>VJMY01000043.1:0-205303 GCA_009869795.1 Neelides sp. FZ-2019 | reverse complement strand
CCAATCTCTTCGTACACCTATCTCTTATTATACCATTTACATCTTATACCTTAATCTTCATAGGATATTCTTATCGTACAACCTTTCCATATTAATGCATTCACTTCTTATGCTATTTTCTTATTATTCACTTTTCTTATTATAACTAAGCTTAAGATTAGAGACCTTTTTTGAACTTATACTCATTTTAATATACTAGTATTTACATTTTTAACTTTTAAAAATGAAACAAGATGTGTTTCTTATAATATTTAAGGTTATTTTTTTTTAAAAAAAGGTTAAACTTGGTTTATGAATAAGTATTTAAATACAATTTTACATTTGTTGCTTATTAATAAGCAACAAAACAGCCAGTTTGTATTGAGGCTTAGAGAGACTCATTCCTTCGCGAGAACCATGACACCAGTCAATATGTTTGTTAACGGTGGAAGCTTCTAAACACTTCTTGTCTTTAACTTGATTATTTATCTTAATCTTAAGATTAATTATAAGAAGAGAAGTGTATAATAAGAAAATAGTATAAGAAGTGAATGCATTAATATGGAAAGGTTGTACGAAAAGAATATCCTATGAAGATTAAGGTATAAGATGTAAATGGTATAATAAGAGATAGGTGTACGAAGAGATTGGGTCATATGTAAAATGTTACGAAGAGAACGGACGGAACCATACCATGTAATGCATATAAGCTTTAGTATTTTTAATCAACATCATCAACACAATGCATCTGTACAACAGATCTCAAATTCTCAAACTCATTATATTCCTGAACCCATTGTCTTATACCAATTTCATACAGGTAAGCTAAAAAAATAATAACCAATAAATACATTTAAATATTTCATGTTGTCTTTGTCTCATTGAACACTTAAACTGAAACACTATCCAACAATACAACTTAATTTAACAAATAGACTCACTGTTTCAATTACATCTAATAAAGATGAATATAATGTATTTATTTTTTTCTACTCCTAATGTGGGGACTTAATTTAGAATATTTGACAATACTTTTGCGTATTTGTCGCATTCATCTGAAGTGTATTGAAAAAGTCAGCATGGCGTGATTAATAAATATAATATGCATAAGAGATCATGCAAATAGAAATCATAGAATACTACAGAATGAGTCGTAAGTACTTATTTCAAAAGAAATTGTAGTGGATTTTAATGAGTTTCTTTGTGACGAGTTTGGGGATACTTGTGCGACAGAGAAAGAACGGCAGAGAAGAATCCCATGGGGTTACAAGATACAAGATTACAAGAAAGAGTTCATAAACCCATTTGCCCTTCTCTTTATAAGTGTTCTCTCATTTAAGAGGCGGATCTCTATTATCATGTGTTCAATAATTGAATCTCGGCATTTTCCGCCCTCGTATTATTGTGAGAAAATTAGTTGTTGGTTGTGTAATGAGAAGACAAGACGCTGAAGAAACATCTTGACGGTGAATTTTCATTCAATAAAAGTACGAATTACTTCATCTCTTATCTATTTGCTTAAAATCAACCACGAGGTTTCTTGAGTCTTGAGAAATGACGAAACGTGTGTGGTTTATTCTTTTTCTTCAAATCTCCTCTACCACTATGACCATTTGATAATCTTATTTATGGCCATCTTCTTTACATATTTATGAAATATTCCAAATGAGTACGAGGCGTAAAACCCATAAAAGCACACATATCTTTAATAGGAAAAAGAGTAAAAGGATAAACACAACTTTAGCATAACGATAAACCATAATGTGCGTTTAGATGCGTTAATGGTGAATTTCAGTTGGTAATTGGTATGGTAAGAATTTGTCTATTAGTAATTCATTTTTAATTAAATTTCGTCTTTTGACTTTTTGAACATAAAATATGAATTATTGTTTTTATATCACAATTCATATATGTAGTTCATTTTACGTTTTACATTAGGAAGAGAGCGGTTCTTAAGTTTTTAAGGCATTTGGTTCTCACGATTGGGTTGCAATTGTAAGAGGATTCAATTGCCCTTGGTGAAAAACTGGAAAAGATTCTTCATTAATTGAGAAAGAAAAGCTGAGCCGACAGGTGAACATGAGCGGCGAGAAGAGATTTAATATGAGATGTAAATCATAAGGAGGAATAGGCGGCTCGGCATAATTCATTCAACAGAGCCGCTGGGACGACAAGGGCTGAGGGGACATTTGTATTATTTGGGAGTTTTGGGCTTGATTGCTTCTTTCTTGGAGATAGGGAATGAATGGGAGCTGCGGTGCTAATGGGAATGTTAATGAGAATGTGCCTTACCGTAGTCAGTGTGGAGGAGAGTGGAGTGTTCGCCATTTGGACTCGTTTTTGGGTCACCCACTCCGCCAGACACTTTGCCTACTAGCAAATTCTTCTGACTCAGCTTTCGCTTCAACGTCTCGATAAAATTCTTAGATTCGTCATCCTAAAACAAAAAAGTTTTAATTAAATCACTTTTTATCGGTCCACTTCAAAAATTACAATTTGATTCCTAATAATCTTAATTTAGTCTCTCAATTAAATAATTTAATGTTTAAAAATTAATATTTTAAATATTTAAAAGATTTAATTGTATCAGTATTAAAGCTATTCTTGAAAAATATTATGAATTACAAATATCCAAGTTATTATATCGAATGCATCAAATTTCGTAAAATTTGAGATTTTTAACTTTGCTAATTATAATGTGTAAAAATGTTTTTTATTGAAATTAAAACATTTTACATAGTATATAAAATGATGATGGAAGATTTTTTTTTATACTTAAGTTCATCTTGTCGTTTATTCCATTAACCACTAAAATGCATTAATTTAATTCCCTCATTATTTATCATTTCATTTGCAATTACTAGTAAAAAAAATCTCATAAAATTACAATTCACATTGAACTTCTTTTCTCTGTCCTTTTTATTCATTTGAGTTTTTCAATTCTTATTTATTCTGACGGTGGCCCAGTTCACATTAACTTATTAGTTCTCTTTGTAATATTTACTATTAACGTCTTCTTCTCATTCAGCATTTCAACAATGGAGCTCTGCATGTCATAGATTTGACGAAAAAGATGAGGTTTGACTTTTATTGTTCTTCTTTCTATACAGTTAATGCTACTATTTACGAAGATCTTTTATGGCAGCTTGGTCATAATCTCATTGACTTTGCTATTTGAATGTTAGTTAAAAGATAGTTTGTGCATTCGTTTATAAGAAGCTCCAAAGAGTTTTTTTAAATATTCTAATCGGATTGGAAGCCTCATGATGTTACTTTGTTAAAAATGAAAGGACTCCTTTCAATCTCAAGAGACAAAGGAATGAACAAAAGGATCATTTATGAAACCGCTAATTTTTAAAATCAGCTTGGCCCTAATTCGAGTCCCAGTTTTACTCCATGCAAAGTATGATTCTATTTCTACGCGTGCTAATATAATTTAATTATCCTCATCAATCTCAATTCTGCATTTATAAATATAAGCATATGATATAAAAATATTTCCTATGCATAAGATTATCTATATTTTAATATGCTATGATGATATTGGTTCGTTTCACTTTTGAGTAAACACTTTTGTGTATTTATTAATTCTTCACAAGCAATAAACATTGTTTTATTTCGTGATATACAAAATGCATATTAAACGGTCGGAATAAAATATTCCGTGGTAAATTCAAGTTAAATTACCTTCGTTGCTCTTGTTGGTAACAGGACGTGCTCGATGTATACTTGCGGTTGTTGAGACAATTGCGGCGGCGGCTGAGCATTTTCATCAGTGACCTTTCTTAGCCATTCTGGAACGACGGTTGTTGGGACTTGGATTGATGGTTTACCATCAGGGATTTCGTAGATGTCTCCGTTCCCCACCTTTATAAACCAACAAAAACACACCCACTTTCAAATTATTGTCCTCGTATTGAAAACCTAGTCATGAAAAAACTTGAATGATCTCTCAAGCTCGTCTAATAAATAAATGGAAAAAGCAAGTAAACTGTTATTGTCAATCATAAGCCTTGAACATTAGTGGAGAGCATAAGTGCTCGTTCAAGGAAAGATTCGAAAATGTTTATTGTATTCATTAGTTTGGAACTTGAGCACATTTATGATTCATTAACTTTACAGATATGAGTGTAAGTGTTTTTAGGATATTGACTATTGAGAGCTTTCACTAACCATAATAAGTAATAAATGCTAATAAGACCAATAACCTTAATATATACTTGTGAATAATACTTCACTACTATTCAACCATAAGCAATGTAAAACTATGGTTAAGTTATACATAGGAGCTTTAAAGTAGTTTTGCGCTGAACATGAGATCTAAATCGTTAGTTTAAATGAACCATTATTGTTATTAGCATTAACTAATTATCAAGTTGTTTTTCATTATTTAAGTAATTTATAATAATGCATAGATCAATATAGGCATCGAACCTTGAATTTTTATTCATTCTTGATTAACCACCAAAGTACTAATTACTCAAATGCAAATCATCAAACCCAACTTGCTCAGTTCATAGTTATTGTAGATTTATTTAGATTTGAAAGTTTTGATTAAATAAAATGTGTTTTGGCATTTAGCATCAGTATTTTAAGTATAACCGAAAGTGCTAATGATTATTTTGGCTCTGTTAGTCCCATGTTTGTGGTTTCCTCTCATGATCCTCTTGAATGAGTTTTATGTCAATAAGTCCCAGACTCTCATCATGTTATCATCGAAAGTTGAAATCATCGAAAGTTGTCTTTAATAAATCATGAATTGGAGTGAATTGTATCACAAGGTTCCTTTAGCTGCTAATGAGAATTTCACTTCATAAAGGGGGAAATGGGGTCAAAGGGTCTTTAAATCAGAGAACTTTACTCCAACGTGTTAATGTTCAATCCATAGTTTGGGTGAAGGGAGCTCAAAGAACCCAAAGACTTGTATAATACCTGTTTCTCATTGAAGTTTCCTCCTCTTCGCTCCAACTTCTTCCTAATTACTAGAGAGAGGAATCGAAATCGAAAGTTGAACAAGAGAATAGGAAGAATAATAATCATAATAAGGTTATTAAGGCATTGAGCCTTTATTTATGTTTATGGTCTCCTTCTATTAAATACACGGTATAACTCCCTTTGGCGTATTCCTTATTCCTTCTCTCAATCATTCATACTCTCGTACAATTGACTTCATGAGGAATGTGGAACGGTGAGTCGCTGGCTCAAATTCATTTCACTTTTTCTCTCCATGCAGTCATTCATTCATTCAGACGACACATCTAACTAATAGGTTAATCTCAATTATGCACTCCTATGTGGGAGATGGTTAAAGTGCCATTGCTCATTTATTTCATTTTCCCCTTCAAGAAGAACCAAAAGCAATTCATCAGAACTCGTATAAAAGGAGTCAAAAGTACATTATTATTCATAGTGATCCATTAGTCACTCACTCAACTCGGCTCACCCTGTAAACTGTAAGAGTCTCTATAATATATTTGACATAAAAATTTAAAGAAGAAATTCATATAAAATTTGAACGAAATCGAGTAAAAGATCGTGGAAATAATCTTCGTGTAATCTTCTAAACATGTTCATATTATGATGAATATGCGGAATGTAGGATCTAACATTTTGCACTTTTTTACATGTATGGTTGTAAACGTGTGTATAAGAAGAGTTTTTTTTAGATTACTTTACATACTTTTATCCTCCCAAAACAAGTCTTTGCTGTTATGAATGAGAGGAAAGATATAAGATAATCATGCACCTGAAAATGGGATTTTCACGGATAACTCAAATTCCTTGACTTCTACATCACTCATTCTTCACGCATAGAAAGTAAAGAAGAAATTAATAGAGTCTACATGTAAGTTGAGCAGCGAGTATATTATAGAGCTACAGAAGAATGATTCACATTCATTTCGAGTACGTGGCAGATCCGCAAAGAGGAAATTCATGGTTTAAAGCGCTAATGTTAAGTGCAAATGGGGATAAACAGTAAGATGAATTAAGGGTCGTTAAGATGAAAAGTGAGTGACTTATGAGAACTGAAAGTGCAATTTGAAAATGAAAAGTTTAGAACGCTAAGATTTTAATTAACACTTTGGTTTATTCTAACTTTTCTAATTGTAATATTCAATCATGTTTCTTTTATCATTTTTAATGATTTTAAGAAATTAGGTATATTAATATTATTATGTTCAACCGGCTATACAATAAATAAAAAATTAACTTCAACATTTATTCTATTATGTATCTAACCAATTCGTACTTATATTAACTTAATATGAAAAGGATAATCCCAGGAGTCTCAATCATCCTGAATTATAAAGACAGAAAATTTGGAATATTCAATGAAAGAAAATGACACATAAAAGTGAAAGTCTTTTAACTTAAATTGACTAAACAACTGAAGATCATAAAGAAGAAGGAGCAGAAACCCTTCTGTGAGTCTGACTCATGAATTCATTTCTCATACATGTCATATTTGTCTCTAATTTCTTAACTTTTTTATGCAAAGAAATATTTTCTTTTTCCTGCATAAAAATGCCAAAACATATAACTTAACGAAACAACGAGTAAATATTTAGCATGTAATTCATAAATGAAAGATGTTGATCTGTTTATAAAGTATTTTTAATTTACTGTTTGAGCATCATTTTTAAATAATGAGCATATTTGATTTGAAGACAACCAATTAAATAATACATCCGTATTTCGTATTCCTAAATACTGACTATAATTCATTGTGTTTAGATATAAATGTAATATTTAATACAATAACTCTTTATGGTTTAATAAAATAATGAATTCATTGAGTCGTAAATGAGTTATACTACTCTATGTGAATTGAACATTTAAGCTTAAAGTTTCAAGAGTTTGATTTCCAATGAATAAACATTAAATGCAAATCCGAATTTGCTGGTAGACCAATACAATTTAAACAGCTTGGGTAATAGAGATATTTCAAAGTCAAATATTTAGATAGTGAATCTTCATTTCACTTATGACTTTCAAAGTGTAAACAATCAACTAAAACATTATAAGCTCGCTTTTATATTCCGCAAATATTTTTTTATTGCCTCTTAGAATGGGTATAGCTACGAGTACTTACGATTTGGTAGATTTATGATTAAGATTAATAAAGTGTTGTGTTTAGAGAGAAATCAATCAATTGCTACCGCGTTTATTGACTTCATCCTTTTCAAATAATGAAGGATGAGTTTTAAACGACGGATGATTTATCATTAAAGTGTTTTACATACAAGAAGATTTCTCTTCTTTAAAATCATTTCAAATGGTATTTACATAGGATCTGATGGGAAGTTAGAATTGGGGAAACCAAAACTAATTGTAAGTTGCCGACAATGGGGTTAAAATTTAAAAGAAGACACGAAGACGGAAGATTGTGTGTTTAAATGTTCATACAAGAACTTTTAATGTCCCAAATGTTTCTAATGTTCTCTAAATGAATAAAAAAACAAATGAAAATTGTAGGGTTCCCTACAATTTATTTTACTATAGGAAATTCAAGTATTTGAGATTCTTCATTTTCAACACTCGAATTCTTCGCTTTTTGTTATCCTCACAATTTCTCTTTCGATTATACTCCTTGATTACATTGCCAAAAATACAACGAATCAAACCGAATTGTACAACTTCCTTAAGTCAAAGATAGCATTTTAATTTTTTAAATGATAATTAACAACATAAATCCGCTAAGCTTAATATTTAACAATATTTAATTATTTAAATCGAATCAATTAAAAACTTTGAATTGGCAAAAAATTAATCCAAAATTGGAGTCATTCATAAATAAATAGAAGAAAATAACAGTGTATTTGTAGGTAACGTTTATTTGATATGAATAAATGCGAATTCAATAGGCATTTTAAAATTTTAAGCTTCGTTCATGTAAAGATATATAACGAATGGAATATTTGAGGAGGAAAATGGAGAAGTTCGTTTTCTCTTCCGGAGAGAAGAGAGACTCTCGTTAAGGTTCAATTAGGCCTTATTACTCTATTATATATTTGTCATTTGGTCATTATATTAATAAAAAATGACGACAGTTCAATTGGCCTCCTCCCTTTCAAACACCCAAGTTTGGAAGAAAGAGCAATTGAAGTCAAAACATTTGGGGAGAATCGAGGAAACAGGAGTTGACGAGAGCCGGGAAGAATTGAGACTCACGTCTTCCTTTCGACTCGGTTTCCTCACATTTCCTCTCTCAAATAAACTCCAACATGATCAACTTGCACTAGACTGAGATGTTGAGGAATGAGGATGCGACAGACTTCTTTTCTCTTTTACTATTCACTTTATATATATAGCATAAATATCTACGAAATTCCTTATATTTTGTCAGTAATTGAGTAGAATAAAATTCATTGAGTGTCCATGTCTTTTAAAAAATTGTATTACATATTTTACATGCATTTAACTATTTTTTTAAAATTTAATCATTATCTTTCATTGAAACAGCTAGTTTGAGTTCATTTTATTTAAACAAGAATATTCTCACCTATGACAGGAAATCGGAAATTAGAAATTTTGATAGACTTGTTCCTTCCTTCCTTCTTTCCTTCCTTCCAAATGCACTATAAACTACGCTCTCTTAATTTCTTTCCCAATTAGCAATTCAGTTATGTGTCCTTTTCTTGGGAAAATGCCATCTGCCAATATCACAACTAGTTGGCATCATCATTTTTACCAAATAAATACTAAGAAATCATTCAAGAGCGGACAAATACCTGAAATGTGTTATAGAGATGAATATCCGCTTTGTTCGAGTGATTCAGAATGAAACACGAAATTATAAACCCGCTGCTCCAAATGGACCAACAATCTTTTACAAATATGAACCTTTAGAATATAAAAGTAGCTTAGTTAAGCAAACTGCGATCTTTTTGAATCCTATGTTGCTTTTTGCTTGTGTAAATTCCTACATTATGTATTTGAATGCATCCATTCATTGTCAGTTATTATTTTTGAAGTTTAAAAGAAAATAACAATAAACTTTTAAAAAGCTTCACAATACTTTAAAGTAAAGGATTTATGAAATTTCCGTATTTGCATCAACAAAAACTACATAAAAGCTTATTACATGTTTGAATATAAAATAATAACACTTTAAATGCATAACATGGCTTCTTAAGACTATTTAGACACGGAACGGAAACACTTGAATCTGGATTTTGAATGAAGTAATGAAATAATTGGATCTAACGACACATATCATTGTCAGCAAGATGAGATTTAATTTTTTTTTTCATATGACTGTGTTCTTTTAACGTGTCTGTCACAACCATAACAAAATGAGACTGTAACTTTTTGTAATTAATAACGGCTTTGAGAGCCTATTGAGAAAAATGACGAGAAATGCAATAGCGGTGAACAGAGTCGGAATGAACAGCATAATAAGGAATTGAATTACTGAGAATTACTGTGTAAAAGAGATATGAGTTTACATAAATAGAGAGAGATATTAAAAAAGATAATAAGGTTAATGATATCTCCAGGTTCAGTTCTCGTTTATTTTCAACTGTTTATTTTCACAGTATTCTGAAAATATGCTAAAATTCAAAAACTCAAGAAATATTAAACGCTGTAATTACTGTTATACATACTAACTAGCTTGATTAAATAAATTCATTAATTCTTATTCTTCACACAAATATACTGTAAAAGGTCATTTGCACGAATTCGAGTTTCCTTTTTGCGAAATTGTGAATAAACTTACAATTAGTGAAAAAAGACCGCAGTATGGAATTTATTTTTCAATTATCAAAAATCGTTTATGTAGTTTGAACTGCGTTACTGTCTCAGATGAAATTTACAACTTCACGCAAGAAGGAAATTAACGTTAGATTTAATATTACAAAAACAAGTTTTGACGTGAGGGTAAAAAAAGGTTAAATCTTTAATGTCTGTCGTCTGTTTCTACAATAAGAAATTTCTGACATTGATTCTTGCAGAATACTTTTTTGAAAGTGAAAGATGCATTTTTTTCTCTTGAAGAAAGAAAGAGGATCATAATGTCCAAATGAGGAATTTATGCAGTGCAAAAAATTAAAGTAATGATAATATTTTATGAAACTTCATAGGAAAGGATTAACGCAGTTATCTGAATGATACACTTATGACCTTAAAGAATAAGGTTGAAAATTTCTATTTCTCTGGCGTTCGAATCTCTCTTTGTAATCATTATGTTCTTGTGCACCTATAAAGGTTGCACCTATAAGTGCTAGAAAATAATAAATTCGATCTTCATTTGCCCTGAGAAAAATTCCCATCCATATAGACAATATAAGGAAAGCGTGAAACGGTGATCAACTGGTGAGATCCATTTATTAATTCTTTCTTCATTAATCTTTTTATCTTTCTCTTTTATGTCTGCAAATGATATATTGCTCAAAATATGAATCGCTTTTGTGAATCTTTGGTTCATAGCATCCAGTTACATTTTACTCTTTAATTAAAGTATTATGGATAATTTATCAAGAATATAATTAGATTATTGTTAAATTTAAATTTATATAAATTTTTATAAAGATAATAAAAAACCACAAGTTTATATTATATCATTAATTTGTTATTTTGTAAAATAAAAGGTCGAATGTAAATGTAAATATTACACATCCTCGAATAGCACTGTTATAATAATACTTCCCCTGAAATAAGTTCTGCTATATTGTTTATTATTCATGGTCTGGGAAATATTCAGATTCTTTATCTTTTGATCTAATAACACAATAATAAAATGCATATATAGAATATGTACTTTGATATATCCATTATTGTTTAATATGCTGTTAGTATTAATCTCTCTTTAAAATTAAAATACAACTTGACTATGTAATGTTAAACAATCTTTACTTTTATTTGAAAACTTATGCAGCGTTATATTTAATTTAGGATTAATTAACAATATAGTTAAGTAAGTATTAATAGAGCTTATAATGTATTATCTTTTATTAAAAAAACCCGGAAGAACTTCGAAGTCGGAAATGTAAAATATAAATAAATGTACTTTTCATGCAATAAGTAGGTAGCAATTGAAATCACGGCATTTCTAAAGCTTTGAAGTCTTTTTTACTTTTTATATACTTTATGAATATGAAAACAAAAAATATGAACACTATCATACCTTAATATTTATTAGGTATATTAAATAAACTTCCAGATCGTAATATATAAAACCCCAAACGAACATTTTTTAGGCTCATTAAATAGATGAGTGCATAAGATAACTAAAGGAGAATTAAAACCTTTCGACTTTAAAGGAAAAACAAACATTTTTAAAGAAACTTGAGCATATCCGGCATCCTTCTTCCGCATTTTAACGAATTTCAACACTGATTTTATTAAATATCAAGATAAAGCAAAATCAATATTTAAATTTAATCATATCAAATGTGAATCAAAATTTAGACAGGTGACTAAACACTTCAGGCATGAAGTTTTATAAATCGAATTGGACAACTGACATTGAATTGTTGATGGATTTATAAGGAATGACTCATTAGCATAATGTAATAAGGCGATCCTTTTTAGGCCTACAAGAGAAGTGAAATAAATAGTTCAAGCTCAACTCCATATTTAAAGATTTCGCCTTGGCTTCTTCTCTTTGAACCGTTGGATCCACAAGAGTTGACGCCTACAGGTTCAACCATTTCGTTGCATTTTGGACTACCCTACTTTAATCCAAAAATGTTATTGAAAAAACAAATGCTTAAATACAACTGTGCCTCTGCGCCATGTAAGTTTCAAGTTTAGTCCAAACATATTTTGGTATTAGACTTCCCATTCCTATGCAAATTTATATGCTTGGATAATCTTGAAAAATATCACGCCTCTGCATTTATTTTCACTCAAAGATAAACCCCAATTAAAGGTAAAAAAACTGTTTCAATCACGGCGCCTGTTACCAATTAGTTTTGGTTAGAAATGATGACCGCCAAATATATCCCTCCTACTAGTAAACTGCAATAAATAATAAGTCTAATAACTCATTACTATATAGTTGAACGAGTGAGTTTGAGATAATTCAAACTCATTCGTTCTCACTCATATAAATGAGGAATCCAATGTCTTCCTCGATTCCAAATAAGGAAATTGTGAAAACTCGCCAAACTCTAATTAGATCAATTTCTTTCATCCCTGTAGATCTGTACAATAGAATGTTCTCGAATATAATCAAGATCTAAAATCTTATATCTTAAATGGAATATTGATTTCCACCCAGCTTAATCAGTCCATTTAATAGAAAATCTAATTAATTCTTATTCAGTTTATAATAAAACAATCATGATTGGTGATCATCTCCATTTGATTACAAATTAATAAAATAAACGTTATTTTATTAAGGGTAAACTAATAAGAGTCCAAGTGAGCTGATGAACTAGAGTTCCAATTCCTCAAGAACTCCTCACTGACTGATATACATTCATGAATTACATTTATACCACATGAGTGCAGGTCTGCTCACTTGGTCTTAAATGGAGATCAACCAGACTCATATAGCGAATGGCGAGTCCTCACGACCACTCGACCTGATTTGTGGCAATTTGGTGGAAATGACTGCTGAGGTTAGCCAGAAAATAAACAAACCAAGTAGTTTTAAACTCCTTCGTTGCAAGAAAAATATTAATTGAACAACGAATCTTCCACATTTGAAGGAGCCGAAGCTGAAGATGCAACTCACGGAGCTGAGAGTTTAATCAACCAATGCAGGTTAGGTTACTTTTCAATTCATTGCGTAAAGGAGTTCTTCTGGATTGAATTCTTTATAACTAAATTGACACAGAGAACTCTGATTATTCAAGTCTCCCAATTGTCCCACTGATTTACTCAAGAGTCAAGTCTCTCAATCAACATTCCTTCCTTCCTGTCTCTAAAAGTAAAACCAATTTCAATACCAGCTTTACTTTTAACGGTTCTTTTAATGTTACTTTTAATTCCCTATTTACTCATTAGTTCTTGAATGGCTGGTCTTTCTCAATTTCTCTCTTTAAACATCTTTCCAATCACATTAATACTCAGGGTTCTTTTAGTTTAGAATTTAATTTATTCAAGATGAAGTATATCAAGTACATGGTGGAGCAATTAAACTTTAAACTCCTATGCTACATACATACTTCTTATTAACTTTTGAGTATGCAATGTGGATTAATGAAAGGGTGAGCTAATTAAACTAGTTAAAGTGAATGAGAACAATGAGAGTAATCAAGTGTATCAGTTCCTTACAAGACTTATTTAGAACAGCACAATAATGAAAGTATTTGCTATTTAATCCATAAGTAGGAATCCAAGTAAAGGTAAAGCAATCTAATTGGAGGTAAACACATTTACACACATAAAGCAAATATTTAGATTCTTATGCTTAAAAAAGTTCTCGTTAAAAATTTCTTAATTTAATTCAATTTATTATTAACTTTATAAAAGGCTTTTTATTAATTAATTTTATTGCATCATCCACATTTCTCCTATAGGTCCAAATTTACAAAGTTTTTCTTTCACACAGACTTAAATCAGAAATGTGAATGAATATAAAAGCTCCACGTACACGAAATTAATTACTCGCGCAAATATACTAAATTTTATTTTGGTGAGATATTTTTATCTATTCAAACAGCAATAGTAAAAAAAAAGAAAACTGACCTTATCAATTTCTTCGTCGCAATCGTCAAAGTCTGATCCCCAATCACTCACTTCATCACTCCCATCACTTTCCATCATTTTGAAATCCATTTTGATCATCTCCAAAATGTGACCGATCGTTTTTCTTGCTTGGCTATTAAGTAGAATTAATTGAAGTCAATCCACTTTAAACGTTAACCGGTGGAATAACTGGAGCTATTCAACGATGATCAAGGATGGAAAGAGTGAATGGAATATAGCACATGACCAAAGAACGGTGTTGGTCCGGAGAAGAAAAAGTTACTCCTTGCTGGGCCAAGAGATTCTCGAGAACTGAATGAGAGAAGTCTATTGAAGGTGGTGTGTGTCAGATAAGGGAAAAAGACTTTCGCAGACAAGAGATAGAAGTGCCGAACTCCCCACCGCCCAACTTTGTAGATCCTCGAACCTCTGTGTTGGTGTGCTGAGTTAAGGTAAACTGAGAACCAGGAGGCATTGAAGGTGGTCGGATGTTGTGAAGAATACGTCCCTAGGCCTTTTCTCTCACCAGACTTCTTCACCAACAAGCCGAGTTGTAAAAGAGCGAGAGTGAGTGAACTCGTATAAAGTTTCAACAAGTGAGAGCCAAGTGCTTAACATATCTTCCACTTGGCCTACATTCCAAACTTCCAACGCCGTGTGGCTGCTTAGGATCAGTACTGAATGTGTGGAGTCTTGGGCTCTTAAGTCTTAAGGATGAGAAAATCCTTATTGGACTCTCCAGCTCTTCGCTCCTTAAGTCTGTCACTCAGACTCTTCACTTGGCACTGTATACTAAACATGGATAGGAAAATAAATAGCATTCTAAGACATTCTTGTCCCGCTTCTTAAGACTTAAAATAAACAATTGCGTTAATTCAATTCATCATTTAAACGTACAATATTGGTTAAGCTCATAAGATGCATTGAATGTAATTATACACAAGTTACAATAGATTGAGTGAATATTGTGTTCACATGCTTCCTAGTTTTGTGTAAGGAGAATCTTATTCAGAAGGTATAAATGAGTCTTTCAATCAAGTGGGCTTCATTTTGAGAGACTACATAGATGAATGTTATAGGCTTGAAAAATAGTTATTTAGGCTTTTTGAAAATAATTAAATTAATTAATAATGTTTTCATATGAAAGACCTTAATGATTTAAATGAATTGATGCAATAACATGACTGTAGAACTAAATGAAATAAAGTTTACTTGTTGTCAAGCATTTATTTATTTTATTGCTTTGCTCTTTTAGAATTCACGTGTAAAAGACGTCTCGAATTTGTAAAAATTAATTGTTTTGAGTAATAAGTAATTAAATATAAAAAATAAATTAAGGTACAGACAAAACCCAGAAAAAATTAGAAAAAAATGATTACCCATATACATTTAACAATAAGTATAAAATTCACAAAAGAAATTCTACAATTTTCGCTTTTTTGACATTGGTTGAGGGACTGGGAGAAATCCCAAGGCAGGACCATTGCTCGAACTTGCAGCTTTTTTCCCCTTTGTGGTGGCGGCCGGTGTTTTCTTTTTCGGAGTCGAAGATTTCCTTTTGTAACTTTTCCTCTTTTTCTTCCAAAAGGCTGTGGGGTTGCGTGCGACTCTCGGCTTGGATTTTGAGAAATACTCTGAATTTTGACTTGGATTGCAATCGTACCAACCGTCATCAGACTTTTTAGCCGGTCTTTTCACCTCTTTCCCCTTTGAAGTTCCTCGAGAGGTTGAAGGCATTGGGGACGAGTCATCAAGGAAGCTATCAATGTCGTCATCAGGTTGAACGCTATCTAAAAAGATGAGCTTCTCTGCAGAATACTTTATTGTTATGGCCAACAATTGACTTCCGTATTTGTCCAAGTTGGCTTTGGTGACCCCAGGAAGACGCAACATTTGATCTGACGTTTCTGGCAATTCTATCGACATTGATTTCAGCGACTAATATTGTAATAAAAAGAAAATTAGCATTTCAGGCAAAAAATGACAAATTAGCTATTTTATTATACTTATGTCTTGTCATATAAATAGTTATTTTAAAAAAAATTAATATGCTAATGAATAAAATATTAATTTACTTGGACGCTCATGATGGACGAATAAGAAACGCCAGCTCCAATATTACTCGCAATGCTTTTGCAGGCATCCACGAGTTCAACCAAACATTTCTTTTGGATTCTTCCGAGTTCTCCCTCCACAGAAATGTCTATATTGGGTTCTTCTCGTCTGGCTGAGACTTTCGTCTCGAGCATCGGGAAATCTACGCGGACTTTCCCTGCAAGAAGCTCTGCACATCTTGGGCCAGGACGAGCATAAGCAACGGCAAGGTCATCTCTCGTCACAATCAATTCTTCCTACATAATAATTTAAACAAGTCTTAAATAAATAATCATAAAATAGTTTGTAACTTTCAAAAGGATTTATTGTTAAATATTATAATGATAAAATTGCCAAAATAGAATATAAAAATGACCTTTAGATATCCTTCAATGACCAATTTTCGCATGAGACGTTCAACATCTCCTCTGTTCCAAGATTTTCCTTTCCCATGTAAAGGAATCTTATTGTGTCCTATAATCAGAATAATTGGAATTAGTTATATATAAAAAAAAAATTCAAACCATATTCAACGGTTTAAAGTTTAATAAGTCAAATGAGAGTAAATATTGGTTTAAGTTAACAATTAATTTTAAATTAATTTCACCTGCTTCGACAATTTTCTTCACTTCAGAACCTTTAAAAATATCGACAAAGTGAAGAAGGGTGAAGTTATTCCCATAAGTTCTCCCTTTGCTTACTGGAGATATTTTAGAAACTGCATCAACAATGAGCTTACAATTCTCAGTTACATCAATGTTTTTATAAGTTTCCTATAATAATAATACACAAAAATTAAAACATGGCATTTCTTTGCAAAGAAATAGATATGAAGTGATGATATATAGTGTTGTAAATTTTGTGTAAATAATTGTAGAATTTAATATTTATAATTTTTAATAGGTAAAAGGTAGTAATGATATGAAGACTTACAAATTGAGAACAAATATCACAGGAAGTCATTTTATTCTCCTTACATATTTTAGAGTTAAAAATTTCTCCAAAATAATCCAATTGCTGAGCTCTTCGACAATCAGTCTTATTTTCACAGTAGCCAATCATTCGGTACAAATTGTCAATATGGATTTTTCTAGCGTTAAAGTTACTTTTATCCACTGAAAATTACAAGAAAATGAGCTTTAAAAAAGACTCATTTCAATGATAATTATTATAGTTGAAATTGTTGTAAACCAACTTTCAATCATTCGTCTAATTCTGATGACATCTTGATATGAATAAAAAAGAATGCATCGAGCAACATCTCCATCTCTTCCGGCTCGACCTGATTCTTGATAATAACCTTCAACACTTTTTGGCAAGGAAAAATGAATGACAAATCGAACATCAGGTTTATCAATTCCCATTCCAAAAGCGATCGTAGCGCAGATAACCTAAAGTTAAAATACAATTTCAGCAATACCATCATTAAAGCTAGAGTAGAATTATTACTTGTCGCCCAAAAAATCATAAGTTGATTTATCGGACAAATCATAAGTTGATCCACAGTGAATGAACTTGTGTGGTCTTGTACATTAATTTTGTCCCAGAGATAATTAGGTAAGAGAAATATTGTTTGAAATTGTATTAATTGTATTTTTTGCTAATATTGCTTTAACTTACTTTATATTTGTCATTAAGCCACAATTTTTGTATGTTATTTCTATCCTCATCATTGAGTCCGGCATGATAAGCAATGGCTTGAATTCCTTCGCGCTTTAATTGCTTCGCTGTGTCATCACAATCATTTCTTGAAAGACAATAAACAATCCCAGAAAGCCCTTTTAGAATTGGCGACATGAGGAGTTTGACCAAGTCAACAAAAGCTGGGCCTCTCACGCCTTTCCCTTTCTTCGGCACAACTTCGTATTTCAAATTGGGCCGATTGAAAGAGCACAAAAACCACTTAGTATTTGGAATGGAGAGTTGATGAATGATGTCGATTCGAACTCTTGGAGTGGCTGTGGCCGTTAGTGCCATAGTTGGAACATGTGGATATCTCTCTTTCAACATGGAAAGTTTCGTGTAGTCTGGACGAAAGTCGTGACCCCATTGAGAAACGCAATGAGCTTCGTCAATTACAACTCGAGAAATGAGATTCTTGCTCGCAAGCGCATCCAAAACGCTGTTAAGTCGACTTGACGCGGAAATTTTTTCTGGTGTCAAGTAAAGAAGCTTTAATCCTAAACAGAAACAAATATTAAATTTACTTTTAAGAACCGGTTAATGTAATTGCAATTTATTATAATATATATAAAATATAGAATTTATTAAGATCTTTTTAATTATTATTATTAAATGCAAACTTAAAATTCACCTAAATTTTGTGGATTGAGTTTCGCATAAATATTATTTTGATCATTCATGGACATGTTCCCAGACAAATGTGCAGCAGGAATCTATATAAAATGAGCATAAGGCCAATTAAATAATTATAAGGGGAAAAATTTATTTGTCTACTAAATTTTTAAATATTTTTTTGAATTTATAAAAAAATAACTCACGTCTAAAGAAAGTAGACGCTGAACTTGATCCAGAATAAGAGCTTTAAGGGGTGAAACGACGATGGTGACCCCAGAAGAGAGAAGTGCTGTGAGTTGATAACAAAGAGATTTCCCTCCTCCCGTCGGCATCAAAATAAAAGTGTCGTGATTGAGCATGGCGGCATTCACAGCTTGAAGTTGAATCGGTCGAAACTTTTTGAGTCCAAAGGTTTCCCTGAAGACTTGCATCATTTTCTTCGAATGCGGATAATTCGTTCGATCAAATTCCCCCGTGACTCCATCATTAATGACATCCCCTCGAAACTTCCCGATTTCTAAACAATCCGGATCAATCTTTCCACCTGTCAATATTTTGGCTCTAACTGGACTTTTGACTTGAACGCTTGATTTGACCTTTGAAGGGGATTTGAATATTTTATCCGTGTAATTGATAGATTCGTTCATATCCACTTTTCTGCTAAATTGGTTCGAATTGGATGAAAATTTAGGAGTGCTTGAATTGCTATAAATCGCTGAAGGACCTTCGTCCTCCATCATATCTTCAAAGTCATCTGGGTCATAAGAAGGAAAACCATCGTTGTCGTCATATCCAAAATAGTCATATTCTATTCTTGGACTTGAGACAAGTGGAGCAGTTAGAATCTCCTCTTTTTTGATTGGATTGACTGGATTTGAACGCAAGTCACTTGCTTTCATATTTGATTTCATTCTGCCCGTCATTTTCTCCTGGTCGTTGAATTTAAATTTTGAACTATAAACAATATTTTAATAAATTTAACTATCTTTACAAATGAATTCCAATATTACTTTACTTAATTAAACATTTAATAATAATTATTATTATTAATATTATATACAAACGAAATAACCTTTCAGTGTTAATAATTGAAATTGGAGGAGATTTTTGTGGAGAAAGAGAATGCGAAGACATGTCTAAAATTTCAATAAGCATTGACAGCTTTTCTGATGATATGTTGAGTAAATCTGCTAGTTTAGTAATACTAACTGAACTTCGAAGCATCTCAATTGTTTTTGTTAAAGCAGAATGTCCTAAGACTTCCAGAGATTCCTAAAAGTTTCAAAATTGGTATTTTACATGAAAAAACTTTTTAGGGTGATTTGAGGCGAATATAATCTTTGATAAACTGAATTAAAGAAAATAATTACCCCTTGTTCTAATCTTTCTTGTAGATTCTGAACCCATCCATCATTGCTTTTTGTTAAACTCAATGGAGGCGTAATTCCAACGGATGAACTCAATCTAAAATGAATAATGATGAATTATTATAAGAATGATTACATTTTCACAAAAGTAAATGATGACAAATGATAGTATTAAATGACTATCAACTATTAAATTAGGTCTTTTTTGAGGGATGTTAAATAAGAGTTTACAATTTAATGTCGTCCTCTTCATCTGGTGTAATAATAGTCGAATTTAAATTATCCATCAGATCAAATTCTGATTCTATTTTGACTTGGTAATTATCCTCGTTAGTCCAATCTCCACCATCAATGTTGCCATCGTCATCCATAATGACATCTTCTTCGTCAGAAGGGAAAATGTTAAAATTCGCATCAAAACTTATCGCCGGGGCTTGATGATCCGTAGAATTTGACGGAGTTTCCTTTTCAATTGAAACACTCGATCCCTTTGTTTCAAACGAAGAGGTAACTGGTGGTTCGATCACTTCTTGAGAAGCAGAAGCAATTGCCCTCAACCCCTTAAGTGGACTTTTATCTCCGCCTATAACCAAGAAATTTTATTAGAATATTAGAATATTAAGACAATACTTTAAAAAATGAATAATTAGCAAGTGTAAATTAATAATAATAGTTTTAACTGCTTTAAAAAAATTAAAAAATGAAATCAATTGTACCCGAATCACTATTCCCCATGAAATCATCTGATTCATTGAACTCATCATTTTCCCCATCCTCAGAACTATCTGACATTAAAACAAAGGATCTTTTATTCTTTTTTGGCATTGCCTCAAACGACGAGTCCGAGTCTGACACATCTATTATTGAACACGGGGATGAGTTCTTTCCTTCCTTTGTTATTTTTTTGAATTTAAAACCATTTTGATTCGGTGGAGAAGTAGGAGTGTCCCGCTCTGTTTTACCTTTGCGTGAAAACATTTTTGTTCGTTATATAAATTAAAAAATTCTCTTTATATCATAAAAAGCACTATCCACTTTCTAAAATAACTTTTCACAAACTTTAAACTTAACTATATCAGTATATCACAAAAAATTTTAAGGCAAGTTTGATCATACTTTTATTTCTTTTAAATCAAAAGATTTGATTTTTTGGACTTTCAATTTCACTTCTTTTATATATAATTATTTTAATACAACGAAGAATTATTAACTATGAGTATTGACATCATATTAGAATTAATTGAACAGTTTTATAATCAGAATTTAAAATGTAATTAAACTACACGTTTATTTAGTAAAATCATTTGAATTAGAAAGTTGATTATTTCTTTCTTGAATTTGAATTGAGTTAGAAGTTGGTTCAAAGGAATCCCGCTCAATCAACTTCCACGAGGTTGAATTGAAATTTAGCCAACTCGAAAGGCAAGAATCCCTAGAACTTTTGAGCAGAAGCAAACTGCGCTTTCATTTGTTATTGTTCTTCTTTCCATTTAACGAACAACTTAATGGCATTTAACTCTACTTAAATCTTGGATAGATTGGTTACTGAACAATCTCTTTCCCACTAATATCACACATAAGTGAAAAGAAAGAAACGACGCTTGACTTGTCAAGTTAAAATTACAAAATTGCATTTCTAGATTTATACTTTATCTTTAATTGTTTACTTCCTGAGGTTCCATTCATTCACATTTTCTATAATTTGTTTTCGAGTCTAATAAGGATCGAATTTTTAACAACAACCGACTTTCGAGTCAGTATAACCTTAAATTCAATCATTAGGAGATATGGTAAGATTATTAAAAATGTAGTTATTCCCAATTAATTCTAAGTCAAATTATTAGAGTTAATTGGAATCTTTCAAGGTGTGTTTAATCTTTAGATAAGAATTAATTAAGGGTTTGATTAATAATTGATTTAATTTTTTATAGTTTAAGTTGAAGAAACAAGAGTTTAATACTCATGAAGAAGGGATTTGGACAGCAGATTGGCTTCCAGGCGGACCACTCATAACCGGAGCACTTGATGATTCAATAAATGTCAGTTCTTCATGTTTTTAAAATTCACGTTTTTCCTCTTTGACTATTTTGAGTTGTCCTAATTTATAAATTAATAAATTATTAATCAATTAACAGATTTGGAACTATGAAACGGGAGAACTATTCTTGGAGAAAACCATTAAGGGAAACTCTCTTGGAGTCAATTCAGTGAAAATTAGCAAAACTGGTGATATTTTTGCATCCACATCACTTGATTCCAAAATTGGGATTTGGGACTTGAAAACGACTGAACAGAAATTTTGCTTGGAATCTGGATCTCTTGAGTCTTGGACAGTGGAATTTACCAATGATTCAAAGTATTTACTTAGCGGGAGCTCAGATGGGTCCGTCAAAGTCTTCGACGTGGCTAATGGTTTGAGCTTGGATTCCCTTTACACAAAAGGAAAAATGGCCATAAGTTTAGCAACAAGTTCAAATGGAAAGTGAGTCATTTATAATAATTATTTTTATCAATAATGAGCATACCTTCATAGAATATTTTTTAAATCTAAATTATTTTTATTTTCCTAGATGGATCGCATGTGGAGGATCAAACGGTTGGATTTCATTACTTGAATGGCCATCTGGAATTTACAACAAAACATGGACGGAACATTCAATGCCAATTCGAGATCTCTCATTTTCACCGGATTCGAGCATTCTTATTACGGGTTCAGATGACAGACTCGTCAAGATTTACAATATGTAAAATAACAGATATTATTAACAATTCTTTGCATCAACGTTCATTTACTAAATTATTTAAACACTACGTGACTTTACGGAGTTATTAATTGAATTTAAATTAGAACTTATAAAAGAACCATTACTATGAATTATTACATTAAAGGTCGGACTTCAAACTTGTTGCCGCTTTAAGTGGACATTCTTCAAAAGTCCTCGGAGTTTCATTTTCACCGGATGGAAGGCATTTCGCTTCTTGTGGGGCTGATCGTTGTGTCAAGATCTGGGATATCAAGACTTTCAAATGCCTTGCAAACTTTGAAGAAGTTCATGACGATCAAGTCTCATGTGTTGCATGGGGTTATGACAATATCCTGGCCTCCTTTGGTAAATTCAAATTCCATAATTAAGGAACTCCAATTACTATTTGATTTGCCTATACAAAATTGAATGCAATTAAAATTTTTAATTGTGATTTTTAGGAGAAGATAGAGCGATTAATTTCTATTGGAGTTCCGAATGAGATGTCATTGATGAAACCTTTAACTTTCAATAAATGGCTATTTAACAACAATGGTACAGTGATTTTTTCTTTAAACGCTTCAATTGAATTGCATTAATATTCTCGGCTATTATAATTTCACATGAATTATTGTATTTGAACCTTTTTAGATGTGAAGTACAAAATGGATTTCTGGTTGAATTATATTCTAACTATTGAATAATTAAGAGATTGATCATTATGTAAGTTTAACCTTTATATTAAACGTTGATCTATAATATTATATTGAACTTTTTTAATTCTATGATAATGAATTAAATTTTTTCTTTGTTTCATAAATAGATTATATAATTTAAAAAATATAGGTAGTTCTCATTTCAAAATGAACAAAAGGATACTTTAATTTATAAGTCAAAAATGTGCTAGACAGATAGAAAACTATTTATCTTTAAATTGTTTAAATGCTTGGAAAAATATTGTCAATTAAATTGACAGGAGTGAATAAGTGAATAAAATTTGAAAAAATGGTGAAATGTATTTTACGAATATGACATCTAAAATCTATTTTATTAAGGTTTATTCCTCACCCAAGGAATTAGGCAAGGCGTCTTACCAAAAATTTTTGAAACCTGTGTATAATACTTATGTATAAAAAAACTTTGTAAAATAAAAATTAGTCAAAGAATTCAAGTATTTCCAACAACATTCAAAAGATTTATTTACTCCTTGTATCATGTTAAATATAATGTATATAAAGTATAATCAATCCTTATATTTACATACATTGATAAAATAATACAGAATTTGAACAAAACATAAGACGGACATTTAAAATTTCTTGTTTATATTTTGTGACACATTTAAGTTTTGGCCAATTGTTTATTTCATACAATTTTTAATTATTTATTAATATTTTTAATTATTCTAAATTTCTATTTACTAATTACATTACAGTCCAATTGAATATATTCTTTATTAAATAATCCACATATTTTTAATGCCGCATTAACAGAGAATCTTTAGCACATCATCTTCACATATTACACACCAAATTACATATTACTATATACCAAGAGTATCAATAGTATCAAAAGTATTTCAAGGCAAGTTCTATTGACTTTGTAAAATTGTATTGTATTGTTATTGTTATATCCGAAAGATATTATTGACAAATAACGTCTCTCTAAGATAATAAACTTAAATTCTTGTTAATACAATGTATGTGTGTACATCTATCTAGAGTTTTTTTTTATTTAAGCAGCCAAGTTCTTTTAAAAAAATATATTAGACAAATTCATTCACAAGACACACAGTTGATACGCATATAATATCATAATGTAAGAAACATGAGCCAGTCAATCCAAAAAGCTGAATATTTAAATTCATATAAAACGCCACACTGAGATATTCGAGAGTTCACACGCTTGTTAATTCAAAGTGTGAGTTGTCTCTTTTGAGTCATCCGCATCCATTCCACCATTTCTCTTGTATTTATGTAATGATGTAAGAACGTCTTTGATATTGTAAAATATGAAATGTTATATATTTGAGAATATTGAAGTTCACATTTTATATCAAGCACACCAGCGGTATATTTTAATTATTTACAATACATATTTAATTTCAACAGAACAAAAACATTTTTAATTTAAATTACTGGTCTGGGTGAAGATAGAAATAATTACTCCAATTCAAAGACGCCTTCCGTCTCCCGGATTTCAATTTTTGTCCGAAAGCCCCTGGAGTGACTTTCTTCAGCGGCGGCTGCTCAGTTGTCGTTGTCGTCGTCGTTGTTGGCTCTCGCGGCGAGACTACGAGATCTCTCCTCAACGGAGCATCTACGTAGACAGACTCAGCATTCGTATTTTGAGTATTTGGGTCTTGTTGTTGAGCTTCTTCGCTCTCGTCCACTTCGGGATTCTCGAATTTAGAAGACGAGGCGAGGGTTTGAGCATAGCGAACTGTCGTCGGGAATAATTCTTCGTCCACGATGGGATCGTTCGTCTCTTCCTCTTCGGTAATGATCAGATCTTCCTCGCTGGGATAATGATACGCATTATTGAGTGGCGTTGTATTGTCCTCTCCGTTGTTGTATTCGTTCTCATCATTGATGACCTTATTGGTTAGGATATTCCTTTTGGTGGTCGTAGAAGAGGCAAATCGCGAGCCAAATTCCGAGAAAGGACTTTGAATTTGGCTAGTGGGGTATGGGTTTTGTTCAATGTATCGCTCTGGTGTGGGATCGACGCTGATTTGGGGGAACGAGTCGGAGGAAGAAACGAAAACGTCATTTCGACTTC
This sequence comes from Neelides sp. FZ-2019, assembly GCA_009869795.1. Lineage (NCBI taxonomy): Eukaryota > Metazoa > Arthropoda > Collembola > Neelipleona > Neelidae > Neelides > Neelides sp. FZ-2019. The sequence goes on along the minus strand of VJMY01000043.1, from coordinate 180,399 downwards.
CAAATTCTTTTTGTTGTTGTTGCTGCTGTTGTTGTTTCTGGACAATCTTTTTATTAGTATTAGAAGAAGAGGAGCTTGAAATCGCATTGGTGATTGCAAAACCATCGCGGCCTTGGATTTGCCCCGAGGGGATTTGCGCTGGAGAATACTCATAAGTTTTCATTTGGCCGTTCTTCTGGGGTTTCTGTTCAAGTTGGAACATGGCGCTGGTCTGGGGCGGATTTGAATAGCTATCCATTGTCACGCCGTAGTCTGTCGAAGAGCGCTTGAAGGCTTGTTCTGTTGATGTGTAGTCGCTCGGGCCGGTTAGCAGGATTGGATTCATTCGTTTACTCGTCGGTTGTTGGGAATTCTGAATGTAATTGTTATTATTCATTTGCTTTTGCTGTGGACGTTGTTGAATTCTTTGGGACTGCGGCTGTGAGGTGAATCCTTGCCCTGTTGTAGAACGCTGCTGTTGTTGAAGTTGGAGAACTTGGCTTGGACTTGAAACGGAAAATCCTCCGCCGTTTCCATTGTTCATTTCTTCAATTCCTTGGCGGTGAGGTTGCGAGAATCCGCTTTTACTGGGCGGGCGAACCGTTTGGGACAATTGAGCTTGCATGATGTTCTTTGGAGTTGAGGATTGTTGGGATCGGGGCTGTTGTTGTTGCTTTTGCTGCATGAGCTGCTGATGCTGTTGCTGTTGGAGCTTTTGCTGTTGAAGGAGCTGTTGTTGTTGCTTTTGGAGTAAAAGTTGCTGTTGTTGAATTTGCTGTTGCTTTTGTTTGGCAATTTGCTGCTGTTTTTGCTGTTGGAGCAATTGGAGTTGTTGGGGCGTGAGAGGGAGTTGTTGAGCTTGCTTGGTCGTTACTTGCCCAGTAGACTTTTGTTGAAGGGAGCGTTGTTGTTGTTGGAGCTTTTGCTCTTGTTCTTGGAGCTTTTGCTGTTGTTGTAACAATTTTTGTTGTTGGGCCTGTTGGTGCTTGGCAATCTTTTCCTGTTGGATCTTCTGTTGTTGGAGATGCTGTTGGAGCTTTTGTTGTTCTAGTTGTTGTTGTTGGAGCTTTTGGGCTTGGAGTTGTTGCTGTTGGAGCTTGAGGAGTTGTTGTTGCTGCTGCTGTTTCATGATTTGTTGCTGAAGGAGTTGATGCTCATGGGTGTTCTTATGGGGGGCATTGGTCGAGGTTCGCATTGTTTGTCCGCTCGGGCTTACAGCTCTTGGTCCATTGTGTGCTGTAAAAATGATGTCGTTGTTAGAGTTGACCGTGGCTTTCCTAGAAGGTTGTTGAACAGCCTGAGTTGTAAATGTGATTTCATCATTATTGGAATTGACCGTGGCTCGTCTGGGAGCTTGGATGGCTCTCGATTGGGCTTGCTGGTTCTGAGGGAAGTCCGAAGGGATTTGGGCAGAGAAAGCTCCATTGGCCCGAACGGACTGAATTTGGGTGATGGGAGAAGAAGAGAAATCTCGCATTCTCCCTTCACGTTCTGGAGCTTGCATCTGTCGACTTGGAACCGGATGTCCAGGACTTGACTTGGAGGAGGAAATAAACTCCATTTGACTTGGCGGTTTGGGCATTTGGTTGTTAGGATTCGAATTCCCTGATCTTCTCGACGGAGCTGGGACTTCTTTAAAGCTGTTGATCGGCCTTTGGATTGTATGACTTTGAGTGGAGGGAGAAGGAGAAAAGTCTGAAACGTCTCTGGGGGTTGTGTTCCGTGAAAACCCTCCAACGAGACTTGCCCGCTGTTGGTCTTTGGACTTTCCTCCAAATCCATTGTTGTTAGAGACGCTTTTGACTGTGCTGGAGCTCATGGTCGTTCCGCTTCGTCGCCCAAACTCCAAATTGTTCATTTTGTCAATGGGGATCGAAGGGATGTTTCTGTGCTGGCGAGGGAATGTTTCTTCGGGAAGTTCATTCTTCACAGCGTCGTTGAAGTCATCTCTCACTGAAGTGAATTCGCTTTTCTTGTTTCCCAATGAGCTTTCTGCTCTACTGGACCTTGCTGGTGGTTTGTTCGTTGAAGGGATGGGCGACCCGTCGATTCCAACGCCGTATTGGAACAAATACTGATTTCTGGAGTAATAGTCCGACGAAGTGGCACAGTCAATGTTGAACCACCAGTCACAAACAAAGACTTGCTGGTTGAATACTGTTCCATTTGGACATAAGAATCCGTTCATTCGATCCTTTTGGCAAATGTAGAAAGCCTGAAATATTGCAATAAACATTTTAAAATTACTTTCATTTTTACTCAATTTAACTTATTGATTGAATATAAAAAAATCAAGTGAAAAAAATTTTCAATTGCTTTGTGTTAAGTTGGCCAATTATTTACCTGGCACCTGGCTTCAGTGTCTGCGTAGTATCCGGGCCATTTTTGAGCTTTGCATGAGAAAGATGTTTTTGGCAATGTGTGATAAATGGGATAATCGACTCCGGGTTCTCCAGGAATTCCAGCAACGCAGTTGTCACAATCAGCACCGTCTCCTCCTCCTTTCTTTTTCCCTCCATCTTCTTCCCGTTCAATTCGATTCCCATCTAAGAACAACAAAACTCTTACTCAATCAATGCCCTACAAAATTGGGTGTTTTGCATTGACTGGTTGAGCAAGAGAATCCTTCGATCTCTACGCTTATTTACCTAATTTAATGTACAACCCGAGTATATATTTTGGTTTGACTAAAAATGACATAAAGAAGAGCATGATTTAATAAGAATGAGATTTAGGCTAAGACCGTGCATTATTCCTTGTTGTATTTTCTTGCTCATTTTATAGCTAAAAGAGATTGAAAAAGTAAAAGTGTCTTTTATTATAAATAATAAGGATGGAGGCTCCTATAATAGCATTATAGGGTAAAAGAGTAGGAGGATGAAAAGTAGGAAAAGTTCAAGAGGTCATTGATGGAAACTCGATTTATTTCATAATGGACCAAGATGGTATCTAGCACATCGCGGAGTTGAAGCTAGTTGAGAGTCTGCGACTATTACGATTTCAATTCTAATATGGGTGAAGATGAAAGGATAAGGGACAAAAGGACGGAACATCCTTGCTCCCTCGCACTCTCGTTCTCACCCGTCTCCTCCACACTCTTGGATATACTCAATAAAATAATTTATCATCATCAAGCATGAACTCTTAATATTATGACTAAACTACAATTACGACCTGTGTCAGCCATAACTATTTTATACGTACCGAGAGGTGAGTATAGAAAACGCCTTTGTTATACTATGGCTCCTCTCAGTTTCTCACGAGCAGATTGAACTCACATGTCAGGTAACGAGAAGAACGTAAAGTGCGGAGGACGAGGGTATTTCTACAAACTTTCATTTTCACATTGAAGGAGCGGATGCAGAACGTAATCATCATCATAACAATAAGTGGAGTTACCTCAACACGTCTTATTTTATCATCTTGGCTTCTCCCTGGGGTTATCTGAACTCAAGATCTCCGTCCCCGCCTACTCTATTGTTTTCCCTTGCTTCAAACCAGCCGTCTCCTCTCCTTCACATCTCATTGGATGTTTCTCTCCTTCTTTTTAATTCTACCTTTTGAGCCCAATGGGGCCAATAATGGAATTTTAATAAAGACGACTCAATATCTCACGAGCCACATTCCTCACAGTAGGATTTAATTAATTAGTCACGGAAGCCCAATTAATAAAGACCCTCAACAACGGAACTCGTAACCTTTGATTAATTAATTATTATTTAAAATAATCGAGTAAAATGAAGTTGAATGAATTATTTACCGTTGTTCTTTGAGCCTCCGCCACCTCCGCCGCCTCCTGGTCCACGGCCGCCACCGCCCCCACCTCCTCCTCCCGGTCCACGTCCTCCTCCTCCTCCTCCTCCTCCTCCTCCGCCGCCGCCGCCTCCACCACCTCCTCCTTGGCCGCCTCCTCCACCTCCTTGGCCGCCTCCGCCTCCAAATGTATCGAAATCGTTTCCTGTTAGACTGTTGCTGTTTCCACTTCCTCCGCCTGGGCCATAGATCCCGCTTGTTGAGGATTGCCTATCTGGATAGCCAGTCCCGGGCGCTGCTCTTGTGAAAGGATTGTCTTCTGCTCTTGGTGTATCTAATTCAGCGTAACTGTCGAGTGGGAGATCTGTGTACGCTTGTCTTTTGTCCTGCAACGAGTAAAATTTTTTAATGCAACTTCTAATGATTCGTTTTCGTTTGCACATTTTTAAAGAATTTCTTCTTTATTAAATCATCTTATTGTCTTTGACTTCAATTGAACATTGTAATTAATAAATATAATACTAATGAAAAAAGTAAGATTGTTTTACCTTTCGGACTTTTACGACTCTTACCCTCACTGCTTCCACAGAGAGCAAGGTATCTAAAACACATGAAAAAATTAAAGATTGTTTTTTAAAATAACTTAATTAAAACTTGAAAAAGTTTCAACAATTTTCTTACATAATAATTTAGCCTATTTCCTCATTTGCGGAATATGTTGTATTTATTATGCACATAACCCTGCAAATTATGCTCAAGTTCCTCCTTTTGTCAGGTCTGGTTAAAGAGAATTCAATTTCCTTGAGTAAATGCATACTTAATTATAAAAATGGTCAAACAATAGCCAAGACCTGTCACGTACTGCATACTTTGCATAATTTAACACTTAAGTAATTGTCTTTCTAGTACTAGAATAAGTAATAATATTAAGTTAATTAAAAATATACTTGAGACATTATATGCCGCAGTCTCAATTTTAGTAATAATGCACTCATCTTAATTTCCGTCTTTATAAAGCATTATGAATGAGTTACCTATTAAGCTTTTGCTTTATAGTGTGCCTACTTTCTTCCGTTACATAATAATCTAGATCTCATATTAACCCTTTTATTATTCATTATTTAACCATTTCAATTATGTAAGAACTATGCATTATATTCTAGTTTTGGGTCTAATTTTTACAATTTGACCCATTATCGCTTGTTAATTCTTATTAATAAATATTAAAAGTTCATTTTGATAGTTTAAAATTACGATTACAGTAATATCAATATCGTTTATTCTAAAAATGAAATGAATGATATGAAAAAAACTGATTGAAAAAAATTAATGAACTAAAAAAGGTCAGAAAGATGATACAAAATTAATAAGAGTTAAAGAAAAGTAAACAAAGTCGAGATTTCAAGACTGAATTGAAGAATTGACATAATAATTATGGCATCAAAGCGAATTAAAGAAAGTGGAGGATTTGTGTAGGAATAATCATCCCATCGTGTTTGAATAATAAGAAAGAGAACGTCATTTATCATATATTTTCATATATCTCGACTCATCCACCTAATAAATGATAATAATACCAAGCAAGATAATTTATTTTGATATGAATCATTAGCTCTTTCCTATTAAAATAATCGTAGAGGTGTGTTTCGCCAAGAAGAGAGTTGCACAGGCATTCCTAAGATAATCCCTTATGGGTCATTATGGTCCTCTGATTTCTTTCCGGTCGGTTCTGAGAAAAGACTCTATAGAGCTGATGGGAATCAAAGTAGTTCTTCTACATTATGTACACAGTAGAGCTACTACGTATAAGTGTTATTGTTTCTCCCTATATTATAATAAAACCATGCATGTATGTAATTCGATTGTGTGAATGAAACTCGGCTGAAACAAGTGCGAAGAGATGACCGAATGTGATAAAAGGTCGGGAGTTCTGAGAACCTCGCGACTCCATAGAATCCTCTTGAACCCCATGCTCTTTACTCTACTTATCTACTCACTTATATTCTTACATTTCATACCAAGGGAAGGTAAAAGGAGACGCCAAGGAACTCCGTCAAGATTACAACACTTATTTACATTATTACCTATGATATTCTTAATCAACTTTCATCCGAGTTGAAAATTCATACATACATAATACTATGTTTACATTGTCTCATTTACAAGCCTTATTAAATATAAAAAAGTGACGAACATCGCACCATGTGACCATACTCATCCTCACTTTGTACTTTACATCTAGGTATAATATTATGCAGAAATATGCTTACAAGGGAAATAAACATCCTCACTTGCCAAGCATCAAAAAACTATCAAAAGTGTTCTACTGTATGTGTATATTTTTAATGAGCAATTGCTTTCCTCATTTAAGTCATCTACCTTCAGACATCAGTCAAATTCTTTTATCCTGACTTTGCAATTTTCGTCATATCTTATGCACATACTCATAATGGATTATATAATGCACTTATACCTAATGCCTAACATACACTACTAACTCTTACACATGTGAATATATATAATAGCTAATGCCCATTCATTTATTTTATTGAGAACTTATAAACAGATGAAATGAATGATATAATGATTTGAAGAAGAGTAAAAGTGTAGAAATATTATAATAGTGAAAATGATATAGGTATGAATCGTAGGTAGTAAATTTTTTTTTACTATACAAGTGCGGTGGATTAAATACCAAAAACCATTGTTAAATTCAAATGCCTTTTTCGAGATCGAGAGTGAAAATGTGGATTTGAATCGTGAGAATGTTGTTGGAATCTTCCATTGATAGCTTAGAGAGTCCTCTTCTTATTTTCCTTTATTATTTCATTATTATACAATACCAACAATAACAATGACAAGTATAGCTAGGTACTTGTATAAATTGGCTATGCAGGACACAGTGAATTAAAATTTGCTCGAATCTTCCTATTGACCTCTTGCTTACCGCATCCATGAATACAATGAGACAGGGTATATATTAAAATAGCTTGATCATTTATCAATATAAAGATCCATACTTATTTGTCCCATTTTCCCTTTTTAATGACTTTAAATATTCATCTGTTTGCCCTTTGCTTTTCAAACATTTCAACCATTCTGTGATGGCTATGGAAGAGAACACGATGAGCAAATTGTTTGATATGGTTCGTGAATCATGACATGGATCCTCGTTGAAAATGCATAATAAAAGTTATTTGCATTGTATATTATTATTATGAATGGAGATCTCTTCGTTCCGCCTTTCAACTCTCATGCCTTTTCCTTCAGGTTTTAAATCATGCAGATTCTTTAATCCCACTTTCATGAAGATCATGAGAAAACTCAGAACAATTAAAAAAAACCGTCAATCTCATTCACAAATTAGAAAGAGATTTGCATAGTAAGGAAAATGAATTAAGGATTCTTGAACTAAAGAGTATATATTTAACGTTAATTGTTCTTTCATTTTACGAGAAAATATATTTTGGAGAAGAAATAAGAATTCAATAGACGCCCTTCGGCTCAATATTTAATTGTTATCGGAAATGCATTTAAATATCAAAAGATATCAGTTTTTGTTTAACATTTTGGAGATTAATGCTTATAATTAGCAGTATACCATATAAGTAAGTGTAAAGATACGGATGGACAATGAACCGTTGAGTGACTTCCAAACCTTCCTATTGTTCATTTTTACATTTTCTTTTTCATATTAGAGGAGAATGTTGATATGATATGTAATAATGTAATATGCCTTAATTATGGGTTGAGTTAAAAGCTCAAACCTCAGTCAGTCAGGTAAATAATTAAAAGGAATTGAATCCGTTCCGAGTTTGACTCTGACATTGACTTTAAGATCATTGTACATTACATCCTTATATTATATTCCTTAAAGATCCTTCAATTATATATTCATCAAAGGAAGATTTGTCTACAGAATTAAAAATTACAAAGAAATGATTTGTCGTTTTTAATTAATAGGTATTTAATTCAATGCTATGGGTAGATTTTGATGTTTACATCATTGTATTGTAAAGTGAAATTGGATAATCTTTCCTTTAAGAATTAAAAGTGAGCAGAAAATGAGGTTTTCCTACACGCAGCTTCAAATAACAATATGAGAGGAAGAATAACTTGAATTGAAAGTGAAAAATGCGGTCTTAAAGGAAGATAAGGTAGGCGGTCAATTAGTCACTTAACTGAGAACGTATACAAATACAGAGAGAATCGAATGAAAGAAAGAGAAAAGAAGGCATGTTAAATCTATTTGTGATGTAATAACATCGGTCTGGTCGGAATGGTCGAATTCTATATTTGTATACAATCATTATACTTCCGACATTTATATATATATATTGCATATTGGTTTTTCACTTTTACATCGACGTTCAATAGTACTCGCCTCACTTATTTAATTTTATAGAAACTTTTCTCTATAAATATGAAGGTGTTACTACTTAATGTTAATCCATGATATTCATTTATTAATGACGAGATGACGACGACGATGCCATCATTTATTAATAAAAATGCTAACGATAAGTTTCAGTTACGTTTCTAATATATAATGAGGCTTAACTTTACAAAAAATCAAAGTAATTAAACTACCTAATTATATTACATATTAATATATCATATAGTTAAATTCCTTCCATCTTGGTTAAAATACTAAAAATTATTAATTGTACACCAATTTAACTTGTTTAGGTTGTATTTATATTTTTTATCTTAACAAATTTTCAAAATAATATTATAACCTTCACATATTAGAAAATGGAGATTATAGAATGTCAAACAAAATTTTTCCTTCATAATATGGAGTTCATATGCTATTTATGGTTAATTAATTAAAAGAGGCACGACAAAAAAGCTTATATATCTGATTTCTAAAATCTTACTAGCTCGATGGAATTTGAGAATGTCAATTAAGTTTCATTTACTACTACCGTTAGTTCGAGTCATAAATACATATAGTCTATCCTCCCAAGCTTATCGTTTTGCGACTCTCACCCAAAGACGAAATCTTAAATGATATTTTTTGAATGAGAGGATGAAATGGAAAAGTGAGAATTTCTATAGAACTTCAAAAGTGAGAAGTTCTGATAAGGCTAATTATACTTCTTTTAAGTAATATGTTCCTATTATTTGGACTTTGAATGCAACTGGTTTTGAGAGCATTTAATTGTCAATTGGTTAATTTACGTTTATGTTAGCCCCACAATTTTATGACTGGACTTAATATACTAATAATAAGTATATAAAATCATATGTATAGGGAATTTAAGAAAGGAAAATGGATATTAGTGGATGGTAACTTGTATTTTGAGTTTATAAATATCTGCAATTGATTAAAATATCATACATTCTTTTCCATTTTTCCTCACAATTTTCATAAAACGCTTAAAAAATCTGAAGTTTATATAAAATTTATTACCATTTCGTCATTTATTTCGTACTATTCATTAGTTTTAGGAACTATAAATAATTCATTTTGTTCTTATTTATTAAATGTTTAATCTAATAAGGCTTATTAATCTTAAACGCATTATCACTCTTATCATGTTTGAGAAATAAAGTTATAAACTTTAAAATATATAATCATTTCAATAGTTCCTGGATTCTCCTGTAGTAAAGAAAGAGTAATGAGCATAAATGTTCAATGAATCCTAAAATGTGGCATTAAAAATGTAAATCCAAAGTAATTCTGAACAAAATCAGATCCCTTTTGCTAAATATTGTATAAAGTATATGATGTCTACAACTTGGCAGGTTAATCATTTAAGAGTTCCTTATTAAAGAATATTTATTTAGAAGAAATGAGCCAAAGCATGAGAATTAGTGCAAACAAATTCCAAAACGCACTATATCATGCATATACTCATTTATGAACCTACAAAGCAATTGTTCCTATTTAGCCTTATGCCTTCAGTTCTGGTAATTCTTTATTGAGGTCTTAATTAAAATTTTAGATGAATTCCACCCATTACTTAATCCACCCTAAATTGGACTAAACCGAATAACAAAAAAGTAAATTACCTTGTATTAGAAAGACCAGAGATATAAAAATGGCAAAATGGAACTGCATTGTTCGACGGGGGATTGGGGAGACTCGAAGTTGAAAGTCTGCTCAGGTTTTCGAGCTCCCGGGATTAAGGTTGGGAAAAAGAGTCATTCGGGGTTTTGTTGTTTCGAAGCACTTTTGGGAAGTCTAGTCTACAACCACCACAGGTAAAAAGGTTCAAAAGGAAAGGGTAACGAAAGACGGCAAATGAACTCACAGCTCCTCGCACCTGTCCGTCTCAATCCATGCGACAAATGAAAGTGAAGCTCTCAAGAGACGGCCCTGGGAAATTATCCTTTTATACGGCGGATGTTCTGATGACGAGACTTTCTTTCAGGCTCCCACAAAGTCTTCGTCTTCAACACTTCCCTTCCCTCTGAACAAAATACGTCCCTTAAGAGTCATTTGCTCTCCCACTTCCACAGATCTCACCTATTCACTTCCACCTTTTGGATCATTACACCTTTAGACCTAACTGGCTTCCTCTGGCAATTAATTCATCACGGCTCAACAACGTCTCAATTACCTTACTCTAACCCACTGCTTTATTACCTTACTCCCTTGAGTCTCATACACATGATGGGAAGGAAGGAGTGAAAATTATGCAAATTCGCATGTTGGAATCCTATATGTAATAAATACTCTACTGATATCATTCATTCATTTTTTACACTAACTACTCATTCATATTATTTACCTTTAATGAGTATTGAAATCTCTCATATCCGGATGATAGAGAACTTCATTGTTATTCAGAGTGAATTTTATAGAAGGAGAATACTGCTACTACTATTAATTTTTATAGGTATGCTCTATTAAAGACTCACTTTCATATATTCATATTAATTATTTATAATTGTTGAAGGATTTAATTACTTTGATTCTATCGGAGTCCTTAGTGAAGCAACTAACCATAGTGCCAAGTAAATCTAAATTAAGTCACCTTCTTCAGACCAATTAAAACTGACCTGAAGAGAAGGAAAATTTTAATGAAGAAATCACAATTGATGACATTTGGATAATCCTTAACTCTCCACATTTAGAAATACGAATTAATTCCCCGTTCGTGACAAAAAGCAATTTACAAATAAGACCAAATAACTCAATATTACATTTTACACATTTTACACCTAAAACGTAGACTTACACAAAATAAAATTAAAAATTCCAAGTTATTTTCTAATGTGTGCAATGTGCTACAATATTGACTCTTTGTATTACAAATAGATCAAATAGTAGTACCTACGCATTTTATTAAACTCATGAATTCTTTAGTTTTTTAATGGAACAAAAATGTTCAATAATCCACTGTGCGAGGCCAAGGTGTCATTATTATGTCATGTCATTGTCAATTAAAATTACCATATTGATGATTGAAAAGAGCAATCAAGTAGCAAGTTCAGTAGTACACATCATGCATACTAACTTACAAACAAATAAAATTTAAAATATAACACGCTCATCTAATTTTCTAAAAGTATAGAGAATTATTAAATGTGATTATCATAGGGTTAGATTATTATTATAAAAGACCTTTAAGTCAACTAGTGCTATGTGTTAAATTATTTTCTTACTTTTAATTCCAAATAAAGGTAATGGTGCTAATATAAACTATGGAGGTATACATAGCAAAATTAAACCTCCATATGCATATGGATCTATTCTGGGAAAAAACTGTGCTCTAAATCTCAATGTACTTCGACATTGCTTTTAATTGGAACGGGTCAGGTACACATCAATCATTGTTTGTCCCACTTGACACTACAATTTTTATATAGTGTGCCTACTTAATGTTAAATCATTGAATCATCAATTCAATAGTTAAAGGAATCAATTAAAGACAAAGTTACTTATTAACATGTTATAAGAAAAACGAATCAATTTTTAATATGTATATTATCAGACACATTCATTACTCTTTAATATTTAATAAAATCCATAATTTGAATGAAGAGACATTAAAAATACATTATTATATAGAAGGATTGACATTATGCAAGAACTAGACCGCGGATCGGATCGAAGTTAAACTGTTTAAATTAGAAATTACGTGAGATGAATAAATAAGGATTTTACCTATGCATTTATGCATATTATAGTGGTATTTTTAAACTCTCTTTTAACTCGATTGAATTAACACATTCACATCATATGAGTCTCATATTGAACATCCGTCTGTTTTGTATGCATTTCGAGCCCAAGCTTCCTGATGCATTTGAGTGAAAAAAGAGCAAATTCTATTTAACCGTAAGACTTCATTTTTGTTATCTCATTTATGTAAGGGAACTTTTATAATACTTTGCATAAACAAAAGCGTCCATTAATTTGAATATTCCTTTAGCAGAGAGATTACGGTTTGATATGCCATGCTAATGTTAATATACAAAGTCTTCAACCATCAAGCCATATATTTATAAGAGAGTTTTGAGGGTAATAAACTGAAAAGAGAAGAATGTAATAATAACAATCAACATTGTCATATTATATGAGGGTGTAGTAGCATTTTTTATATATTAAAACTTGGTATTAGAAATGATCCCACGTCGTAAGAGTTTTCCCTTATAGTCTCGCTTCTCTCAATCTCAAGAATCTCGTATTGAATAACGCGTTAAAGGAGAAGTTCTCGTTCGTCTTAGGTTAGTGAAAGCGGCAGATGTAATATATACGAATGAATGCGGGGACACTTGAGTGTTCTGCCATTCTTCTTGGCCATTCTCCGCAAACTTCTTGAACCGACTCGTCACATTCAGAGATTCGCCAGAACACACAACTCCTACTTTTCCTACTCTCCTTAAACTCTTTCCCAAGAAGTGTTATCTAATGCACCGAAACCCATTTATAGAAAAGTATTTACAAAATGACTTTTATCAATAAGAAATATCTGTGTCAGACACATATAAATTGGACACTTTTAAACTTACTAGGATGATAGCTTTATAATAAATACAAAGAATTATGTTCGCTCTATTATCCATCTTCGAATCTCAATTTGTTGTCAAATGAAGATGAAACTTTCCTATTATAACTCAAAACACATCACATTCATCCTTGACTTGTTTAGAAGACAATATTATTTCTTTTCAGTGGGGATCCTTGTAGTGGCTATTTGCTATTAACCGTGGAGAGTTGAAAGTTCTCTATCAAGAACTCAAATATCGTATATATCCATTTGATTTACCATCTGAGGAAAATAGTTAAAGACCTTTGTAATAGCAGATCAATTGAATTCCTTTGTTGTTCATGAATTATAGAAAACATTCAAAAGTTCAGTTCAAAAATACACTAACAGTAAGCATCCGTAATATTAACAATTTTAATGTTAGCTTTAACTTACAATTTTTGGTCAATATATTTCTTACAGGGCGAGGCATTCAACTTTGGGCATTTATAAAAATCAGTATTTGTTGAAGTTGAATTTGAAAAGGTCGAAAGTTGAGTTTTGAATTGAATTGGCAATTGCCGGTACACACTGTACACAGGAGCTTAGAAGCAATTGAAAGTTTTACATCTTATCGTTAACGATATTCTTTGTTCGATGTTATTAAAATACTATAACTCAAGTCTTTAATACAAAAGACTTATTTAACTATCATAGAGCAATAACAATGTAAAGTTTCTCGATAGATGTGGGTATTATTTGAAGATGAAACTTCTATGATATACCTACAAATGGATAGAAGATACTGCGGTTTTCAAGCACTTTATTATGCTTGAAATCTCGTTTGAAATCAAAGCAAACTGGAAAGGAAAAGTTCAGACTAAATCGAATTCTGTTGGTTTTCTTTTAACTCTCTTTATTAAGAAGAATAAGAAAGGATGAGCCATCATTAAATCTACACTATTCCTTCACTTAATCAAACTTTTCATAACATTTAAACTTGTCTTTAAATATTACGACGAGCTTGAAAGGTTTGGATATCCAATATCACAAAAAGTTTCTTTCTTTCACGACTAATTTAACTCCATGTTAAAGACAAATTAAAATTTTCTTTTAATAAGAAATATTTTAAGTACAAAGCAATTTTTAGAAACGTATGTTACTTGAGTTCAAATGAATTCATGAAAATTAAATACTAATTTACATTATGTTAACTGATTTGTATTAATTTAGTAAAATTAATACAAAATGCCTTTGTACTGTAAAGAGAATTCAGGCGTATTAAACGGCATTTTTCTCGAATCAGTCATTCATATCCGATGTTGGGTTCACATTTCCACAGTTCACCATACACCAGTTCCTCATCCAATATATTCGAGAATTCATGCGCTGGAGGAAAAACCGGAAAATCGATGAGAGGAATTTCCAGGTTCGACTTTTAAGAAAATAATATAAAATGAATTTAACATTGGCCATAATTCTGCTAATTAAATTAATCTGCACAAAGAGTAATCAATTTGTATTCCCTGAATTTGACTACGTGGAGTCACCAAAGAACGTGAGTGAGAGGCAATTATTCACTTTGCACACAAACACACAGTTATTCTAATTTATCCATTTTAACCATGTTACAAATTTACTTAATAAATTCTATCGTTAGTTGCAGTTATGATAGGATAAAGGAATTTAAGAAAATACGCATTGATTGGCACACTCCTTTATTAATGAAATTTTTTCAAAGTAATTGATAGGTAGAGTAAATTATACGAGTAGCAACGTAATTACTCAATTTATTTCACATTTGTTATTAATTTTTTAATGTTCCTTTAAACTTTATGTTCTTTTTCAACTTTGACTTTTAAGCGAGTAGGTGCTTCAAAAGAGAAATATAATATTTACATGTGTGCAATGTTTAATTTGAAAAGGAAGTCGCATGGCGAGAGTGGGAAGCCGCTTGCGAGCAGAATCCGGCCTGCCTAGGTATATCTCATATTTAATCATTATTGTTATATATTAAATGCAATAATAGTCAAACAAATTATTAATTTCATAAATGTGCATCCATATGCATAATATAAAATAGTTAATTATGCAACAAATATATCACCTACGTAAGGTAGTAAAAGTGTATTTTATCATGACATAATTAATGATGATATTATGTTAAGAAAGAATGAAATTTCAATTTAATAAACTTAATGTTCTTTTAACTAACAGGACTTGAAAGCTTGAACAAGACGAAATGCGTCAGAAAATGCATTTCTAATTCCTGTTATCAAGATATCTATGCTTTTGATGAAGTAATTGTGTCAAATATAAAACATTTTAACAATAATTGTTTCATATAAAATGAAATGATTTAATATTCAAGTCTTAATAAAATAAATCACTTTGTTTCAGTTGGAAGAAGGGGAAATTGATATTCGATTTCACTCATTTAAAGGATGTTTCGTCCAACGAATCGCTCGTCGTCGCCTTTGATTCATTGAGGCTCCATCGGCTCGTTGAGATAACGAGACGGAAGTCCGCTTTTGCCTTCTAAAATCTCCGGCTCGGGGGCTGGATTATTTGTGAGACCTTTCCATGTCAGACTTGTATCCCGAAGTCGATTCGTTATTAAAGACACATCTCTGTCCTCCAATCTCAAGTCACCTTCACTTTCCTCACGTTCTACATGAAAGCAATAAGAGAACTATTTGAAATAAATTACTAACAAATTTCTAAATAATGTAAATGAAGCTTATTTATATATCTTTGGAATAGATTTAATTACCATTTACAATTCCATAAAGTCAAATCAAGATTAAGCAACTCATAGCTAGTAATTGATTGCTTACTTATAGTTTTCATTTTCATAAATATATCTAAATCCATTTACCTGTGTTTCGAAGTAAAAATCTAAAATCCGTAAAATAATTAGTTGGAGTAGTGTTCTTTCCAAAAGCTTTTTCAACTTCAAAAGGCGTCGACATTGTTTGAAAAAAGTCTCTCTTGTCAAAAATGATACTTTCTGGGCAAGAAACTAGGACGAATACTTCAATATCCGGAAAGTTGGCCAGCTTTGGAGAATTGATTTCCCCGATTGAAACAACATAAACAGTTTTCCCCGCAGATTCAATTAGCTGCCTTAACTTCTCAATGATCTCCAAATAGTTCTCAACTGCAAGAGTTCCCACAAGAATTCCAATTGTATTTGCATCTCGGAGTTTTTCAATACAAAAATTCCTCTTCATTAAGAATTTCATCATTTCACTCTTCTTTTCAACAAGGTTTTTGATGAGGGGATCGTAAATGAAAAATTGAAAATTGGGGAAATTGATTATCAAATTGGAAAGAGTATTGCTATGACCAATATAAAAGACTTTATAGGGATTTATTTCATTATCGAAATCAGGAGGAAGCTGACGATTTATCAAATTAATTTTACATTCTTTGTCAGCTCTTTCCGTTGGTAAAATGGGAGTTGAAAGAAAAACATTGGAGTATTCAGATTGAATGAGTTGAAAAAACTGATCCGCAAGATGATTGTAAATAACGTCAAAAAAAATAACAACTCTGTCTTCCACTGTGAAAGTTTTTCGGAACAGCGCTTCAGCTTCTTTAATGTTAAGTTTTGATTTTGTGAAAACAAAGAGCACCGGGATTCTCGTAGTAGCAGATAGACAAGTATGGCCGAAATGAATGAGTGAATCTCCATTTATGTGTTGAGAAGTCTTTTCATCAATGCAGCAACTATGTTTATCAGAAAGAAGATTTATTGTAATTAACCATGAATAAACGCATACTCTTGATTACTCGAAATTAATTTATGCTTAAGGTTTAAACTGAATAACAAATCTTGAAAACATAACTAACCTCCCATAAGTATTATCAAACAAGATGTAATTTGTTTGTTGGGTATAGCTTTCAATTAGTTTTGATATTGCAGTTGAATAGGAAATCAAATCATCAGGAAATTGAAGGCACACCTGAAAACACACAAACTACACTTTAAAAATATATTTATATATGAATACATAGACGTGAATGATGTACATTGCATGTTTAAATCATAATTTATAATTTCACAATAAAGTTGTAATTAAATTACCCTTTGAAAGCCATTAGTTTTTATCCATTGAACACATTTCTGAATTTCAAAGAAATCTTCAATGTCTATATCGTCCTTCATTTTCAATTTTATTTAATTCTGCCTAAAATGAGTAGTTAAATATTTAAAATATCGTCAAATTAATTTCATTAAATTAATAGTTACTTATTTAGATTAAGTTAAAATTGTTATCAAATATTTCTAGAGTTCTTACTTCTCACCTAGTGTTTTTCCGTGTGTTAGCAAAGGCATGAATGGTTTGAAAGCATGTAGAAAAATTGAAAGTCCTTTCTGCCTATCGTACGCTCAAGAAGCGGCTTGTCCATAATTCCGCTCTGAACAAGAGTTGAGTTCATCAACAATAATTATCAATTGACCGACGACGACGACTTTAATAATTTGGATTAAATTAGGATTTTAATTCATATTTAAATTTGAATGGAGATAGACGAAGTCGATGAGCCTTGTGTTCATCGATTGGAAGGAACATCTGGAAAAGAGTTTGGAGGTTTAATAATCAAAAAGAAATCTGTAGTTGAACATGAATTTAAAAAGCCGGATTTACCACAAAAGTCTCTTCTTGGCCTGGACAGGCTTGCAGGTAATTTGTCAAAATATATTAAATTTAGATCAAATTAATCTATATTATAGTTTTGAAGTTAATTCTTTGATTGATTCTTTTGTATTTTATAGCTTTGAAAAGAAAAGAAAAAGAGGAGCTTCAGCCAACAGAAAATTCCAAAAAGGGTCGTGACCTTACTCCATTGAGAAGCGAAAACGAAAGTTCCTTTTCACGACCTGGTTCTAAATCATCTTCAGACTATCGGAAATATCGAGAGAAAGGCGAGGACACTCCTTCATATTCGGGCGGAGTGAACCGAAATGCCAAACATTCCATTGAAAATCGTCACAATAAACGAATCGATTATTCCACTTCAAAAGGGAGCGAAGGGAGAAGTCGAGATTCGCGTGAGCACTCAAGAGATGATTACAGAAGGGATCATCATCGTCAATCAGGTGGGAGACACGATAGGGATTCAAACAGTCGGAATCGAAATGAGCGGTTCGACCGAGAACGACGATACAATGACCAACGTCATTCAGAACGAAGAGATTCCTCCAGGAGAGACGAAGGATCGTCTCGAAGACACGGTAGCATTCGTTTTAAAGACGAGCCCTTAACTCCAGCATTCAGCGAAGCCAACACTCCGTCGCTCAAGAGTTGGGACGATGACGAAATTGGGAGTAATCGTAAAACCCAATGGGATTTTCCAACCCCAAGCAACGCCGACCTTCGTGGGGGGAGCGAAAGGGGGATTAAACGAGAAGACGAAACGCCGCTGCCGACTCCTTCACACAAGTTCAATCCTTGGGTCAAACAACCCGGGAGCTCCCACATCATGCCAACACCGAGCTACGTAGGGAAATCCGCTCCTGCGGAAGAAGGAGAAAATGTCAAGGTTGACCGAGACGAGTGGGAAGATGAGCAAAAGCGTCTTGACCGCGAATGGTACCAAATGGACGAAGGCTACGATGACGCTCACAATCCCTTTGCTGGTATCTCTGACGATTACACCAAAAAGAAAGAAGAGCAATTGGCTCAAAAGAAGAACCAACGGATGTCTGCCCAACAGAGGCAAATTTACAGGGACAATGAGCTGTGGGAGAAAAATCGCCTTATCACCTCTGGAGTCGTCATGAGCGTAGATATGAACGAGGATTTAAATGAAGAGAGCGAAGCAAGAGTTCATCTCTTGGTCCATAACATTGTGCCGCCGTTTTTAGATGGGAGAATCGTATTTACCAAGCAATTTGAACCAGTTGTTCCTGTTAGAGTAAGTTTTCCACTTAATTGACTTTTTATTTTTAATTTGATTAACGTTTATTTTAATTAATAGTAATAAATTTTGTTTGATTAAGGATCCCACTTCTGATATGGCTTTAATTGCAAGGAAAGGCTCAATGACTGTCAGAACCTACAGAGAGCAAAAAGAAAGAAAGAAAGCACAAAAGAAACATTGGGAATTGGCTGGAACCAAGTTAGGGGAAATTTTAGGAATGAAAAAAGAAGACGAAAAGGTATTATCATCTTGATTAAACTTTGTTAATTGTTATTAAACTTAAGAAATATTTAAACTTAAATTGATTTGATATTTAAATTCAATTAATTTCATTGGTTTTTAACATTTTAATAGAAGTTTCATTTTAAATAAATAACAGGACGAGAATGTGACCGAGGAAGGAGAAACGGATTATAAAAAAGGTCAACAGTTTGCTAAGCACATGAAGGATTCTCACGCTAGTAGTGACTTTGCTAAAAAGAAATCAATCATGCAACAACGACAGTATCTTCCTGTCTTTGCCGTTCGCCAAGAAGTGAGTTTCAATTGACATCAAATAAAAACCCCATTTTTACATATTAAAACAAAATGTGAAAATAATTATTTAAATTGATTTATAAATGTTTTTTTAGCTTTTAACTGTGATTCGAGATAACAGCATTGTAATTATTGTTGGTGAAACTGGAAGTGGAAAAACCACACAACTCACGCAGTATCTTCATGAAGAAGGCAAGAATAATGTTAATTTCATATTTTATTCAAAATTCCAATGATTGATTTTGTTCGTGAATGTTGTTCTTCCATTCATTCACTTCATTCATTTTCAAGGAATTCCCTAATGTTTTAATATGATGTGAAGGTTATTCTAAACACGGGATGATCGGGTGCACTCAACCACGGAGAGTTGCAGCTATGTCTGTAGCTAAAAGAGTTTCAGACGAGATGGGAACGGAGCTCGGCCAAGAAATTGGCTATGCTATTCGATTTGAAGATTGCACTTCTGAAGTAAGGAGGACAATACTTATTACCTCTATATATATTATACTAATAATACCATTGCTCTTATTGTTTGCCTGAGAAAGTCAGAGTGGGATAGTGGAGAGAGCGATTGTGTGATATAGTTGGTCGAATAATAGGATGAGCTTTAATTCTTCCCTACTTGAGAAACTCGACCTGAGATGTAATGTTTGTGAAACAGAGGACCGTGATTAAGTACATGACAGATGGGATTTTGCTGAGAGAATCATTGAGGGACCCTGAGCTGGATAGCTACAGTGCCGTTATAATGGACGAGGCTCATGAACGATCTCTCAACACAGATGTGCTCTTCGGACTTCTTCGTGAGGTGAGCCGTAATGATCCTCTGCATCCAACTGCACTATAAACTCTTTGCCTTCTTTCTCGCTTCTTTATAAATAAACCCCTTATAGCTTAAAATGCGAAAGTTCATCATCTAAGCAGCTATTTTAGAAAACTAAATTAATTGTAAGTAGTGATTTAATCATTTACAATTTAAGTGCGTAATCATTATTGTTCAAAAAGTGTCTAGAATGAGAATAATTTGATTCAATTTTTATTTGCTCGTCAGTTTCAATTGACAGCAACGCAAGTGAATATTTAGCTTTTTCTAGTTTGTACTAGTTAGTATAAACATTTAAATACGAGCATGTGACAAAAAATATCCCTTTCATTTTTTACGTATAAATTCAATTTAGTATATTAAAATAATTCCTTATATTTTAACTTAATTTGGAGTCTTATAAACTTCAAATTCATGTTGCAATAATTGAATAGAATTAAGGATAATAAAATAAATTACTCAATTTTTCCATTTACAGATTAGTTTAGCCGATTATTTATCGATAGTTTAAACTTGTATATAGAAATGAAATAATGAGATAGATGTTTAAATAACAAAGAACAACTTGGCATGATTGACTTTCATAATTTCCATTTGGTAATCAATCGTTTGTTCAGTTATTTTAAGCACTCTCATTTACCTTAATTTTCACATTAGCGCATCACTTAAGAATTTTATTTTACCTATAAATAGAATTCATTCTTATTCTTTTAATATTCATCGCTCACATAAAACTAAATATCTTATTACATGATGGATACCTACTCTACCTACTAAAAATAATTATTAAACTTGCCATTTAAGTAAGTATATGTGATATTTTACCTTATTGATTTTAAGTCATTTTATATTTTTAATTAAATATGCTTACAATTTATGTAAGTATTTATTTATTATATGAAATAACTATTCAAAGCAAATTATACATATTGTGCAAGTGTTCTTTATTTGTTATGAAGTTGTCAATAAGTACATGAATTTAATCTTACATTTGCTTTTTCTCTCTCAACTTGCTTGCTCTTCATGATAAAAACATTATTTTAGGCATATCACTCATTCCTTCTTATATATCCATATTTTTATATCTATACAAATATATGCATTACTCTACTATATTATATATACATGTCCGTAAAGTCGATTCAGATCTTTAGTATTCAATAACTTAATAACGTACTGTTGAACTTTTCTGAAATTTATAAGATTTATTCTTTATCCAACTAATAATAAAAATTATATCTTCAATTTGTGATTTGAGCCCCATTAGCCTTGTGGTGCCTTTAGAGATGTGTGGACATGCGTGCAAATCTTTTTAACTAAGATTACAAAGATGTATATTAGCCGATGGGGTGCAAATTACATATTGAAAATATAGATTGCCGTATTGAACCGATTTTTATCCCATGCCCGATAATAAAGCCCCTGGGTGATATTAAGAATTTTAAAGATAGCCCCTATCCTAAATATAGCCCCCCCTTAGATAGATTAAAAGCGCAGTGATTCAGAGCCAGAAAATAAATGAAATAAAATACTGATTATTAACTAAACTATTTTTCATTTTTTCATGGTGAGTAATTATTAGCCCCTGCCAGAATTTTAGCCCTACCCGAAATATAGCCCCTGATTGAACCTCCGATTTTTAATTTAAGCCCGGGGATTTACGTTCAATACGGTATATTATTAGATAGATAAAGAATAAATCTTATAAATTTCAGAAAAATTCAACAGTTCATTATTAAGTTATTGAATATTAAAGATCTGAATCGACTTTACGGACACGCTGTAAATTTATTGATATAAGAATAAGGCTTTATTATCCTAAAGTTAAAAATTAGGTACTATATTCCTTAACAATCATGCAATAGGTACATTTTTAAGGGATTTTACAGTAGCAATCACATTTATTAGGAGTCTGTGGACGTGATTGAGTTTAAGCTATTGTGTACTATATGGGTTTCCGCACTCGGCTCACACGACCACCTGATGAACTCTGAACAAGTTTGCCATTTGAGGGTCGTTGAAAGATGGGCCTGAAACAATTGAATCCCAGGTGGATTAGTTCATTTATATTCGACCATTAAATTTTGTAATTAACAAGGGTATTAACATAAAGTTATTTTAAATTCAGAATTTTAATTGTTGGATTGAGAATTTAAAGTCAATTACTGTGAAGGCATTTTGAAGAACGTCAGTCTTTCTGATTGGATTCGAGTTTCCGAAGAGGCTGTAGCCGTTGGCAGTGTTATTTATCCGAATTCGACTATCAGCTCCCCAAAACTCTTCAAGCTTAAATTGTCCCACTTGACCTCTTTGTTTACTTGAATGGATGAGATGGTAAACCATTAGCAAATCCGGTTCTGGCTTCGCTATACGACAAAAGCAACGCATTCATTTTACATCATATAAGAATTTTATCCAATTTACATTGATAGTTCATTTGAGAATTAAAAGGAATTTGAGACACTACTATTTCGTATAAAGAACTCACTCAAGGGAATTTAATAAAACCAATTTAAGAAGAAATTAATAATTAATGACAATATTAATGAAATCAAGTTTTGAGTTTAACTGATATTTAATTGATATTAAGAATTTTTATCAAGAGTTTCTATTTTGAGTAACTTTTGCAATTTTTGACACACTTTGCTCATGTACAAAAAGGAATGTTTAATGCACATGAGATGAGGTATAGAAATTTTCTTTCGTTACCCTTTTCCTTCAAGCTGGGTTGAGGAATCCTTAACGCAATTCCAAAATGAGAAGATCTTGAGTTTCTGGTTTCAAGAATATCTCCACTCTGAAGAACCCCAGTGAAGATCTTGTAACTGTCCGTGTCGAACCATTCTGAGACCCGGTCAAACTCAAGTATCTTCATTTGAGTTGGTGAGAGCGGGAATAGTTCCTTGTTATTGGTCTTTCCTCTGGTTCCTTTGGTGGAAGAATAACCCATGCTCACAATCTTGGTCTTCATTGTGGGGAAATGCGAGCTCTTTGTCTGTTTTTGAGTGAAAGGGAGTAAAGAGGGAAAGACGAGGAGGGTTTGTTGTTGTGATTCTGAGCGGAGTGAAATCCGGACTGTTCCTTCTCGCCCTTCCTCCTCTTCTTTTCTTCACACGTCCAGAAAGATCTGCCATGTTTGGGACCGTTGGGCGATGGAGGGTGAGGAAAATGGGGATTTAAACTACAAAATACATTTCTCTATTATCAATAGATAGTTAGGTTAGGTAGCTACTTATATAATACGCGACGCTTAAATAGTACTTTTGAACATAGTTCAGTTGCAAAATTTGTCAATTATGTACAGTACCCATGTCATATAAAAGTATCTTCTCTAGCAACTCTGTATTTAAATTGTACGAGTACGGGTTGCGCTCGTATGTTTAAGTGCATCGTGTATCTCTAATCCATATATCTTATTATGTATATTGGATTAAAAATGATAATAATCCTAGTTTCCTCTTAAGAGTTTATGTGAATTACAGTTCATAATATTCTTTCGATTTTTATCTCTTCAATCTTACAAGTGCAGTGACAGCTTTTGTACGTTATTTTAAATATCTTAGAATTATGATTTAGCACATGAGTAATCACATTTTCTTATATGTTACATTACATATATTCTAATTTTAAACGCAAGACACTAATACTACATTGGATGCTTCATCTTCTGTTACTGTTAATTGAATAATCAGCTCATTTATAATTAAATCTGAACTATTGACCTACAAGAGAGGTCAGTGAGAGTTTTTCTTATAGATATATCTACAATTAAAGAATGATACAGATAATATGAATGACATAATGACTGGATTCATATATTTCATTGCCCTTTTACCTACTTACTCTAGATTAAGTTGAAGTGAATCTTATGAGGATTAATAATGGATTTGATTCACTCAATAATGAACAAGTGTTACATAAATCAGGATCTTTATCATTGAGATTTAAAATGAAAATCTCATTGTGTAACGTGTAAACGACTCATGTGTAAATCAATTTCATAATCCTTCATATTAATATTTTAATCATTTCATTTCTCAAAATTCAAGTTTATTCTCCCTGTGTGAAGTGTACTCAATTCTTCATAAGTTTGATCATTTAGGTTCAGGTCATGAATGTCAATTTATTAGCAAACCTTCGCTTTTTTGTAAATGATGAATTAATTACACATTTCAGACAAAAGATGATGAGGATAAGTTAAAATACCTACAAACAAACATGTTGATGTTTACTAAATCTGGAAAAATTGAATTTCTTACAAAGGCATCAAAGGCTTTCATTTTCTGTGAGCTTATTATTCGGGATTGATTAATATGTAATTTACAAATTAGAGAAAATGATTTGGTCATTGTCATACAAATTTCCGACTGGATTAAGTTTTTAAATAAAAAAGATAAGAAGGTTAAATGGTCCTATTAATACTTATTTTAATCGAAATTCAACAAGAGATTGAATTGTAAAAAAGAGAGACGACGCAATGTTTGTTGGTCTCGAAATGTGATAACACGCACTTCATATGACATTAAGTATAATGATTTATATGAATGGGAAGTATAGGAGTATTTGACCTTAGAGAAGAATGAGTTGTAATTGGAAATAAGCGAATTTTTCTTGAAATCAACAGGTTGGTAGTTGACTCATGTACGCTTGTGATAAAAACACGAATTTCCCAATGACAAGTACTTAACGACCAATGCATAGCCCTCCTCAAAGATGTATGTTAAATGTTAATGAACTACGTTGGACTTGTATTTTTAGGTTTGTGTGATACAATAAATGTAGATATAAATGGAGGATGGCTAAAGTGCATGTACACTACATAATCTCAAAAATGCATCATCTCTGTTTGCCTGATGTCTTATGATAACTTAGTGAGATTGTGTAGCCATAATGCATTTACTCTTCATATTTATAGTCAATTAAACCTTGTATATTTTCTTAAGATAATTATTGCATTGGTGCTATTACGGAACAAGTAGCTTTAATATTAACATTATTCAACGAGCTTAACAATTTTTACTTCCTTCCGCAATTCTTAAAATATTAGTTTCTATTCCTTGTGTGTAAAACAAAACGCAATTCTTACGTTATTTGATTTTATTACTTATGGCGTCTTGGCTATGACTCTTAAGAATTAATTAATTCCTCTCATTTCTTAATAAATTCTCAATGCTTTTTTATAATAATTTACCTTTCATATTTATTTTTATTAAATACCTCTAACTTTGTATTGTACTACAAGACTTTTAAGTATCATATATTTCAGTACTTATTTACTTTGAACAACAGCAACGTAGTTGCTGTAAATATCAGGAAGGTGATGACAATGAATGACGAAAGACATCACTTAAATTGTGACATCAAATGGGAAAATATACGCAGTTGACGCATTGTCAAAAGAAAATTTATCTTGGAAATGTAACGAGTTGAATTAGTCGCAATTAATTTTTCGAAACTTCCAACCTTGCGATAATCCACCGAATTTAAATTTAACTTTTAACTTGATGCAATATATATTTGAGCAAAATATGATTATTTTGACATTGTGGATGATAAACAATGTTTGTTTTGTAAAAAGGTGAATAAGATTACCAGTCTGATTAAAAATATATAATAAAGACATGAACATGAAAAATGATATATAAAACGGATGAATTTGTGAAGGCTAATGATGATGCATATTTGTTTGCATATCTTTTCTAAATAAAGACGCATGAGGACTCGTCTTATGTCTAGAAAACAGAATTGAAATGGTCAGAGAGGAAAAATGAATTTATGCCCTTCGGTTATTTATCCTTATAGAGTTACATAGAGCTGTGAACACTTGATAATATTTATTGTCAATATTATTATTGACTTTTCCAAGCTTTCACTCCAGCTTTGTTTGCCTTAATTTTTTATGTCTCGTTTTTCTTAGATTTATCTTCTTTGAACTTGTATATTGGATCGTTAGTATTGTGCAATGTTTAATATAATACATTTAATAATTAAAACATTTATTAATGTAGATTGTGGCGAAACGACAAGATTTGAAACTCATTGTGACCTCTGCCACGATGGACGCGACGAAATTTGCCACATTCTTTGGAAATGTCCCGGCATTCATTATTCCCGGGCGAACATTCCCTGTGGACACTTTCTTCAGCAAGAACACGGTTGAGGATTATGTGGATTCGGCGGTCAAGCAAGCTCTTCAAGTTCACTTACAACAAGCCCAAGGTTTTCTATCATAAACTCATTAAGAACTTTCCACGAGGAAAGTCTCATTTTTTAAAATAATTATACAATTTGAATCAATTAAAAGTCAAGAATGAAAATTCATTATTGATTTACAATTAGGGGATATCTTGATCTTCATGCCCGGACAAGAAGACATTGAAGTGACGTGTGAAGTTTTGGCGGAGCGTCTCGCACAATTGGACGATGCTCCAGCTCTGGCCATTCTCCCAATTTACTCCCAATTACCTTCAGATCTCCAAGCGAAAATTTTCCAGAAGGCTCCAGACGGAATTCGCAAATGTGTGGTTGCCACGAATATCGCAGAGACGTCATTGACAGGTTTTACTTCTTGAGAAGGATGGAAATGGAATGAAATGAAATGAACTTTAATGAATGCTAATTGGTTTGCATTACAGTTGACGGGATCATGTTCGTCATCGACTCTGGCTATTGCAAGTTAAAAGTGTATAATCCGCGAATTGGCATGGACGCTCTCCAGATTTATCCAATTAGTCAAGCGAACGCGAATCAACGGTCTGGTCGGGCTGGAAGAACAGGACCCGGATCTTGCTTCAGGTTTATTTCATTGGATTTTTGACTCTTCCCTTGAATTATTACAAAATGAGCCTTTTAAAGTAGCAAATAACTTAAAAAGATATTTTTTGTGCTAAAGATTGCATTATACCAAAGCCTATGTCGCTAAAATGTTTGCTAAATGGTTAAACTATTAATTAATTTAGGCTATACACTGAGCGACAGTACAAAGATGATCTCTTGGTCACCACAATTCCTGAGATTCAAAGGACGAATCTTTCAAACGTTGTTCTCCTTCTTAAGTCACTTGGTGTTCAGGATCTTCTTCAATTTCACTTCATGGATCCTCCACCTCAGGTACAAGAACTTTTAAATTATCAAGTTACACCTATTGACGAATCAAATGAAAATGTGGAAAATCACGGAATGATAATCTTTTGGGTATTTCACAGGATAATATGCTCAACTCGATGTACCAGTTATGGACACTCGGAGCGTTGGATAATACAGGACGACTCACTGATCTTGGTCGCTCAATGGTTGAATTTCCACTTGATCCAGCATTGTCCAAGATGTTGATTGCTTCAGTGGAGATGGGCTGCTCCGCCGACATTCTCATAATTGTGTCAATGCTCTCCGTCCCTGCACTTTTCTTTAGACCCAAAGGAAGAGAAGAAGATGCTGACGCTGTGAGAGAAAAATTTCAAATTCCAGAGTCAGATCATCTCACATATCTTCATGTCTACAACCAATGGAAGCAAAATAAGTAAATAGAATTAATTTTATCTTTGACATAAATATTCAACGAGAATAAAATGATAAAAGTTAGTATCAATTAATAGCTTTAAATAAAATGAATATTGAATTTTAAAGATAATTATTTTTTAAAATTACAGTTATGGCTCCGTGTGGTGCAATGATCATTTCATTCATATCAAAGCGATGAGGAAAGTGCGGGAAGTGAGGAGTCAGCTCAAAGACATCATGGACTCACAAAAGATGAGGATTACTTCTTCAGGAACGGATTGGGATGTGATTCGAAAGTGCATTTGCTCAGCGTACTTCCATCAAGCAGCCCGACTCAAGGGAATTGGAGAGTATGTGAATAGCAGAACCGGAATGCCTTGTCATCTCCATCCAACTTCGGCACTCTTTGGAATGGGATTCACTCCAGACTACGTCGTCTATCATGAACTCATTATGACACATAAGGTAGAATTTTGTAAATTAATTAATTTTTATTAATTAAATACTTTTTTAAAATAAAATGAATGTTAGTGTATTGAATTTAATTGAAAAATTATAAAATGCTTCATGGGTCATTGAAAACTATTTCCATTGCAGGAGTACATGCAATGCGTAACAGCTGTTGACGGCCATTGGCTTGCAGAACTCGGCCCAATGTTCTTTTCTGTAAAAGAAACTGGGCGAAGTCGAGAAGAGAAGAAAAGGGAGACGATTGAGCATTTGAGAGACATGGAAGCAGAGATGAAACAAGCACAGGAGGACATTCGGAAAGAGAAAGAAAAACTTCTCGCAATGGAGGGACAAAAAGTGAAGAAATACGAAATGGTGACACCGGGAAAGGTCGAGCCAAATACTCCAAGAAGAACTCCAGCCAGATTTGGCTTGTAATTCAGTTTTTTTTTAAAATTAATTTGAATTAATTAATGTTGAACATTTTTGTATTATTTCATATTTATTTCATTTTTGCGAATTGCGCATAAAATTATACATTAACATCATAGAGATATATATTTGTTTTATATGTTTATCTAATTAAATCTGTAATAATAATTTCATTATTATTGTTAATGATAATAAACAAGTACTCCTTAACAGTTTTGTATATCATGTACATAAATTACACAGAAATAAAAGGATTTTATGCTATTAAGTACTAGACGTTGTAAATAAAAAGGCTCTAATCATAAGCGAAATTGTTAATAATGTATTATTCACATGTATGAATATATTTTTCTTTTACAATAAATTGTCAGGATTTTAGGGGAAATCTAATGTCTATTTCATTATTAATTTCATTCGAATCTTTTTATTAATTAGTTACCTATATTTAAGGCTTGCATTTAACCACAATAAGATATTTCAATCTTTGCGTCGAATTATTTGACCAAACTGATTCACTAATGAAACATCTAAATTCGTGGAATTATCAAATTAATCGCCTTAAATAATAAAAGATCCTTTTCTTTTTCCATATTTTAATTTGGATTTTCATTCTTCAATCTCATCACGAAAGATTTTTGAACTTTTGATTTACATTGCAAAAACACTCGAGCTTTTATGTGATACTTAATGTTCTGGATGGGGAGATAATAATATGAATTTATCTATGAATGAATACCAAAACTACAGCGAAGGGTTTTAACCAAAAAATTGCATTTTGAAGAGAAATGCTTTTTGCAATTGCCGTTTCTCAATGCAGTTCTACTAAAACTTGATTTATATGGATTGAATAAATATCAAATTTGTACTAACAGAACACTCAAAATTAGATCAAGTTTAAAAAGTGTAACTAATAATTAGTATTCCTGTTAAAATATTTAGCATTTCATCAACTTTTCATAAATATGGCGTAAAACAAGTCTTATTGAACAAAGGAAAGTACAAAATGTAAACATTTAGCTCTTTTTTGACAAAACAAAGCATAATTCGCACTCGAAAGACTTGAAACTACAAGATAGAAACTTCAATACATTATTATATCTATTCAAGGCCTCTTATAAAATTACTTTCAATTAACTTATAGTTTTAATAAATAACAATAAGACAATAAAACACATCCGACATTTGAATAATAATCGCAATCCATTCCTTCGCTTTCTGGTAAACCAAATATTAATTAACCTTTAACCTAACTAATTTATCAATAATTTGCATCCATTTAGTAATCACAAGAAAAACATGGTAGCAAAAAATCTAGCCATTTATGATATATTGAAAAAATATATAATAAATAATGTTAATATCTTAATATACATAATTGTAAAGTGTAATTGAAAAGTGTCAATTCATTATTAAGTAAATCTTAAAGATTAAATAGGTATGTGTAGTAAACAAAAAAGTAAACCCATTTGTAAAAAAGTATTCAAGATTATATGTCAACTTATTTATTATTAATTCAAACACGCTAAGCTTATTATCCCACTTAAATATTGAAGTATTTAACCTTTGATGTATTTAATTTATAAAAAGGTTAACATAAATTATTTGTGAATTGTAACCCTTAAATAACAAAAACATGAGATGATAAATGATTTTTTGATGCTTAATTGAATATTTAGTAATTGGTAAAAGTTGACAAGTGACCTTTCATATTATCTTTTAAATAAATATACGAGAATTACTCAGTCAACATTGTCCTGAAAAATGAGTTTGACATAACCTAGCTGACCCTCAAGGGGAGTGGCACAAAATGGGCATTCGGCTTGAAGTCCTTTCGTTCCATGAGGAATTGGCATGTTTGCCCAATACCTACAAATATAAAATTCCATAAATTATCCAAAATTATGTTAATTAAAACTTAAGATTTGCCAAAAAGAAATTTCGGGTAAAAGAATTACTTACAATTGGAAAGTTTAGATTTGAATATCTTTTAAAAATCATGATCTTACATGGCAGTTCTTTCCGAAACCATGTGTCCGCAAGGGAAGAAAGCATGAGTGAGCGGACCGCAGTCAGTGTACGTCGCGGCCTCGTAGGCCATTGAAAGGGCAACAAAGGGTCCATTGGTCAGGCAGATTGGGCAAGTGCGCTCCTTTGACTCTCCACCTTTCTTGAAACCCCATTCGTGTAATCTAGACGGAAGACAAATGACATTTTTACCTTATTAGACTCATTATACACCTTTAATAATGAATAATTAATAAGTAATTATTTTATTATTAATTATATAAAAAACATAATGTACCCTTGGACATGTCCACAACGAAGATATACGTATGGCTGACGATCCAATGAATTCGTCTTTCGTCCCACTACCAACGTATTCAATCCAACTGGACACTAAAGACAAATTGTTTAGGTTTAGTAAGAACTTGCCATTAATTGGAAATTGGAATAATTGAAAGACATGACGGAAAATGGTTTTACCTGTGGTCGCCCAGCGTTCACAGTATCAAGCATTTCTTCCAACTCCCTTCTCGACTTTAAATGAGAGAAAAAATTTATTAGCTCGTGTTCACCCTTTATCCAATTTATATTGTTTCAACGTCTTTAATCCTCACCGGAGAATTTTGAAGTCCCTCAGCAGATCTCCATAAAAGCGTGACTCCGCAGAGGTCAATCATAGAACCATCTTCGAGGACGTTTGACTCTAAATCCATTTTACGACCTTTTTGGGGCGCAGATCTGGAAGAAAAAACCCTCAATTAGGATTTCCTTTTATATTTAAATACATGGATTTTGATTGAAAAAAGGAGAAATACCTGGACTCTCGCATTGCGTACATTCCACCGTTGACAGAGACTTCTCTCCAAGGAAGAGCCTTCGCGTTCCCCCCCACGAAACACCCTTTTAAGTGGAGCAAAAGAACTCCATTCGTTGTAAGCCCTTTCAACAAACATTCGATTTACATCTCACAAATTCCTTAAATTCCTACTCCTTTCATTCGTTCATTTCTATGTGTGTTTTTACCATCTATAACTCCAGTTTCCTCCCATTTTGTCGCCTTTTCCTATTAGAGAAAATTAAAATCCAAACCATTAAAAATATTAAAATTCAATCAATAAAGGCAATTTCCAAAAAACTGAGATTCACTAGACCATAATATAAATATAACAAGCCACTTTGTCCTAATTGGAACATTTTTTTATTGAACAAATAAGTTAACTTCATATAATTAGCTAGCTTGGCTAGTATAGCTAGTATTTTGGTATTGGCATTCATTGGTATTTTGGTATTGTATTTAAAAAAATTAAATGAGGTAAAAAAAAGTAATTTAGCATCAGAGGTTAACGAAACATGGTCGTGTGCGAGCATATTGGTTCTGCTTAAATTCAACCTTCCTGTTTCTACTATGTAATTCTGTATTGTAAAAGGAATGAAGAATTCTTCGAGTTCCTGAACGAGTCAACCATTTGGTGGGTTCATAGTTAATGACTATTTAATAATTTCAAGCACCATTGAATGGGCAAGGAACTGGAGCCAAATTTGAATCTCCGTCTTCCTTCACTTTCAGAGCCCAACATTACTACACACTCTCTTAAACTTTAACTACGAAGAAATATTGCCAAATAGATTAAAAGGACATTTTTGAGCAAAGAATGTCATATATAGAGCCCAAATACAGCCAACGAGGCTTTGAGATATGAAACACACTTTTTTCATTATTTCAAGAGGAATTCATTGAAAGCCTTGAGTCACGAACCTCCGCGGTTTCAACTCGCTTTTTCAACCCTCACCATCTCTTTCACTTCGGACGTTTCTTTAGCCAAAGCCCAACACACGTACATTTAGATGTCTATGTGAGAAAATGCATTTGGAAGAGACGGAGGATCGATCCAGCCTCATTTCCAATTCCCATCGAGTTGAAAAGAGAAAATAAAGGACGGAGGAGTCTCTTTCTCTACAATATTATATAGCATCTAGGGGAGAGAGAGATACATAGGTGGGATAGCCATCTCATCTCCGCCTTCCTCTCTGAATGAAATTCAGGTCAAGTTCTGATTCCTCTTTTCACTTTCACTACATAATTCTAAAAGTTATAAAAGTCCTCCCAAATTCTTTCTATGTATCTATTCAATAGAAGAAATGCATCTATAAGTAAACTCATAATAACATATATCTCTCGTCTCGAGAGACTATCATTTTAATTCTCCAGTGACTATATTTTATAATGGGAAACCCCTCATTCAGCTTTTCTTTATTCTTCGAAAAAGGCTAATGGGATGAGATTTATCAATTTCCCTTATGTCACCTGCCGCTCCTCCCATTAATAAATCTTTGTAAAAAGAAATCTTCCTAAGATGCTAGGCTGATATCCGAATATCACTTTAAATCCAAATTGAAAAATGAGTGGTTGAGCATGTGAAGGACTTACTCCTAAAAAGATATTCCGAGACGAGTCGAAGCCCGCAGCGTATATTTTGGCTTGATAAGGAGGCTTTCGATCTACAAGGATCCGACAAGCGAATCTGGAAATGGTTGACTGCATTGACTTGTCTACACCTCCTGATTTGTCTCCAGCTATTGTGTCCATTACCACAAAGTCAATTGGCATTTCTGAAGATCGTCCAATCTGAAAGTCAAAATAATAAGTAATTCAAACATTTTGACAAATATTTAAATTTTAAAATGTAAATGGCAATCATTTTGAATAAATTAGAGCAACTCTTCATTATTTTATACAAGATCAGATTGGAAAATCGGGAACGGGAACATGGCCACAGAAAATCGGGATGGTACGGGAATAATTCCCGGGGAATTTGCCACATCCCTTATTAAAAGGGACGGAAAGAGACGGGAAGTTGATGTTGAATTTCCTAATCGTGAGGGACGGGAAGTTGTATAAGATTTACTGATGATGGGGATGGGGATGGGGACGGGAAACTTATTTGAAGTGTGATCGAGATCAGTTTTGGGCATTTTCTAGCATGATCGGGCCTAAAAAATGCAATGGGCTCGGGCTTAATCGGGCTTGCCGGAGCCCAAGAAAGGCTAAATCTTTTCTATTTTTTGAGGCCCGACCCCGTTCGAGCCCGAAACATTGATATATATTTCTTAGGCCTGAGGCCATCCGACCTCTATCTATTTCTATTTTTCTTAGGCTTGATGCTAGATTGATTTGTAAATTTCCAGGCCCGTGCCTATATCGGGCTTTTGTAAGGCATTTTTTGACCTCATTAGAAATAAAAAGCGCATAAAGCTCGGGATTTAGAGCTATTATATTTTTCGAGTCCCGAGCCTTCGTGAGCCCAAATAATTTATTTTTTGAGTCGATGAGCTTCATTTTTATTCGCTCATCTGGACCTAAAGAGACTGGTTGACTCCGATCCCTGCCGGACACCTTTTCCCGTTCACGAAAAGATAAATTTATGTCCAAGTCTTATACTTAGAAATCTTTGATCAAATATCAATCCCTCTCTATTCAGATCAATTTTATCTGTTCCCAGGCGAGTCGCCTGGGGCGACCCCCTCCCGATCCCAATAAAAATTAAAATTTTCAAGTCCGATCCTTTGCTTTCTGTGAGGTTTTCATTCATTCAACATCATTTACTGATAAGATCGGGAATTGAGTCGGGACCGAAATTTCTAAAATTTTCTCAATCCCTCCAGATTCTTTTCGATTTTAACCTAACCACTGATCTCAATTAATTTTATTTTTCCAATCCTGATCTCTCTCAATTGCAATGAATATTTAGTTCCAAAAACACCCTTCCGCTAAGATACGTTAGCACGGAAATGACCCGGACGTCGTCGAGTCAAAACCCCAAAAGGCACCTTTCCAAATATATTCTGACATTTTAAAAACATATCCCGATTTTTGCCTCAACGGCGTTTGGTGGTTATGCTCGTCACCAAAAAAGTAATAATGTAGAATAGTGTAGTAGGGATTAATGAATCTTCATGACAAAAGTTTACTAAACATACTTGAAACATGTCAGTTTCTTCATCAGGACCATATTCGACAATGACGGCTTGATTTCTGGATAAAGTGTAGGAAATGGAATGGACATTGGCGTCGAGGACAGCCTGAGAAGTGAGCGGCGTATCCACGACGTAGTGCTTCGACCGCTTGATCCCATTCCCCTTCTCACGCTTGAAAAAGACAAACTTGGATCGTCGACGACCTTTATCACCCTGCGGCAGGAAACCATTATACCTAAACAAAAAAATTCTTATAAATCCTTAACTTGCTTACAGATATTCTTGATTTTCGAATTTAACAACCCTTATCAATGCATATCATATTTGTATTGTATTTGCATAAATGCATTTAAATACTGGACGCAAGGATTTCCCAAGCATAATAACAACATTATAAATTTTAGCTTACATTTGGCTCTGTTTAAAGAAATGCATTAAATTAGCGATAATTTTGTTAATGACAATGACTCAAGCCTCAAGCGTAATATAAATAATGCATTTTCCTTCTTTATTCTCTATCAACATATTATAAAAGAAAACACACACTGCGGGGGATATTATTCAAAATAGTCAGCGTCTCATGTCACAAAGAGCCATTCATCATCCAATTGTCATTTCTGGCAAATTCTGTTCTCATAAATCATCAAAATTCATGAGATAAGCAATAGAAGGAAACCTAGTTGCACTAGCCCTTTGTTCCTTAATTATTAAACAATAAAGGTTTAATTGGAGTTCTTCGTACTTCGTAAACAATAAACGTCTCCATCAACCTTCGCATTTCATGATATTATTTAATGCTGAAGTTAACATAAGCAAGCTTATTAAAAGAAAGTTCAAATTACCCAACTGAACAAAAGGGTAAATACTAAATAAGTATCGCCTATGTAAAAGTAAGAGAATCCAATGTTGTCAACATACGATAATTTTTTTTTGAAAATTTATAATTTACTTCAAAATTATCATCAACCATCAGGCCAGCACCATAAAACAATTAAGGATGTGAGTAAATCAGGTAAATCTTGAGTTTAAACCAATGTAAAGTTTTTGTCTTATAAAATGTCACTTAAATGTGTCGAAGAATATGCCTTTTCTCTTGACAAACTCAAAAGTGTAAAAACGTAATATTAAACTTAAGTGCGAATAACGGTAAAATGCAAAAAGAGAAAGACTCATTTTTTTGCAAGAAGCAATAATAGCGTAAGTATAGCCCTTAAACTTTTCACTGTA
Source organism: Neelides sp. FZ-2019 (assembly GCA_009869795.1). NCBI lineage: Eukaryota > Metazoa > Arthropoda > Collembola > Neelipleona > Neelidae > Neelides > Neelides sp. FZ-2019. The sequence goes on along the minus strand of VJMY01000043.1, from coordinate 144,867 downwards.
TGTATCGTTGTGTGGAATATTCCCAGGTGGTTAAAATATGCTCATGTAGTTAGTCCTACATTTGTGAAGGAAAAAGGAAGGATCCATGTCAAAAATGAAAATTAATGGAGTGAGTAATTGAAGGGTTTTATGATAGCAGCGCTTAATACCACATTTGACATATCCATACAGAGATAATATTGCGGAAATATTAAATAACCATTTTACATATTTTTTATATACATTGCTACTTCAAAAATGATTTTACACTTCTTATATACCTAATGATAAATAAATGTAATGGACATAATGAAGTTCACAAGGGTAGTTACGAGGTGATCATTTTACAACATATTTTCCCAGTGCTGGTTGATACTGTAAGTATCATGCACTCAATTGTTCCGTAGTGAGTCCCGGTTGGCCAAGTTAAGCGATTGTTAGTTTTCCTAAATTAATAGCCAATGAGACTCGTGCGTAGAGTCTTAAGCTCGTAAGAACGCGTCTAATGAAGGGAAAGACACGAGAGAAGACAATTATGGAACTTCAGATTCAGATCCTATTAAATATAATAGTACTTGACTTTGACACTCATCCGCTGGCCCAAATTTAAATAATATTTAATCCCATATTTACTATATTTCTATTTTATATCAAGTCAATGTAAGCTTAATAAGCAGTAACAAAAACTTTAACATTATTTATGGTGTTCAACCAGGAATCATTTCTAAACCTTGTAATACATAAAGGATATAAAGAATATCAGAGTTGTGCAATAAAATCAAAGTATAATAGTAAAATGATTTGTTATTTGAGTCAATTAGTAGTGGAAGCTTAGCATGAAATGAGCACAGGGGCTCAAACGGACGGCGTAAATCGATAGGAATTGCAATGAATCAAGTGAATACATTCCTTTCAACAAATCTTTCAAGACTTCATAATGATCATGATTTCCAACGAGACTCCCCAGGATTTTACGACTCCTTATGTGACGAGCTGATTTGTCTCTCAAGTCTCGCCAAAGGCTCGCCACTCAAAATAATATTCTCAATGGTCAAAGAAGACTTTCCATGATAATCCCAACTTGCGATTACGCGACTACCAACCATAGCCATCAAACCCAACAAATGACAATAATAATGCGTCAGATAGTTAGCGGGAAGAAAAGATAAAGAGTGGTAGAATATAATAAACGTGTTTATTTTTCCTTTTTGACTATTTAGGCCATTTGATAAACATGTGCTGAGATGCTGAGTAATCAAATCATTATCTTTTCACTCTTATCAAACCTATTGCTTTTATATCTTACTTTTTGGTGTTTCAGGATTCAAGTTTGGTCGAAAAGAAGAGTTTTTTGAAAATGAAAATACGTGCATGTACTAAGATCATGAATCGAGTCTATAAATAATGTAAGCATAATCTCTATTATAGGATATATTATCCTATGCTATAGATAATTATCATAAATGCATGGTGGATCCATACAATTCCAAAAAGAAGTGAAAAAGTGATAGGAATATATGAGACATGAGAGTCTAGGAATGAAGGCACATTAAAAATCAAAAGATTGTATTTAGGATGTGAATAGTCATAGTCATCTCGTCTCATATTATGCCTGCTATTGTTTCTGTGTTCTGTCATTTTAATTTCCCAGACGTGAATGAGCAAGGAGTGAAATTTAATGTATGCACGTGCTATTTTCAGAATTTCCTGTTGCAATAAATTAAAAAGAAAGAGAGGGTTAAGTAAATGGAACAAATGTTTAAAACCTATTTAAATTTATGCGTGAGCCTCTTGCTTTAAAAATTTTCAAATGAACGTTAATAAATGCTTACAACTATAATTGTGCCAATTTTTAGAGTTTTAATAAAACAAAAAATGTAGTTTTTCACATTTTTTTTATCTGTTTTTACTTTATAAATTAGACTCCCAATTAAGATTGTGACAAATTGAAGTGGCAATATTGACCTTGTTCCTCGTTAGTAGTAATTAGCAATTATAATGAAAATGAGAAAATGTCTTTTCCCCCGATAAAGATAAAATATAAAATTGATGAAGGTTATTTAACTTACCCGAGAACGACGAGTTCTCCATATTTAATGGGCTGTCCAGAAGTTGGGGAAACTCCGACCACGGCATCCTTGTGATGTCCTTCTGTGTCTTTTGGGTCAATTTGTCCCATCTTCACCTAAACTTCGGATCTTCGAGATCCTTCACTCAACTCACTTAAAAAGTTCACTTCTTGGTCGTGTCCATAAATTGTGGAATCACTTTCAAATGCCGAAAATGCCTTTTCACTCGCTCAAGGAGTCGAAACTAGAAAGGAAATACATTGATTAATCCTTTTTTGCTATCAAAGACTCGTGTAGGATCCCGCCAGGAAAAAAGAAATATAATTCTTCAATTCCCTCCTTTCAAATTCACAAGATTTCTAAATCAACTTCCCAACATTCTTCATAAACTTAATTGTCTGTATTTAAAAACATAATTTATTGTTCAAGCACATATATTTGATCAAACTTCAACCATAAAGTCAACTAATAAATATGCACCTCTATATTTAGGGCTAGACTATAAATTATTATCTCAAAAAAATTATCTTAAAAACAAAATATACCTAAGTGGATTATTAATGAGATACCACAAAGAATTGATAAAAGGATTCATAGCCATCAATGTTCGAATGTAATTCTAACGGATGAAATCGAATAAGTCCGAAATTCACTGTATAAATTACTAATTGTAATTGAGAAAAAGAAACAAAGAGCAGAGTCGTGGGCTTGAGCACGCAACACGTTTGTCTTCCTCCCATTTCGAGGATTTGGATTATTACCTAATAGCAAGCTAATACCATTATAGACGGTTCAGAGTGAGAGTAATGGACGCAGAGTCTGCACAATACCTGAAATGAGCGGATTAAGGCCGTGGAACTCCGCTCATCACGTTCGACTCTAACGGAAATGAAGCTAAAAACGGATGTGGGGTCGCCAGGTGCTTTGCAAACTTTCAGGACACCACGACCTTTTTTATTCACCAGATTCACTTTAGCAGATCTTTGCGAGCTTCATCAACCCTCTTTTGTATCTGGAATCAATAAAGGTTCACGCTTTCATTACAAATATACATCACAAATGATAATGGCCAGCTTCATATGCCTAAATAGGTAATAATTTTCTAATATGAAATAAGGTTCTTTTGGGTGAATACTCCATGTAAAGTTGGGCATTCAAAGAAGCACATTAAAAGAATAATGTTGGCCATTTTATAAAATAGATGAAAAGCTTTAAATTGAGCCAAAAGAGAGTTGCATTAACAATAAGTGTAATATTAAAGTGAACAAAAGCATTATTAAAATTTGTTATTAATGTGCCAGATCCAGATACTCATATTTATTAGAGAAAATAAGCGAGCCTTCAATCAATAATATTGTGAACAATAAACCGTCAAACATGCTTTTGATATTCAATTTTAAACTCAAATTAATGTCAGGAAATAAAAACCTCATTTTATTCTTTATTGGCTCTCATTCAAAGTTATATATTTATTCTTTGTTAACTAATGAAACCAACGAACCAAATTTCCAATTTAAATGAATGCAAAACATTTGAAGGGGTTTTAATTCTCAAGTTTTAATTTCCTCATTAAGATCTTGTTAATAGACCATGCAGAACTAAAGACAAGAGCGATTGTATTAAGTGATAAATAAATAATCAAGGATTATTGAGTAATAATTATAATACCATTGTAATTGAATCATTGATTCATTTATCTATTATACGTTCATATATGCTATAAATGCATTCGGTAGGAATTTAACAATGTTTTTTAAAATGAATTATAGGTAACTCAAAATGTATACCTTTTATTTATTGTACTATTCCTTTTTGCAAGTTTCGCGTGGAGTGAAACTGAATATTTATTTACTCATCTATGTATTTAATCGTGTTTTAAGGAGTCGGACTACGTGTTCGAAGACTGCAGTAGAAGTGAATGAGTTCACAGAGACTCAAGTAGAACAACATGTGAAATAATAAATAGCGATTCATTTATTTATCAAGAAAGGATCAACTATCCATTCGAGTCTCTCCTATGAATCTCGAATTAACTAGCATTTACCTTTTGAAATTATTTACCACTTTAATCGATTTTTTGAGCTTTTCAAGGAAAAAATAAATATTGAAATGGGACTGAAAGACCCTGCGTTAAAATAAATTTCTCGACAGACTCGAGCACAAACAAACACAGCAGCACAGAGAAACACGGATCCTTGCTATTCGCTAAGTCGATTTAAGTAAGTTAAATGAATTCGCGAAGACAATTGAATTTCTCCAACACATTTTCAAGTATCAAATAAATGGTCAATTCCCAAGGGTAGATTTGAGATTGAATTGACAAGAAATTCGCATCTGTTGGGAGGAAGTGAGGAAATGAGCTGGTGGCAGCCGTGGGGAAAATCTGCGACTGAAAGTAGGAAAACAAGAGGAGCCTCACCCGAACGGATTCGGCTTATGACCGAGAAACTCCGATGCGCGAGAATGATGTGATATTTAAGAGTTGCTCAATTCTCCTACGTCTCACAGTTCTTTCTAAAGCTTCCCTCCTACCACTCCGCACTAGCTGAATAAAAATGTAGGAAGACCATTTTCTATGAGTGGAGATCATTTCATCATTAATCATATTATTGTGTAGTTAGTTAGGAACTTGGCAGATAAAATTCACCATTTTTATTACATTTACTTTCCCTCAAACCGACCGTCGAGACTCTTCATTATGTTTGTATCTTAATTTAGCAATATTTCCCTACGTTTATCAACGGATATTACTATCTCAAAAAGTAATAGTTTCGGTTACGAAAGAAAGATAAGAAGAGTGAGATTACGATTACACTTTTATATTTCTTTGCTAAAAAGATCAACACGAAATCTTGTACTTTTATTCTCTTTGTAATTGGCATATGCTTCAATCCAATCTTCAATGCTGAGTAATCGTGATTTTCTTGAGGGTAAAAATACGATTGTATTTTATTATTAGGTAAATACACAATTGCAACTAACATCACCACTTGTTCTGAAAGACTTTTAATGTCAAGTTAATTAATAAATTTATTTAATTTTATTATTCAGAGAATATACATTTAGTTCGCGAACAAGATAGAAATGGCAATAACAAAATGTAAAACTCACTAAATTGATTTTACTTTGTCTAATAGACTTGTTGAGTCTTTGTGAATTTTTACGAGAACGCATTTAATTTTTATTACTTATTCTTATTAACCATTCATTATTCGTGTGGTATTGGTAAGTAAGTCAGCGTGACAAAGGATAAGAAAATAAATGTTTACACTCAACTACGTTACGTGCATTATCCTTATCATTCCCCAGCCGAAATTAGAGTTAAAAACATAAGAATAAACAAAGATAAAAAGCCACCAAACCTTTTAACTTTAACCTACTCATAAATAATGGACTTTGATTATTAATTTCTCAAAAAATGACTCACCTGCTGCGCATTTTCAATCCTGAGGATCCTTAAGGTTTCAAAAAACAGTCTCAGTTACAACAGTTTCAACTCCTCAGTTTAATCCCAATCAAAAGGTGTAAAATGGACTGAACATGAACTAGGAAGCCTGGGAGTCTGTAAGCTGTAAGGGGTCTTCCAAGGAGGAGAATGTGAGGGATTAATTCATGATTATGAACTTATAAAAAAGAAAACAACCCCACAGAGACTCACAGAGTGACTGGCTTGACTGACTGACTATCCTTCGAACACGGAATGGAATTTGGAATGCTGGGGTCCTATGCCTATGTTCCGATGTATGGTGATGGTTGGTGCTTGCCGAAGATATGGTTTTGGGGAGGAGAAGTGCAAGGACCACCACCACGTTGGCTCTCATTCAGCTTACAAACCACCCCTCGACTCTTTTCTCATTTCTTAGCAAGAGGGATGAGGGAGGAACGTTGCTCAGACGGAGATATACAGACTCCTAAGACTTCTTGCAGATCCTCAACAACGGCTTAAGCCAAAGAAGGAAACAAGTTGGTAAAGGGATGCATTCAAGAGGAAGGAGCTGAATGTTGAGAGAAATTCAAAGTCCAACGTTCGTTCATCTTGAAGTTGATTGACATTCGGGTTGATTGAGACTACTGGCTTGGAGTTAATACTAAATTGTAGATAAATGAATAAATCAATTTTGGCTTCAAATGAGAATTTCTTATTCTTACATTGTAAATCATAGCAATTTTATTAGAATAATTTTATTATAGAAGCAGTGTTTAATTGATTTTTAAGGATGATTGTTTATAGTTTAGTTTAGTTTAGTTTAGGAATTAGTTAATTAGGAATTTTAATAAAGCTTGTGAACAATTTGATTATATTTATTGATTGTATATTGTGGATAAAAGTTAGGATAATGTCAAAACATCGTCGAGGAGAGTTTAAGGAAGTTTTAAGTCTGTTTAATGATGATAATTATTTGAATAATAATAAAATAAATAAATTTCAAGTTCAATCTTCGTTGATTCTCGCATTGTCTGATGAGATTCTTCTGATTATACTTCGTGAACTTTCGACGAAGGATTTGATTAATGTGCATAGGTAAACTGATTTGAATATGAATTTTCATTTGACGCCGTTTGAATTTATTTTTTTTGAATAAACGTTTCTTTTTTCGCTTTTTGCAGAACTTGTAAAAAACTGAGAAGACTCACAGAAGAGAAAAACTTATGGATTGATATAAAAGATCCACAGGATGATTATCATTCATTAAGGTATCATTAGGTTTTAATAAATAAAATAAAACAAATAATTTTTAAAAAATTACTTCAAACTTAATTATTTTTATTTCTTGTTTAGATTGGTATTTGGAAAATTTCTTTCTAAGAAAACAAAATCTCTGAGGGTTTCGTCAGCAAATCATGGATTCAATCGAGGATTCCGGTCGAGTTTATCTCTTTCAATGTTGTCAAAAATTATTCCGAATAGTGATATGATGAATCTCAATTTGACGCAATTGTACTTAATACGGCAGAAGGTAAATAAATTTGGACCCATATATGAGGTAGTGACAATAAAGGGTAAAAATGGATAGTTTGTCATTTTTTATTTTTTAGATTGATGGAAAATTATTTAGTCCTCAATTTTTACCTAATACCCTCAAACTTCTTCATTTGACTGGAACGCAGATGACAAATGTGAATGAGGAGTCTGCATACTTTAAGGTCAATTTCAATACACAATAAAATAAATGAATGCAAAAAGCTGTTAAAATATAATTGACTTGCAGGACCTGAACCTAAAGCTCGAATTGCTTGAGGATTTAGACCTCACAGACTGCACATGGGTTTCTTCGCATGCTCTCCTTGCTTTAAGTAGATTAAATAATTTAACAAGACTTGGGATAAGAGGTATGTAACAGGGAAATACTATTATTTGAAAAATTTAAGTTTAATTTAATGCCAAAATCGAATGTCCATTTCTTTCTTCCAAACAGGATGTCGAGATGTTGGGAATTGTCTGGCATACACGTCTTTAGCCTCTCGTTTTGGATTTCGAAAGTTAAAAGTAATTGACTTGAAGGAACTTCCATTTTGGACAATTTTACAAATTATCTTTCAATTTGTAGATTTTAGATGCAACCAACACTAGTTTTGGAAGTACAGAACTTTCTTCACTTGGGGCTTTACCAACCATAGAAGAATTTTATATTGGCCAATATGACATTTTAGCTGAAAATGAAAACCAATATAATCTTATCACAGATCAATGTATATCCAGTCTGAGACATTCGAAACTTTTAAGGGTATATTGAGATTTAAAATGATCACAATATGGCAATATCAATTAACAAATTATAATGGGAAATGCGAATTTTAGAAAATCGACTTATCAGGAACGAGAATTACTGATTTGGCTCTACGAATTCTCGGCGAATCCGCAGTAACAAATTTGGTTCAACTTGATGCTCATTATACGAATCTTAGCGATTCAGCAATTGCCAACTTTCGAGTCATGAAACCTGGTTGTGTTGTGAATATAAATCGAACCCCTAGATTGGAACAAACCTTTTAATTAACAATTAATGAGTTCCTTTAGAATAAGAAAACAATTTTTAAATCTCTGTATTTATTAGGAAATGAACTCAAGAGGTATTTTATAATTTTCCATTCAATTGGCGTTTAAAACTTCCCTATGGTGTTTTAAATGATCTTGAATGAACGTCTGCACAAAAAAGTACGAATGGTTGTAATCCTCCTGAAAATATAATAAACAATTTTAATATCTTCACATATTTGAATACCCATTTTAATACTTATTGTTAATTACAAACATCATGTTAGTAAAATAGTTTTATTCAACTTGCATGCATTCTGAGATTCAAATCAATTCGGTCGTTCGAAGCAGCAGCATCCTTTAAGTTGTCTGGCTTCAGATGTGAATCGAGAAATTCATCGCTCGTTCCCTGTAAAAACAAAAACATTAAAAATTTATATTAAAACATTAGAGTGTAATTAAAGATAATTAAATTTCTTTTCCCACTTGATCAACCAGGATCTTTCTCTGAGGTCCATTATACTTTTTCATAAGCTCGCAAGAGTCGTAAATATCCCATTGATCCCGATTCTCATCTCCCAAGTAATTTTTAAAGATAACGTTTTTCCCCCAGTCCGTATTCGTCGGATTACAAATTGGAGCAAATGCCGAAATGGACGAGAAAAGATTTGGATTTCGAAGTCCGCAAACCATTGCTAATTTGAACAAATAAATAAATTTCAATATATTAAAATCTTAACTGTGGGTTTTTTAACCTCCGTGACCTCCCATACTGTGCCCGAAAATTCCCATTTTTCCAGTTGTAGGAAAATTTTCCTTGATGAGATTAGGAAGTTCCTCTGTGACGTAGGTGTACATTCGGTAATTTTTAGCCCATGGGTCCAAGAGTGCATCCAAGTAGCAACCTGCACTTTCTCCAAAATCCCAATTGTCACTCTGCCCAGGGATATTAAGTCCCCCTTGAATTGAAAGATATTTACACAAATGAAAAACTAAAATTCAATCAATCTAACAGTTGAAAAATTAATGATTACTTGGCGAAGTGTCCGGTCCAACGACAATGAATTTATGCTCGTTTGCATGCTTTTGAAATCCAGACTTTTGAATGAAATTTTGCTCCGTGCAGGTGAGTCCAGAGAGATAAAAGAGAACATCAAACTTTTCACCTTCGCTTCCAGAAGGTTCAAAATAGGAAAAATTCATTGAACATCCCACAGTTGAACTCAAATGCTTGAACACTTTCTGATATCCTGAACAGCATTTAATGGAGCTGACCAATTCAATACCCGCCATTTTCTACAATTAAGAAATTTGTTATTTTAAAATAAAAAATCATTTAGGTACTTTAAATTGAATTAGATAAATCTTGAAATTCACATTACTTGTATTTGGTTTTAATTATTTTACTAGGTTAAGTTAGTTCTTTTAAGTAGGTATTTTACTTTGAAGCGAAGTCCTTTAAGATGATACGACGAGATTAAATGAGGAATATTAACTTTTGAGCTCTGATCAAGAACCTTGAAGAATATGAGAGCGATAAATAAATGCGCGATATTCGTCCTCTCTAATCTTCTTTCTCCACTGTCTAAATACTAAAATGAATGATAAATAAATGATTAGTGATAAAATTCGTTGAGGTATATCGTTCTTGTCGTTGTAATTGCAAAGTTTATGGAACAAATAAATTGTCATGTACAAAGTCTGTATATTAGTTAGTTAGCCGATATAATAACTTACCACACTTTGCTGACAGAACCGGCAGATTGTAAATATGAGTATTTTGTTGACTGTTAACAGAAAACAATACTTAATGTTCAATTAGGTATGCATTCTAAATTCCCCAGCCTTATATTCTTTCCTGTGTAGAATTTATTATGCTTTTGTATCAATCGGCAATCTCCGTGTTGTCGGCACTTACCTATCATGAAAAAATGTATTGAGATGCAATTTATAGAGTGAAGATGCGCTAGAATTCGAACCCAATTATCTTACTCTTCTTGTCTCTGCTCATGTGTTCTCAAAGACAACACCTCGCTATCAATTGAGCTTTAAATATAAATTAGGATGAAGTTGTTAAATGTGCCAACCATCGTTTAATTTCTACTTGGATTTTTTTCAATATGATGCTTTAATCATGTCGTTTATATTCACAAATTAGAGAAAGCCGGTGTTGTTCAACAATAAGGGAAAACGCAGTTTAAAGAGGTATTCTAATTTAAATACATTCTTAACAGTAAAAAATAATCTTAACGAGTCAATATTTAGTAAATAAAAATGAAATGACAAATTTCTTGGAAATTGATGAAAATATCCGTAAACAAATAATGTTAAATTATTGAGTCCATCGACTCATTAATGTTCGAAAATGTTCTCAAAGAAAAGTTTTGTGAAAATTTTTACTTTCATTCTATAACATAATTCAATCGTAGCATATTGACAGAGAAAGTGAACAGAACTTTGTGTTTGCAATCGCATTTAAGCTTAATAAATCATTTCTCTCTATAGATCATTCCGGAGTGTTTACAATAAAAGCCACCTTATGGCGATTAAACCAGAAACCCTTCAAGATTCAACTGGTCAGTTAACCGGCAATAGCTATATTAAGCCTTTAATTAATCAAAAAAACTTTACATGAAAATGTATTTTTATAACATCTACTATATTAATTATTAATTTCAATCAAGCAGAGTACAAGAGATGACCCAGCTACGGTCAATTCCGACAATCAAATCTGTGATACCACTAATACGAGGAGAATGCTGTAAGTGTCAAATACGATATATATGACAAACACTTAAAAATTTTATAAAATGAAGGATTGAATCTCACAGGAGAGGTAAATGAGCAATGGAGTGGGAGACCTTGCTTGGCATCACTATTTTGTTCCATGGGGCCGTTTACGCCTGGAGACGCCAATGGCTTCTAAGATTGTAAGTCAAATAATCACAATTTTCTCAAACAAAATAGAATAAAGATTTTTCAAGTTTTAATTTCAGAAATTTCAGTTAATTTCATAAACTGATTAACAATTTATTCTTACAAAATTAATTTTATTTGTCTTTAATATTAGTAAAATGAAATATTTTCAGGACCACAAGACGCTTGAATGGTTTTTTAAATGGGGTTGCGGGTTCATGGACTCGAAGGCCACTTCGCATTTGGTTCCGAATAGGGTCAATTTTATCCCTAACTGTGGGACTCCCAGCCACTATACTTCTCCTTGTGAGGACACTTTTTGTGGCCATTGGACGGTCCGTGGAAGACTCCACAACGTCCACAGTCGGGACTTCCATCGTCTCTGCTTCACTTGGTATGCTTGGAGAAGCTGAAGTGGGTGGAGGAGTTTCACTTCGTCCTTTGGTTCCTGGTTGGAATCTTCCTCTCTCGGAGCTTCCAATTTATGCCCTTGCCCTCCTCTTCTCCGTCGCTTCACATGAACTTGGTAAATGATATTTATCATTTTTAACTACTAAAACCCTTAATTTTACATACTCATGCCATTGAGAGAATTAATTTTACGAGTTAAATATTAAATTAAAACATTTTGTTTAAGGTCATGCATTCGCTGCAGCAGCGTATCAAGTCCCTGTGGTTTCAGTAGGAGTTTCGCTTTTTGGTCCGCTGCTTCCCTCAGCTCATGTTGAACTCGCATCTGGTCCTCTTTCAGAAACTCGACTTGCACGTCAGATTGTAAATTTTCTCACTTAATTTCATTCAACAAATTGTCATAAAATGCATATGGAGCTATCTCATTTAGCAAATTAATTATTTAGGACGTTTTCCTTGCGGGCGTATGGACGAATGTCGTTATTGGTGCATTTTGTTTATTGGTGATTCCGCCCTTGTTGCCTCTTCTTCTGTTGCCGACACATAGTTTGAACTCTGGTGTTTCAGTGACGGCAGTTCTACCAAGATCAGGAGCAGGGGGTAAGTATTTTTTTCATTTTATAATTTAAAGAAATCATTATAGTGGTTTCAATTTTTTAAATGGCATTTAAATTAAATTAAAAGGTCCTGGTGGTCTTATCATTGGGGATGTTATTGTTGGTGTTGAGGAGTGTGGGGTGACGGACGTTAGCGAATGGCTTGGCTGTCTTCAAAAAACATGGCATGCCGAAGCATCTTCATATTGTGTACAAATCAACCTTTTAGAGTCAAATCAAACTGATGGTATTGAGAAAATAATTTTTAATGTATTTTCTACTATCTACTTTTATTAAGAAAAGCCATAAATGTCAATTTTAAAATGTTGATTAAATTAAAACAGACTGTTGCGGTCTTGAAGGTGATAACTCAGCTACGCATCTTTGCTTTATTGATTCAAAGAATGAAACTGAGGGATGCCTTCCAGCCAAGCAGACGTCTAATGGACCAAAGTAAAATAAATAATTGAATTCTTTAATAAAATATTGATTAGTTTGGATAGAATTTGATAATATTTAATTGTCCTTATTGCAGGTGCTCTGACTCTTGTGGAGAATCAGTAGTTTGTTTATTTCCTCGAATAGTGAAGCTCGAACCCCGTTTTCGTGTGATAAATATTCACCGTGTTGACGGAGAGCCAGTGCTTTTTGTCGGAGATATTGGTTAGATTCAATGCCTTTTAAAAATTATTGGCATTTTACTAAAAAAAATAATGTGAAATAAGAAACCTAGATAATCAGTAAAATAGAACTTGATTTAGATATCAATTCAAATATTTGATTTTTAACTATTTAGTTGATCTTGCGAGAGGACTTAAGACGTCTCCGTTTGTTTCACGTTTTGCATCCTGGCTTTTGGCTCGACTTCCTTCAGCAGTTGAGACACTTGTTGTGCTCACGGCGGGATTGTCAGCTGGACTTGCTGTGGTTAATACGCTTCCAATTTACGGCCTCGATGGATATCACGTCGCAGATGCGTTTCTTCGAGCCAAATTCCCAAGAGCTGCTTCTCGACTTCTGTCCATTCTCAGTTGGAGTGCCGTTCTCTTGGCTCTCTCTGCTCTTGGTTCTTCCCTCCTTTTTCAATCTTAATAAAGATTTTTATTTATATTAACGTTGGTCGTCATTTCAGGATTTTAATACCTAATTATTCATCACAGTTCTCAATTCTTCCCACATAATGGCATATGTATTAGATTGAAAGTAATTATTAATTTAAGTTTTCCGTTCAATTTTCCAAAAAATGCAGCATGTGAAAAAAGAATGACATTACGTAATGACGAACATTTCATTTATTTAAAAATTTCGTGTTTTAACTATTTATTTACAAGTTCTTTGTAATATACTACGAAAATAATGTATTTTGTATATTAATGTAATTTTAAATGTAATATAATAAAGACAAAATCTCTCGAATATTTTTTTAGTTCGAACATGTGAAAGAGAACTTGAACAATTTTCAAAGTGACGCGTGTTTATGGAATATTTATTGTAAGGATTTCGATTTAACATTTCAATTTTTTATTTAGCTTGTATTTTATTTAACACAGTTATTTCTTTAAACATGTTCAATATAGTTAGAAATATAATAATTTTAGGCGACTTTCAAAAGGTTAAAAGGCGGAATCGTGTTTATGTTTTATGGCTTTTCGTCTTCCTCTTCAAGGATTTGATTCAAATTGGGGTTTGAGGCGGCGAGGGGCTGCTGAGGTTCCGAGTCGGGGCGAGGTAAAGCGTCGACTGACCCCGCAACGACGTTCAGTTCAGGTCGCATGACGAGAAATTGGAAGATGTCGCTCAACGACACGACACCCACCACGCGGTCCGACCCGTCCACGACCACCAAACGATGAACTTCAGCCTTTACGATCTTCTCCATCACGGCAAACAAAGTTTCGTCCAATGTGCACTTGTGCACGCCCTCGAACCACTCGTTACGATGCTCATTGGCCTTAGAACAAGAAAGTATTAAGAATGTAGATTTCATGTTTACAAATATGCTATTTTTAAGAGTTGTAATTATTTAGTATTGAAAATTAATTAATTTTATCATACTTGTTTGAGTGAGATGTCGAGATTCGAGTAAGTTTTCTCTGCCGCTAAATTGATGACGTCAAAGCGAGCGTAAATGTCGACGAGTCGCCGTTCGGAATCGACGATCGGAAGCGCAGACACGCGGCGATCAAGAAATTTTTGTAGTGCCGCAATTATGGGCGTCTCTTCAGTCGCCGTCTCTACGCCCTCGAACGTTCCGATCCCGCAAGAACCCAATGGAACGTTCAGAAAACCCGGACGGGGGATCTCGTGTATCTGTTCAATAAATCACTCTTTACCATCCGTTATATTTAAACTCAATACCTAATATATTTTTAAAGAGTTTAATTACATAAAGGAACAGAAACTTGAGAATCCGTTTGTGTGTAATGATGTGAAGAACGTTTCCTGCAATTTAATTTTTTAAATGATTGGGTATGCTTTCCAGAAATTCTGTCATTTGTGGATCATTTATTTATTTTTATTACCAGTGTGCTTATCAATGACTGGAAGACGATGGATTCGATTGTTCACAAGTGAGCAAATCGCATCGTACAACGAAGCATCAGGGTCAATTGAAATCAATGGCATTTTGTCCTGCAAAAATCGCCTTCGCCATGTCTCAACTCGATGCTCTTCGAGTTCGCTCATCCGTCCTGAATAAAAAGAAACTTTAATGATAAAGACCTTCTTTTTTCTATTAATTTACCCAGTTATTGTAAGAATTAGAAAATACCAGCAGAGTCGTGGTACATGGCATGAAGTACACAAATAAAGTCCGTGATTGTCAACATCCCCACGAACTGTCCTTCAGCAGAGTCCCAGAGAGGTGCGGCTCTCACGCCTGGATTGTTCAAAAAATTACTAAATTACAATGTTCCATTTAATTATACAAAAGTCAGTCATTTTTGCGAATAATAATTTATTCAATTGAGATTACTGGGCTCACCATTGTAGACGAGAGCGAAGAAGGCCTTTTTGACCAGGAGCTGTGTGTCGAAGACAACGAGCTTTGCGGAGGTCGGGATGAGGTCATAGCACCTATGGAACTTGAAGAACTTGAGAAGAACCTCCCCTTCCTCTCCTTCTACTTGAAAGTAAGAAAAGAAAACAAAGATTAGTTTCCTCCTGAATGGGATCCGAGTGGAGAACCTGCAGCAATGAGCCGATTGACGGCCCTTGCAAACTCGCAATCGGAAAAGTCTTGGATTTCCTCGGGGGCCCCGGGTTCCCCGGCGGCCCGCCCGAGTAGGAGGAAAAGCATGGCGGATTGGCCAAACGCCCAACGCCCACTCCAAACTTATGGCTCTTTGCCCGGACTTAATGACTAAGGAGAAATGCAAGAACACGATGAGAAACTCACTAGAAAGGTGGAGGAACCGCTCGAGAAACGGGTCAGCAACCGGGAGCTGAAAAATAATAATCCAAATCAATTTATAACTCTTTTAACCCTTATTTAATTTTCTAATTCAAAAACAATTATCTTTAATGACAATTATTATTAATTCCTTCACACTTTTACGAATGACAATAAGAACACATTAAATCAGTCTTGTAAAATGTATATAAAATATGTTTATACAAATTTAAATTCTAAGATTAATTAAAATATGATAAATGTATAACTGACCCCGCGTGAGTCCCTGAAGAGTATGGCAGCGTGAGCGGGGTCGAGGGAGACATCGGAGGGACGATGAGAGTGTAGCGACGAGCGCCTTCCGCCTGATGAACAAACACTCATGTTGCTCATTCCGGGGAGAATGAAAAGTTGGAGAGGGAATTCTGTTTGGGTTTGTGTGAGTGTTGGAGAGAGTTTCTAAGATTCCTTCATGGATTGCGAAACGTCGTGAGAGTCATCACCGTCCATGTCAAGGTCTGGAGTCCGCCATCGGCCCCCGCCCTGCTCCTCCCACCACCGCCAAACTGTCCGGAGAAATTCCTCGAGCTCCTTCCCCATTCAATACACCCAAGGTCGCTCTTCTCACCTTCTCTCAACATCTAAACTCGCGTTATTGTCTCGCTCACCTCATCTTCATCTCCACATTTTTTACAACACACGGACCTGAACACTCGATCTCTGACTTGTGGTCTCATCAAACACTCACTTCAGAAACATTTATAAAGTCAAGTTAGTTTGAATCAAGTTTTCTAAGGAACATTTAATCATCCCTTTCTATCCTCATTTTCATTTTTTCATGGAAATGGAAAAATATATTGGCGCATTGAAAAGTTGATCAATTTATTCAAAGAAAGAAACACTGAATGTGAGTGAGCGAGGATCCAAAGGTTAAAAATGTTGCGAAACTCTTTCTCACTTTTGCTCAACACTATAGTCCTGTTCTTTTGTTAGTTCTTATATATTTGACTTCGTACTCATCTTGGTATATGGTTTTTTACGTAATATCGTTTTTAGGGGAAATAGCGGCCTTGTTAGATTCTCATATTTGAAAACTTCAGCAAATCCTAATGTGAGTGAAATGGGGAATGAAATGAGGGGAGTTCCCACGGGTTGATTCCCATGCTCTTTTTCCTTCTTCCTTTTCCTATTCAACAGTTTTGAAGTCAACATGTGTATGAAGATATGAGAGACTTCATCGATCCGAAATCCAAATTCAGACACATGGGATCTTTCATTCTCCTATTTACGCCCCAAAAACCGAATTTCGGCGCGAGCGAACCTTCAACTCCTTCCCACTCTCCTCATTTCGCCCCGGTCGAGTCCAACAAAAGAAATCTATACTTTGTAATTGTAATCCCTAATCAATGTAAAGATTTTATTACAACTACCAAATGTATTCAGTTTACAGAGAAATCTCAATTATTCAAAATTTCACTCATAAAAGCGATATTAAAAAAACAGAATAAAATATTTGCTCAAATGTAGATGTTTTTGCCATTGAGAATTTTCCATGTTCCTTTTGGTCTTAAAATGAATTGAAGATTTGAAAGGCTCAATTATTACAAGTTGTGAATTTCCCTGAACATGTCGTCACCCATTCATGTATTTTAATGGCCCTGACTCAAAAATCATTTGAGCGTTTAGTGAGTCTGAACATGTGTGAAGGGAATTCTGGCAGGGTTGAACACAAGTCTTGTTGGACTGATCAGTCAAACATGATGGATGGGAAACTTTGAGAGTCTTTTCAAGCTCTCCAGGATGAATTTTAAAAGGGAGTGGATGAGTCAATACCAGAGAATATGAATATTTATATTATGATTAAACTTAATGATTACCGGCTGGAGTCCATGAGTTCGAAGAGCTCCCGTGCTTCTGGAATTTAAACAAATATAAAACATTCAATGAGCATTTACAATGTATTTATAATATAATTAAATCCAAATAATACATTGGAATATAATTCTTACCAATTACTTAATACGTTATAACAAGGACTTACATATTTAATATTATAGTCATTTAAGTGAATGAATTTTGTTTTAAAATTAATCTACGTGCGCAGTATCTCTTTTTTATCTTGTATTTATGAACAAGTTGTCAAAAGGCTGAATGGAAAATTTCATGCTATCCAGAAGAGCCTAAATATTTAATATTTATTATATTTGATTCATTTCATCATAATATTGGATATTACATTATGATATGATCAAAATATGAAAAATGAGGTTTGAAATAGAAGAACCGTTTGGTTTAGTTCCATTTGTTTGAGAAGAGAAAGTATTGGGAGGAAAATTGCCTCGCCCTTGTAAGCTTAATATTGAGCTTAATATGTAAATTGGGGGCGTCGTGAGTGACGATGAGTTTCGTATGTTTACCCTGTTGAGGATGAACTCTTTGAGTCCGGTCTTGTGGAGAGCGTCGGTGTCGAGGGAGCGGGAGCGGGTTTGTTTGCTCGTGCCCGCTCCGCCCGCAGTCACCTCGATGTTCTCCCGACTTTTGCTCTTTTTCCACTTAAAATACTGGGAGACTTTGGACATTGCGGCGGTGGGTTGGTGGTCGAATGGACCGAATTACTGCGAGAGTTCAACCTCCCTCGCGATATTATCTCCCCCGACTACAACCCCAGGAACACCTTCCCATGTTCCCCCTTATCTACAACAGGTGAAATCCTCCAGTCAATTACCATTTCACACCCTGCCCATGTGGGTTTCTCATCCAATAACAAACTCAAACCAAAATTTAACTCACTAATTATCATATATATATCAAGTGGAAATGCGGCTTTGAAAAGCTAGAAATACATTCTAAATTCCCATTTTTCTCTTTGAATTTAAACCAAAAATTGAAAAACAAAGTAGAATTTAATTGCATAATTTGGTTTTAATTAATTTAATTTAACATATAAACTACAATTTTTAAATAATAAACTTGCCTGATATATTTTTAAGAAAGGAAATGTCATTAATTTTCAAATGTAAATAACTCACATATCTCCTCTTGTCCTCGGTGTTGACGGAGTGGGAGCGATTCCTGAAGATGTCCATGACTTTGGAGACGGGAGATCTGAGCGACTCTGAGCCCGAACGCGGGCGATGCGGACCAGGGTCTCCTCCGAGAAGGGAATTGGCCACAGCCGATTTGACACTGGACATAAACGTGGGTTTCTTGAGCCTCGAGGCATCCGACTTGCTCCTCGCCCTCACGCCGTCTCCTCCTGGAGGCGCCGTCTCCTTTTTCCCATCTTCTTTCGCCTCTTTCTCTTCCGTGTCCTCAGTGAGGATCGCAGGCAACGGCTGCCCTCGGTAGCTCTTCAAAAAACCAAGAGAAAAACTCTCATTCAAGCAATATTCAGTCAATCTTACTATTATTTAATTTTCGATACTGAGTACTGTAATTAGTATTAAGTCACTAGTTGAGTTTATTAAATATTTTTGCATAGAGATTAAATTGCTTCGCTTTAATAAAAGCGAAACAAAGTAGAAATAAACAAATTAATAGACGCTGAGTGAAATTAAAAGGATACTTAGGCGAACATAAGTGCAAAAACACGGAATAACATTTGTTACATAATAATGATGTAATGGATATTCCATGATGAAGGAGAAGGAGAAAAGACAGAGTTTCAAAATGAAAAGTTTCGTGTGTAATTTGGGTTTAATTGGGAGAGGGAGCTTCCACGAACCATGATGGAGAATTCGGAATTGACAAACGGGCCCCGGCTCCCACTTTTACATAATCCAACCTTTACTCCAAAAATACTTTCACTCCGCAAAAAACAGATACTTTCCCAATATTCTCGCACAAACAATCTCCATTTTCATCTTCCCCTCGATCCCTCCATTGACTCGTTTTATAATTAATTAACTAAATCTTTGGACTCAAATCTAATACTTGACTTTTTATTTAACCAGCTAAATATATTGAATTTCTCACTCATACTTAATGGAAAAACATTTTTAAACAAAGACAAAATAAAATAAAATCTGAATCAATTAGTTATTGTAATTTAAAAAATCGGAGAAATGAATGATTTAAGATTACTGAAGTTGGCTGAAGGGGGACTTGAGTGAGATTGAATTATAGGATAAGGGAACTGTTGTGGGACTGTAGAGATTACGGGACTTACGGATGGCCAGCCGTGCTTCCGTTCTCCCTTCATGTCGGAAGAAGGGGAGAGTGGCAGCGAGTGAGGCTAAGTTTGGATCTGCGTGAGTCGCCGGTTCTCGATCCTCTCCCCGAGACATTCAACCAACATGTCAGAGGTGACAAACTCCCACAACCAATGGGGTTATCAAGAAAAGACCATTTCTATACATTAGCCGCCCTTATTATTTCACTCATGAAGATTTCAAAAAGGTCGGAGAGGTCGGGGACCAAAAATACAAAATAATTACAGACATCTTCATGTAAATGCATTTAGAAAAACTATAAATGCATTTTCACTATGTGGAACATTTAAGGAGCGAAGTTTGGTTTTGGTGTTTGGTTGATTCATTTTAAGAACTTATTATTAATTAATTAACAAATAATTTAAGTTTCAATACATGAACTAAAGTAAAAGTTAGAAAATTAAGCCGAATGAAAACTATTTACTCGGAAGGATCTTCTGTTGGGGTCTGCGGTTCTCTTCACCCAGATGTCTTCGGCCTTTGGGGCAGGTGTGGGACGAGGCGGCTGATGGAACAGGTGCTTCGATGGAGTCTCCCCGGCGTCGCAGAGCTTTATTATTAATTTTAAATATTTTTATTTTCCTTTGCTTAATTGGTGAATTAATATGATATTAAATACCTCTACAAATTGCTCAAGTGTGGAGATTGCCCGTTCCTCGAGACCCAGAGATCCCGCCCGTCGGCGCTCCACCCCCAACCCCGACATCACGCCATGCCCTGTTCAAATATCAATTGATTATTAAAAACAATACTTTAATATTTGTTCATGATTAATGACAAGTGGTTGATTTCAAAAGTGTAATTTAGATATTTATATTTCTTCAAGACGATTGAAATATTGCGGTTAGTATTGAGGACATGAATAATAAGATGAGTTAATTCTCTAATTAGCCTTTTGATTATTTTCTATTTTCCAACATGGGTAATTTCATGATTCATATGAACATTAATATGATTTTGGTTGAAAGCAAAAATATTAAATTTTGATTCCCACTACAAATAAAACGTTATTTTCTGACGCTACATGCACATCCATTACACGTCCACCTAATAATAACGTTTTTGGTCTTTCCCTCACCGCATGGGACGCCTTTAATTCTTCATTCTTTGTTGATCTTTTGGAAATGAGAAAATTCCGCTTTTTCTTGTTCTACATATAACTTTCTTGTTTGTGCCCATTGTAATTTGTTACATCTTCGATGAATTGTGTGTGTGTTGTGTTGAGATATTTATTCCACTTTGTTCTTACGTAGTATGAACTAGAAATTTAGCAATGTTTTTTCAAAAACTTGTCGCAACTTGAATTAGATTTTATTAGAGTGAATAACCTTTTTGTCAACCTTGTCAATTTGATGGTAAAAATGAAATGTGCCAGTTCTGACTTGTGAATATAAGCAAGGAGCAAAAGCTGAGAGAACTCCAAATAATCTTCAGATTACCAACTCGTTTACTTTCATTAAATAGGCCAAGTTATCATTTCATTATTATCCTCAACTGGAATTACATGCACACGTTACATGATGAGCAGAAAAGGGATATAGATGTATGTCCCATGAATTTATTATTCTCACTCGCATAGTTCTAATTCAATATAAAATATATTCGAGTTTAGCATATTCGAGTGGTGTTGTTACTCTCGATCGTGCGAGTTCAAGATGCATTAAATACTCATATATGCTCATCAAACCATAAACCATTTTCCTTTTCCCACTAAACTACTTACTTACTTTATCGCAAGTCACTTTACTCTTCACTAGCTGGTAAATTAATAAACAAGTAATCAATAAAAGTCATATGATATCCCCCTCAATCAGACACATGGGCATAAATTTCATATTCATTCTATAGAGAGACCAATGAATGACATCATAAACAACAATGAAAATAAATAATGTTTTGAAGACTTCTAAACAGTAACCTAACCAAGTCTTTTGAACATCTAATTTCAATTTCTCACTCACACATTCTGTTTCTCATATCAAGATATTCATCTTATTTCCAGACTTTTTCTTATATTTGTATTTATCAATCGTTATTCCCATTATTGAATAATAACTATTTGAAATTATGAATGGAGAAAGAATGAAAATGGTTTTGAGTGCGAATGCAATGCCTAATGTAACTAATGATCCTTCTTGCATTGAAGTCTTGAAGTTTGTAAATGTGTTTTTGACTGGAAACGCCATTTAACTCCATTATAATGTTAATAATGATGATGAAGCATTAATACAAAGGAGGGAGAAAAGAGCGTAGGTTGAACAGAACAAGAGATTAAATATGACTTTTAGCATTATTATGACTATGGCTATTATGTCTGTAGATCAACTCTTTCCTATATTACGATGGTGATGAAAGATTGAACCTAATAATCCTTGTAATAACGTCTAATACTTATGCCCCAGAGGGAATTCTTCAAGGTTTGATGGCCCTAGCGGAGTTGTCCCTCAAGAACCCTATTCCATGCGAGCTTGGACTACACTTGAAAGCTTTAATTCCCAAGAAGAATAAAAGGGCCAATTAATAATTTATCTCTATGTACTGTGGCTTACAAAGATCTCCGCCTGACCTTTTTATTTTCATGGAAATGTGGGAAAAATTACCCTGAAATCGCTAAAGTGCTAACTATTAAATGTTTGATCAAATTATACTTTTCTTCATAAAAATCATATTCGTGAATTTATTATAAACATTTTGCTAATATGCGAGATTCCAAGGTACCATGAAGATAAAGAAGGTCAGGCGGAGATCTTTGTAAGCCACAGTATGTACAATGGAGATAAGAATGTGTTTGACCACTGTAATTGTAGTCAATATGACCATTTCCTCCACGCGTGGCTCATCATCGCTAAATAAATAAATGAGCTAAATGCGAATTATCAGACGAACCTTCCTAGTAAAATCCAAATATTATTTGGATTTAATAATTTCTTGTTAGTGGAAGAATTGAATGAGGAATAAAGGTCTGGAGAGATTGGAGGATCTTGAAGGGTCTTGAAGGGCTGGTTGAGTGAATTGTAAGGGAGTGAGTACACAGGGGGTTTGGAGGCTACCTTTTGTCCTTGCAGGGCAGGTGAAGGCTCCGAGTGGACTACACAAATGATTCGAGGATCCTGAATTTGATCCAAGTCGGAATGTACATACAAGGTGTATTATACACTTCAATGCGAGAGCATCCAAAGCGAGTTGGCTATCGATTTTTGCGCATGGAGGCCGAGCGGACCCCGCAGTCCTTCCCTGCCTCCCCAACGGAGATTTTCAACAATCCTGTTTGACATTTCTCCAGCTGGACTCGAGTCCATTTAGTAGTCCAAACACTCTGCTTGGCCACTCTTCCAAATCCCCGTCAATCTTTGCCTTTAATTCATTGAGCATGAGAGGCAAACGTCTTCATTTTCCAGTCTGTCGACTCTCACAGAGAATCGCAGAGATCTGATCTGTCAAGCTCAACTCTCGCCTTTTCACATTTTAATGACCCAACTCACTCAATTGGTTGTGGTGGCTTTGGCTTGCGGAGAAATCTCTGAATTTCATTTTTTTTACTCATTTTATCTCTCTTTTTTAGTTCAATTCTTCAATCTTAGAATTCCTTTTTTGAATTATGTCGAATATATTTGGCATTGAGGAAAACCATTAGGTTTTATTATGATGAAGATTCTTAGTATTGAGGTGACCAATAAGTAGAATGATAATGATATCAAAACACAAGGTAGTACTTTTAAGTTGCTCGCAAGGGATGACTTTTATTTCTACTTAAGAAAAACATAATGGAATATTTAGGTATTATAATGGGATAATTGAAAATGGATCAAGTTGCTCTTTTGTACTTAACAAGGCGTCACTTTGAATTTCCAATTTCCTTCGCTGATGAGACTCGAGAAGGAATTGAGCAAGGCGAATTATGCAAATGGACCCAGACGCCCTTATTCCTCTCCTATGCCTCATTTATCCAGCTTTTCTATCACCGGATCCACGGCCCACATCCTATGCATATCATTTTTACCTTAAAGACTTAAATACGCGTATAACATAATTGACTTATTCCTCGTCGCTAAAAAACGTACTCAACGAGGCGACCTTGTAAGGAGAAATTATTGCAAGGAGAAATCATATTTTGCATAAATATATTTTCTTTAAACTTATCTCTGAATGCATTGTTTCAAAAGAACAATGCCAATTAGTTTGTCACAGTTTTGACTTAGATTTTTTGAGATGAATGCAGAAATTCATATAATGATCGGAAGAGGAAGCTCTCATTATATTTATTAGAGGATCTAGTTAATGAGAACGAGGCATAAAATATTTTATTAAAAAATAGTCCCCTGTGTAGTGCAAGGAAGTCACAGAGTTAGTCAAAATCTCGTTTTCTTGCATTTGAAGTGTGTGTGTAGCATTCAAATGGAATTTTTAGTCATCTCTCTACTTAAAAGGCGTTTAAACATTTGGCGAGTGGAGGATGTGATGCATTTAATGTGAGGTAAACTCTTCATGCGAATAAATGCCTAACCTTATTAATGAGAAAATTACGTCTTGGAAGAACCATTGCTGTTCCCAATATTTTTTCCCTTATATTGGATTGGATTGAACAACAGTTATGTGTGAAAAATCATAATTGGCAATGGTTTAATAAATCAAAGGCAACATTGCTTAAACATTTAACAGAAAAGCTAAAGTTGCATTATTATAAAAATGAAATAATAATAAAATTGTTTTTTTATATTATTTACCAAACGAAAGTGGGTCATTGTAATAAAGATGTAAAACATCGGGCTAAAGGGGGCGACGATGCGAGGCAAGAGTTTGAAAGAGTCTTGTGGAAATAAAAGTTTAGAGAAGAAACCCGAATTTCGGTTCGGTTTTTGTTTTGAATGTTGAGGATATCGTTGTCGAGATTTGCGGCTATCGACGGGGTACGATGGAAGGGTTCTTACTCGGCCGAGGCCCAAACCCACTTTGGCTTCACAACCGTGTCAGAAGAGGAAAAGCGGAGGCGAGGTGACTCAATTACTTAAAGTGAACTATCATTTATCATTTCACACAGGTGAGTTCAACTTCCTTTAAATTAATTAGTGGACGACGTGTTTGCGAGCGTGGCAGGGAAATACGACTTGATGAACGACGTCATGAGTTTCGGGGTCCATCGGCTCTGGAAGGACGAATTGATCCGAACTTTGAATCCCAAACCAAACACGCGATTGATCGATGTGGCCGGTGGGACTGGCGACATTGCATTGAGATTCCTCTCTTACAATCCGCCACACAAGTATGAATTCCTCAATTAAATGAAATGGACTTTAAGTCTCAATTCGTGTCCAGTCGATCCTGCGTAGTTGTGGATGTGAACGAGGAAATGCTGAAGGTCGGAAGGGGCCGGGCGGGGGCCGATCAGGTGGCCGACTGGATCTTGGGGGATGCGGAAAATCTTCCTTTGCCAGACGCTTCCTTCGACGCTTACACCATCGCTTTTGGCATTCGGAATTGCGTTCACATTCAAAAGGTTTTTTAATTTGAATTGGCGGGATTGAAGTTTGAATTTCTCCCTAACATTAGTAGAGTGACTGGAAGTCTGGAAGTTC
This sequence comes from Neelides sp. FZ-2019, assembly GCA_009869795.1. Lineage (NCBI taxonomy): Eukaryota > Metazoa > Arthropoda > Collembola > Neelipleona > Neelidae > Neelides > Neelides sp. FZ-2019. The sequence continues at coordinate 119,744 of VJMY01000043.1, read as the reverse complement.
CAGTGTGGAACTGTAACATGTGTGTGTTCATTTCATTGTGTTGACTGTTCTGGTTGTGTGTGTTCCATCAAGGTCGCCAAAGAGGCGTTTCGTGTATTGAAACCAGGCGGGCGGCTCCTTTGCCTCGAGTTCTCCCACGTCGAGAACCCAATCATCAAAAGGTTCTCACCATTTCATTGCCACAAGATCCATTTACTTTACTTGTTGGTTCGATTGCAAATTAAAATTCTCATTGCAGAGTCTACGACGCTTACTCCTTCGGCCCAATCCCAGCAATAGGTCAGTTTTGCATAATAAAATTTGCATTCCCTTTATACTTGCTCCTGTGTGAAGATTATCATAGTCACTCTGTTTAATGAGCGTATCTGTTTGTGTGTTTGTGTGTTTGTAAGTGTGTGTGTGTGTGTGAGAGAGAGAGAGAGAGAGAGAGAGGAATTGCACAATGATTGTTGTACATACACGAGGGTCTTCATTTCAATTATTGTGGTTGTTGAAGGAGGAGTCGTTGCTGGGGATTGGGAGAGCTACGCTTATTTGGTCGAAAGCATCCGCAAGTTCCCCAAGCCAGAAGACTTGGCTGGCATGTTCGGCTCGGTGGGCTTCCGGTTCCTCTCCTTCCGTCGGCTCTCCTTCGGGGTCGCAGCCATCCACTCGGCCTTCAAGCCATGATGACCTCCCCCTCCTACAACAACACCACCACCAGGTATCTTGCCCATTCATTGTCACTCGTCAACCTGCCGCGAGTCCGCTCTAACCTCCTCTAGTCATGTTTGGGGGGTGGGAGGATGCAGAGATGGCCGAGGTCGTCCTCGTTCACGCCCCCGCCCGAGCTGCCTTCTTCCACGACGGCTCCCCTTCTGACCCCTACGCCCATTTCATCCTCAAGGGCACGTTCCCTTACAGGCTCCGAACCTCGTCGTGTGCCCCTCATTATCCTCACCACCATCCTAATGGGACCCAGGAGCAGATGAGGACGAGGTAAGAGGAATTTGGAGATTGTTGTTGAGAAAAGGGGGCCACATGTTCATCAGAACATGAAAAGATAGCGAGGGATAATCAGAAGATGTGTGAGGCATGTGGCAAGCGAGCGAGCGAGCGAATGAGCAAGGAGGAGTTGTTAAAGAAAGGCAGCTGCAACCAAACAGCTGCCCACCACACACATCTTCCCCACAACCTTATACCTTAAACCAGCCAAGCAGCTGCAACTTTCTGTCAACGTCTCTCAAAGGGCCTCAGTCCCCCTGAGAGGCCCTACACGAAAACATCGCTCTTCTTTAAGACTCAACCATGATCATCTTTCTTGCTGGAAAGATGCACGAGCAAAGGTAATTAAAAGACTTCTTAGACTTGATTAGCAGAAAGGATCTTTTTGCGTCTAGTACGAGAAGAGGTATAGAAAAGGTAGAGAGAAGAGCCAAGAAGGGTTAAGAAGAGACGTTGAGAGAGATGTGTTGAACTGTGTTGAGAGATGTGTGTAAGAGAATTGTGGGAACGAGAGTTGTGTGGGGAGATGGGGCAAGTTGAGAAAAACGGGGAGGTGGAGGAGGAGCTCGGTCGGTAAATAGACCTCCAAAGCGGGTATTATCGATTCCCCACCCACTCGCATAGAGTTAAAGATGGCCCTCGTTGTGCTCAGCAGTTTCGAGGACTCGGACTCTTCGGCTTCCTCCTCCCCCACGGCGGCCAACCTCACGCTCAACAACGATGAGGACGAGGAGGAGGTCAAGGAGCTTCAAGGGAAGTCCGAAGCGGCCCTCACCATCCAACGGGCATTCAGAAGGTAATCATCATTACAGCTGTCATTCCCTTTATATACATTTTCTTCAAGGTCTCACAGTTTTGACATTTGAGAATAAGAAAACATTGATTTTGTGTTATTGTTGTCTCAAGATACTCGCTGGTCAGATCCTTCCAGAGATTAAAAAGGGATGGTCCGAGGGGCACGTTGGTCCAAGGGTGTGGACCTTGTAGCTGTGGAGGAGTTGAGGTCAATAAACTCAATTAACGATTTAACAACTTTTTAATCATTTTACTAAAATTAGTGCAAAAATTAGTAGAATAAATGAAAATGAGAGAGGAAAGTAAATAAATTGATTGGATTGAATTGCAGGTTCGTGTGTGTGGAGGGGAAGGGGAGCGCAAGCGGATTTACCGTGCGGGTTTGAATTTATTCAATGTGAAACCTCGGCGGGGCATTGGATTCTTGGCAGCTCACGGATTCCTTGACCCTGCCCCGCACGCTGTGGCCAAATTCCTCTGTTCCCGTAAGGGAGTTTCCAAGCAGCTCATTGGCGATTTCCTCGCTGACCCAAAAACTCATCCACAAATCCTTCAGTAAGATTTTCTTTAGTTTAAACCAACTTTAAATATTAAATGGAAAATTACCTTTTGCATTATGCATTGTAATTTAGTTATTAGCTTATTGTTTGTTAGAGAGAATTTGAATGATGAATTTTAACTTCCAGGTGCTTCCTTGAAGAGATCGAAATGGAGGGTTTGGGCGTGGACGTGGCGCTGCGAAAGTTCCAGGAGGCGCTCAAATTGCCTGGAGAAGCTCAAAAGATTGAAAGGCTGATGGAGGCGTTTGCTACAAGATACGCAGCAGCAAACCCAAGTGTCGCGTAAGTAAAATAAAAAAGAAATAAAATTTCATTTAAAAAACTTTTACTCTTTTGAATCTTAAAATCGATTTTAAGTTTAATTTGTTTTATACAGTGCCGAGTTTGAAAAAGGAGCAGACACAATTTTTATCCTGGCTTTTGCCATAATAAGTAAGTTTTGTTTTAAAAATTATTAAAAACCACGAGTCTTTTGAAAAGAGTTTTACTGAATTTTCTCAATTTTTGAAAAGTGTTAAACACGGATGCCCACACTCCTCACCTCAAGGCTGACCGGAGGATGAAAGTGGAGGAATTTGTGGGGAATTTGCGTGGGGTGGACGGCGGCGGGGATCTTCCTCGTGATCTTTTAGTCGACGTTTATCAGCGAATCAAAAGCCAGGCGTTGCAGCCCGGCCCCGACCACGTAACTCAAGTCCTCAAAGTCCAAATGACCATGACGGGCGACAACCTTCCTGTAATTTAAATCTCTTATTTTTGTCTTTTATTTTTATTAAAAAAAATTTTCGTGTGTCTTGAATTAAAAACAGAGTTCGACAAATCTTTTGTTTGTTTCAGAACCTTGCTGTTCCTCATCGAAGACTCGTTTGCTACTGTCGCCTTTATCATGTGTCTGATGTAAACAAAAGGGACAAGCCGGGTTCCCATCAGAGAGAGTAATTTTTTGAATTAAAATTGCCAGAAGGGAACTTAAACGAGATTGGATTAGCAAGGATGAATTTTAATTGGTGTGTAAATTTCTCCAGGTGTTTCCTGTTCAACGACGTTCTCGTATTGACCAAGAAAGTTGAGAAGCGTCGAGGTTGCGTGGGCTATGCTTTTCGCCAATCTATTCAACTGGCCGGATTGTCAGTGAATCTTTTTTCCACTGCCGCTGTTCCTTTCGGTCTTGCCCTCGACCAACTCCTTCTTGCAGCCAAAAACGACCACGGTGAATAAAAAAAACATCTACATGAAATATCGATTCTCAAATTTTTTAATATTTGTGAAAATAAAATGAATTTTTTTTTGTTTAAAAAAGATCGAGTCAAATTCGCTGAAGATCTTCGCGAGGCCGTGGCGGAGTCGGACCTCATGCACACTTTGTACGCCGATTGCCCGCCACCGCCATTCTAGTCACCCAAAATATTCATTTAAACTACAAAACTACCATTTAAAATAAACACACAAATCAATTGAATTTAATAAAAACAACTCATAGGATTTAAGAATTTGAAAAAAGTGCATTTTATTTATTGGAATTTTTGTTGCTTTTGTTCTTTTGTTTGTTCATCATAGTCGGATTTTCTTTGCTTCCAAGTCATTTCTTAACTTGGTGGTGAGTGGGACGTAGTAGCCGTCGAACAGAAGGAAAACATCCTCGCCGCCTCGCCAAGATTCCTTTTGCAATTCCCCCTTTTTCAGTTTGAACGTCCCTGTGTTTTACAAAAAGTTGTAAAAAAAATCCTTTTTTGCTGAATTGTGAATTTACCCGTGGACTCGATGGTTTTAATTTTCCTAAGAAAAAGAGGTCGAGCAAAGGAAGGGAGAACAGTTGGGAGTTTTGCAGCCAAGGCTTTTTCATCGACTTCACCCCGAACGGCGGCCATTCCCGCCTTTCCCTCGTTACCCGGAACTTCCACGCCAAAGACCACACAGTCGCTCAACCCAGTCCTGTGTTTTGAAATATTTTATTGTATAATTTGTATTTTGGGTATTTTTGAAAATTACAAGAGAGAAATTGTGGCTTCGACTTCTGTCGTTGACACGTTTTCGCCCTTCCATCTGAACGTGTCCCCGGTTCGGTCGACAAAGTAGAAATACCCTAAAAGAAAATTTGTAAAATTAAAAATTATTTGCTTCAATGATTTGTGAATTCTAACCAAGGTCGTCCATGATGAGGAGATCGCCAGTCCGGAAGCCTCGATCACCCTTTTTGAAAACGTTCTCGACCTCTTTTGCTCGACTTGCCGCCTCATCCGAATAACCGCTAAACTCACGTGTCTATAATTTAAATCAAAATAAATTCAAAATAAATTACTAGTAGAAACAGTCTTTTAAAAAAGGTATATTGTATCCTTACGGGATTCTTTGAGATTCTGCCAACGAGTTCTCCAGGCTGACCAGGTTTGCATTTGAGCACAAGGCCGTTGGTTGGATGACGAATGGGTTTTCCCTCGTCGTCCACGGCCATCAAAGTGACTGGGTAAACCCAAGGAAGAATTCGACTTACAAACCCAACGGCCCCAACTCGTCCGTCAACGTTTACTTTTTAAATAAAATACAAATTAAATTCTAATAATTGATTTATAGATATTTTAAAGCTTACTGAGATTGCAGTTTCCTTCCGTTGCTCCATAAAACTCTGCAATTTGAACATTGAATCGCTTTGTGAATTTCGTCCACAGTTGGGGACGAAGGCCGTTGCCGAGCATGACGCGGACATTGTGACTTTTGTCTTGTGGGCTCTCGGGCTGCGCCAACAAATACCGGCACATTTCACCAATGTACTGGGCGACCTTTGAAAAACAAATATTGTATAATAATTTAAAAATCACAAAGCCAATTATTATTAAATTATGAATTACTGTAGCTTTTGAGTCTGTGCAGTCTTTGAAGAAGTTTGAGGCGGAAAATTGTTTCCTGAGGACGACGGTGGCGCCCAAGAGAAAAGCTAATCCAATGCCCAACATTCCCCCCGCCGTGTGGAAGAGCGGCAAAGGGTCGTAGACAACGTCGTTTGAATTAATCCCCGACATTTCACAAACACCGTAGACAAAGTAGACGAAGCGCGAATGTTTGATCACGGCGGCCTTTGGCATCCCCGTCGTCCCGCTAGTGAAAATGTATAAAAGGCGGTCGCCCCAGTGATTCTCGTTGCTTGGCAACTCAAGCGTTTCCTCCATCAAAAGCTCGTCGGCGCCCTTCACTTTCCCCCCGATGCTCCAACGCTGCTCGACGCCGCTCTCGCTGGCGACTAAAAGAAAATCCAAAATAATCAAATATTTAATCAATTTTTTAATTTTTTCCCTCACGTTGTTGAAGATCTTTAGCAAAGATAAGCGCGGAGGCGCCGGCCGCTTTGAGCGCGTGTTTGAGTTGGTGCGGTCGCAACGCAGCGTTGAGCAGCGCCGGCACGCACCCGCCCTTCACCACGCCCAGCCACGCCGCCACAAACTCGGGGGAATTCTCGAGCAAAACCCCGACGCAGCTCCCTTTTGCGAGAGACGTCTCCACGGTCAACCCGATGGAATTAGAAATTCCCTCGAGCTTTTTAAATATTTCAAGGTTCAATTATTAATTGAAGAATTTCTTAATTGTTTTTAATTCACCTTTGCAAAAGTCCATTTCTTGTCGGCGAGGACGAGCGCGAGTTTATCGGGGTGGCGCCGGACAGAAGAGCGAAACAAACTCACAACGTTTTCGTCGCGCCGCCCGGCAAAAAACACTTTGATGAGCAAACGCAAATACCCTAACCCGCCCTTCAGATCCCGCCCGATTGTCAGGCAAAAGATTCGCAGTGCATTTCTTAAGACATACACCAAGGTGGAGAATCCAATGACGTAAAAGAAGATAGAAATTGAGTCCAGGACGAGAAAAGTCGCAAGACCCGCGATCAAACTACCAACCACCCATGTTGACAATAAAAAGCTCCCGGTTCTCCTCCTAATTTAAGTAAGAAAAAACCAAATTCAGACTTATTAAAAGAGAGATTTAAATAGTATTTTACCCAAAGTTGTCCTGTGGTTCTTGTTCTTTGTTGTTGGGGAAGATGTTTAGGTTCGAGGCTTGCATGATGATTTGAACAGCAGCAACAACAACAACAACAAGACCAGAGGATAACCGGGACTCGGTGACTCAAGAAGTGGAGGAGGAAAGCAGCTGGACCGCAACGCAAATCATGATGATAAATCTCAATGCAAGACAACGAAATTCCCTCCTTGCCCAACAACACTCACAGGTGAGTTTCACCATCAGACCCAACTCGCCCCACTTTCAACATTCTTCTGCTCCTATCCCATACATTACATACACACAATGTCAATTCACTTTGTTTATTGTGTTTAAGTGTACGTGGATAATTGTTTATCCTATATTATTTCTTATGATATGCGATGATAATTAATCTCTTTGATGCAGAGATCACCAACACTTGCTGCACAATGTATACAAAAATTATGGAAAAATGAACCAATTTTTAAGAGTTTTATCCAGTTGATCTTTATAATCATTGTGCAATATAACATTGTGTACAATCCAATGATCATTATTTTTAATCTACAAAATTAAGAATGGCCAATTAAATTTTTAGTTGAATTGTTTAAACTTTTAGTTTATTTAATAAATGAGAGAAATAATCGAGTTTATTTTACAAAAAGAGTACAAAATGAGTTTTTATTTATACACAAGTCGTAATTACAATTAAAATATAAGAAAAGTTAAAAATGGTTTATTTGTGATGCATTTAAAATGATGTTTAAAATGATGTTTGATTACAAATTAGTTAAAAATATGCTCAGACGTTTTCTAGCGACGAGGCAGCTGAGGAAGACGAGGAGGAAAAGGAAGAGCCCGAAGAGGAAACTCCCGTCACTTCGCAGGATCTGCAGTTGGCCCTTGAAAAAGATTTAATGTAATTCCAACATGTTTTAAATAAACCAACTTACATCGTGTTGACCTCGACTTTGAGCTTTGCAGAGACTTTCGTCTGATGTTCGCCGTTTGAGCCCGAAGTCTCCACGACGACTTGCGGGGCCACGACGATCTCGGCGGACCTTCGAGTGTTGTTTGAGTTGTTGACGTGCGAGTTGTTTGAATGCGAGTTTGGTTCTTCTGTGATGGTCGACAGCGAATGTTCCGACCCGCCCCGGGTGTTGTTTTTACTCCGCCCATTGGAATAGTAATTTAAAGGGTTGTTGCTGTGGCGACTCTTGTGATGTTTATGTTTCTTGTTTGATCCATTGTTTGGGTTCTTGGTGTTGAGTAGGGGCGAGGGCGTGAGGGGGCGGACGAGGTCGGCGGGACTGAGGGGGAGCCATGTGGGCGGGTCGAAGAGGAGGAGCAAAACCGGGCACGTGGCGACCACGTGGAACAAACCCGCCAACCCGCCGACAAACACCGGAACGCCCACGTGCCAAAATACGAACGTGAACGCCGGCTGGAATAATTTATTTATTTTTAAATTCACCCACCATGGCGACTAAAAGAAATAAAAAACTTACGCTGAAGGTGAGCAGCGCAGCCGCTAGAAGGAAAAGCGCGCCGTCGATGGCGGGGCCGCACACGAGGCGCAGCGCAGTGGACACGCGCTCGCAACGCTCCCCTGCGCACGTGCAACAATACGCCTGGGAAATTCAAAGAAATTCAAAATCACGAATTTCAATTCTTCCCATTGGAATTTTTATCAAAATAAAAATCCCAAAACAAAATAAATTTGAAATTTGAAATTAAATTCACCATGGTGAGTTTAATTGGCGGAACGAGCGAGGCGGCGACTCCGAGGAGCGACGCTGAGAGGGAAAGCGCAGAAAGAGTCACGTGCGCCCAACCGAGCGTGCCGGCGATGAACAGTGCCGACAGCGCAGCGCACAAGCCGCAGCAAAAGACGGCGCGGGCGGAGCATCCGAGGCAAAAAATGAGTAGCGCCACGGCCGCGCTCCCTGCGCCCCCGGCAAACACGGCGCCCACGTAAGGAAGCTCAACGTACTGAAAACATTTAAAAATTTTATTTCCCTCCATTGATTTCAATTATAGGAAATGTAATTTAATTAGTTAAAATTAAAATTTACTTGTTCTCCGAATCTGAAAGGAATTCCCCATGGAAACACGGGGAGTCCGCGTGCCTCGAAACTCTCGCAGATCCCACGCACTGCGCGCAACAAACTTAACGCGTCACCTTCTGTTGAAAGCAAAACAAACGTTTATTTTGTCAATGTGAGCAAAGTGAGGGAATTTTAAAAACTGGCTTTATTTTATTAGGTTGTTCAAAATAAATGAAATTCAAAAATTTACCTTGGTTGTTGGGGTCGGTACGAAAAACATATTTGATCTCTGCGTATTTGATTGGGGCGGATTTTGGGATTTTGAGCTCCTTGTCGCTGCTCACGTGGACCCAATTGCGCGGTTCGGGACGGAGGTTTGAAGCCACGGCGCCATAAGCCAAAGGGTCTATAAGAAACATTCCAAAACACATTGTGAAAAACCATTGATTTGATTTATTTTGATTTTACCATTGGAAGCCCAAGCAGAGAGGAGATTGTAGAATTGTCTCGGGGCGATGTTTCCGTCGGCGTCAAGGAGCTTCGAGTGCGGGAGTTGCGTCAAGTCCACGGGCGCGTCGACATGCCCCGTCTGCACCGCCAACTTCCAACCCAAAATCCCCGAAAAACTCGCAGAGGAATTCCAACCTTCGCGCCACAAATAACCGGCAGCCCAATCACGGTCGAAACTCGTCTTTAAAATCCAACAAAAATCCCCATTAGAAACAGAAACTCAGTTTAGAAAACAGAGTTTTTAACCCTTGAATTTTCTCACTTGAATGTTTGCCAGCCAATCCCTGAAAGCCGCGAGCCACATTGGCGGCAAACCGCCGTCTTCATCCCGCACAACCCAAGGCAGCGCCCCCATTGCCTCGTGGAATTTGTGCAAAAGTCTGGAAATGAAATTTAAATTTAAAATACAAGTTGTTCTGGTAATTTTAAGATTTACTTTTGGTTGTTAGGGTAGTCAAAGTTTGCTTTCGTGACGGCCCGCACGTGGTGGACGGGAAACAAACGCGCCTGGTCTTTGAGGAACGCGTGGGCGGGGGCGTCTTCGGGGACCAGCGCGGTGATTGGCAGCCCCAATCCCACCCTTCCGACCCCCGCCCCAACCAACACGGAAACCAAAACAACCACGACGGACAAGTAAGGCTGTTGTGGGAATTAAAATAAAATCAGTCACTTGCCCAATTAATTAGGATATTTTTGAAATCTCACATATGCTTGTTTGTGTTTGTGGATGTGGTGGATGGAAGCGGCCCAGTGCGGCGGCGAAATTGGCTGTTTCCCGCCCAGCAGACGCCACACGGCGGGAAACAAAACTAACACGCAGGTTTCAATCACCACAACCATCAGTGCCCCCTTGAGGAATTAAAAAAACAAATTAAAAAAGAAACGTTTTTAATCTCCATTGGGTACAAAGGAATTAAATTTCTCACTTGAAGTCCAATAGCACGAACGGCGGGGACGGGGAGCAGCGCGGCGGTGGCAAGAGTGGCGGCGATAATGGAAGCGCCGAGCGCGAGAGCCGGGCCGTGCATTCGCGCCCCGAGCGGCGTCGCCACCAAACTCAAAACGCCCCAACCGCAAACGCCCACGCACAAAAGAGGAAGACCCAACACGCTCACAGCATTGCTAATGACAAATTCAAATTTTTTAAATTATTCAAATTAATTTATAAAATTGTCGCTAAGGAGAATTTCAATTTCAACTCGGAGTTTGAGGTAGTTTTAATTTAATCAACATTATTTAAATTACCAAGAGATTTCAAATGTTTTTTCTTATTTAATTAATTAATTAATAATTAATTAATTCTTACAAAGGAAGTTTGAAAGCAGCGAATCCGGCAGCGGCCGCAGCAGCTGCAAATGCGAGCGCAACTCCGATGGCGGCGCCGGCGGCTGCTGCGGGCGTTCGGTGCGCTGCAAAGCCCAGCGCGGCAGCGAGGATTAAAAGCGCGACGGCGCGGAGACCGGCAGCGACGGGGGAGAAGCGCGAGTGCGCCGACAAAACGGCGTCGAGCGCTGAAGGCGTGAAACTCCGAAACTGCAAATCCAAGTCTGCCGTTACGTGGTTGATTTCCTGGGCGAAACGCTGTTGCCACTGGAATTTAAAATTAAACATAAAATCGAAATAAATTTTTTTTAAATTGAATTTTACCGCTTGAATGACTTGCGTGGCTTTTGCCGGCGTCCATTCGACGTGGTGGACGCGCCACGTGTCGCGGAAAAACTCGAAAAGCTCCGCGCTGCTCATCAGCTGAACCGTCGAAAGAAAACCGCCAGCCCTGAAAAATTTAATTAATTAAAGAAACATAAATTTACATTATTTGAATTAAACATGAAAACTACTTTTTGATGATAAATTATCACCAAACTCAAGAAACGTTTTATTATTTAAAAAAGACATGTATGTTTAAAAATTCATTGCAATCAAGACAAGTTCCAAGAGGTTTTAATTAAAAATTGTTTTTACTTTGTGATTTGCCCTGTCGCGTTGTAAACGGCGTCTCCGACGATGAGCTCTGTCGGCCATTTCATGAGACGCGGGGCGAATCCCGCGCAGCCGCCCTTTGACAGTTCTCCCGCCACGTCGGCGGGTTTTCCGTTGTAGTTTGGGGCCGACGGCGGACACTGAGGGTCGCGCGGGTCCAAGCACGGCTTCTCCACGTACCCCGCCCCCACGCCCGCCCTCCGCAAGACTCCCTCCAACGCGTCAAACGGAAACCCCGCGGCTTCCTCGCTCATCCGTGCCTACATAAAATCATTTATTTTCCAATAATTGAATTCTAATTATTAATTAATTGAAACTCACCTGGTTGAGGAGTTTGATCGGATGGAGGTTCGTCCAACTGAGCGGGTTCGAGTGTCCCGGGAGACGAAGGGGAAAGGAAGGGCCGAGGAGTTTGGCCCCTTCCCAGAAGCAGTCCAGCGGGGTCACGACGACGCACGGAAAAGCCTTGGCCAGCAAGTCGTCCACCCAACCCGCCTCGAAACTCGGCATCGACGCCGAGTAGCACAAGTCGCCAAGCGACCAACTCCTTTAGTATAAATCATAATTTAGAATTAATTAATAATTTATTTCCCCTTTGATTTCATTAAAATTTCCTTTTCTTTTACACGTCAAAGAGGTCGACGGAGACGCGGAGGGCGCGCTGCAGGACCGCGAGATGGTCGAGCAGCGCCTTTGGCGAAATCAAGTTGCCGTCGGCGGTTGCTGCAACCTGCAACACCAACACATCGGCGTCCACCGCCGCCCCCGCCACCCTTTCCACATAACCCAACTCGCTCTGCAAACGGCCGCTGTCTGTATAAGTCAAATTTAATTATAATCCATGGTGATTTTAAAATTTTAAAATTCTCACCTGGTGTCCAGAGGGAATCCAAAGAAGCGTCGATTTTGGCGTAGGACAATCCGAGGCCCGCCGCGGCGGTTAAGAGTAAACATCCCAGCAGGACGCCGCAGCCGCCGAGTGAACGCGCCAGCTGCTGCAGACGCCCGCCGAAACTCCCGCGCACGACGAGCCCAAACCCCCGCCCGCCCAGCTGGATAAAATAAATTAAGAGTTTAATTACACATGTGTGTTGAGGGATAGGAATGAGATTCGAATAATTTGGATTTGAGTTTGTTTTACCCTGTGAAGCCTTCGGGAGGCGGCGGGGGCGTCCGTGAAGGCGGGCGGGTCGGGCATGACTGAGGAGAGCGTCGCGCCCGGGTGGTCCTCCTCCGCCCGGGTGGTCCCAACAGCCGCCACGTGGGAGGTCCAATGAGAAACATACAAAGCTCTTTCCTACTCCTTTTTTAACACTTGCCATTGCTCAATCTCCTTCAAACTCACACATCCAATTCATCATCCATCCATCTATAAATCTTGTGAATCTTGCATGAATCCGATCCCGGGTTGATGGGAAAATTCGGTTAATTGGGGCAAGGGGGGGTTGGGGGTGAGAAGTTGATGTCTTCATTCCACCCTCCGCGCCCCTTCACATCCTGCCTTCAGGCCTAACGTCTCAATTATATTCCTCTCCTCCCTTCTTTTCATCCCTCTGCTCTCTGCTGCTTATATTCCTCTTCTTCTGTCCCCGACCGACCGACCCGACGACCGTTCCCATATAATACACCCTTATAAGATGCCCTTAAATACCTCAAGACCCTTTGGGTATATGTATATCCATATACACACACCCTTCTCTTTCTCTTCTCCCTCTCACTCACTCACACAACTCTCGAAAAAGAGAAAAAAGAAGACCCTTACTTTTGGTCCTCCATGTACTACCTAAAACGAGTCAACAACAACAACAACATCTCAATCTATAATACTCGACTCTTGAGAATAAACGTCTCAATCCAAATATATGCAACAAGTTTGAATGACATGTATTAAAATGAATGGGAACAAAAAGGAATGCGAGATTTTTTTCTTTTATTTATTAAAAAAAAGTTCGTTGTCTGTTTGTGATCACAACAGCTGATGAGAACAATGTGTAATAATTTAATTAAAATTAAGTAAAAAGGAGACCCCGAGCCAGGAACTATGGTACAACAACACCTTTGGTATATTTTCACGTATTCAAAAACATTTCCTTTGGAAAATGCCTTTATTTTTTAAAGAGAGTATAACTTCTTAGGCCTTGACTGGCCGTCGGAGGAACCTCGATCGTCCCACCACACAAATTGCACTCTGAAAAAGATCAGTCAATTAAAAGGTGTAATTTAATTGAAAAGGTGGGTTTTTACCGCCACGTATAAGAGGAGTAAAAGTCCGAGGGCGAGCGCCAAGAGAAGAACGGAGGATCTGGCGGGACAAGGCGGAGGGACCGCGTCTAACAGCGCCTTTTCCTCTGCAGCCGCCAACTCGTTAAAGTCCAAAACCAAAATCTCTTGCGAAAGCGTCAAGTCCGTGCCATTGCCGTTGTTTCCATTGGACAACTCCCTCCTTCTCCTACGGCCCCAACTCTCGCTCTTTTCACGCCCTTCCAAGCACTCCGTCTTTTTTAAATACAAATGTACAAAAGTTAAGACAAATCCTTATATTTTCTTTTTAGCTATATTGAATTTTAAACTCACAGGAGGACAAGGGCCCAGACAATACTTGACCTGGAAATTGGAAATGAAATTTTGAATTAAAATTTTGGGAGATAATATGAGTGTGTTTGGGGGAATTGGAGAATTACGTTGCACTGGAAGATGACCCCATAAGACTCGGTGAACCGGAAGGCCTCGTACTCCGAGACGAGCGCAGAAGGGGAGGACTGGAGGAATCTTGGGAAGATGGCCGGCTCCACTGGGCAACCCTCGTCGTCAATGATGGCAAACGTGGAGCGAGAGTCTTTGGCCATGGCCACGCAGCTCCGGGCAAAGATCCCGTAAGGGGCTACAACACAAACATTCATCCCAATGAAATACATGCTTGACCGTGCATTGAGATATGTTTTGTATAAAAAACTAACTGTTGTGGGGGATTTCAATCTTGAAGGTGAGACGATCGCCGATGCGGACCGTCTCAACCTCCTTCTGATTAGCGTCGAGGATGCGAATCTTGGGCGGGGGGGCTTCGGGGGCCGACGTGATGGCGATCGTGTCCAAGTCCCGGATTGGCATCATCCCGAACGTAATGTTACGGCTGCTAATGTCGTAAGTGCACTTAACCTTGTAGATCTTGTCACTCTTCGTCATCACCACCGAGTGGTGTTGAAGAACGACCGTGTTGGTATAAACTCCGCCCTTAATACAAATGGTATGTTTATCCACACAATACTCCACTCAAAATGACATTTATGTTGTATTTGATCATTACCGGGAGATTTACAGAGTTGCAGTCTTGGCCAGACAGCGACAAGTCGAGTCTAAAGACATCCGAGTCGATCACATCCACGTTGCAGGTCTCACTCCGCCCCATGGCGTAAATCCGCCCATTGAAGGGCTTGTTCGTCCTCACTTGCACTGCAATCCGAGTGTCCTTGCATTGCACTTGCACTGTTCAATTTCACACGCTCAAAGTCACACTTGTCCCCATATTATGGATTCACATATCTCTTTAAAAGAATTACCGTCGTAGCAAGTGCCAGTGTGGTCGCAGTCGTCTCCAACGGTGACTCGTTCAGTGTCAAAGAGCCCGTTGCCCAAAAGATCCTCGCCGCCGAGTTTCTCGGGTTCCAACGAAGACCCGCCGTTTGCGCCGCTCTCCTCACAAGAGTTTTCCAAGTAAAGCCCAAGAGCCTCTCCGCGATCAATTAATGGCCTATTTATCATTTCGTCCTCAATGGTCGTTTATGGTCATGGGTCATCAATGGACAAATTGTAAAAGTCGATTGACCTTTCAGTGTTGAGATAAGTGGCTGGGCCATCGGGGAGGGTCACATGGTCGAGATGGTACAAGTGACAGGCAAAGGGGCCGCCGCCGGGGCGAAACAAGAAAGAACGGCAAAGGAACTCGTCCTCACCTTCGCAGGCCCTTCGACAAGCACCGGCCGACCCTGCAGCCACTTCCTTGTCCGTGTAGTAATGTAGCCCAACTATTCATTTAATCTAATTAAACTCCCGTGCACAATTAACATTATTAGCTAACAAGGGGGGCAGTGAAAATAAATGGAAATTATGTTAAATGTTCTCTTTAAATTGAAGTGAGTTGTGAGTTATTCAAGTATTAAAGAGGGGGATTTTCCTCATTTAATTCACTGTGAAGGAAGACCCATTTAATAATAATAAAAAAAGAGTCTTAAATGAGATTACAAGACTCAGCCAGGCTTGTTGGGATCTCTTATGCAATGCAATGTATAGGCAAATGAGGTATTTGGGGCGTCCGTTGCATTTTCCATTGTTGTAAGTTCTTAAGAAGAAGCAAATGTAACTGTTGAGGATTTTTACCGTATGCTGCGACTCTCTCGGCCCCGACGCCGACCTTGGCCTCTTGGAAGACGCGCTTGCCCTTGCAACTCGCATTTCCGTTCAAACACAAGTTTTCGAAATAATCCACGCCGGCCACGTCGACCAGCGCACCAGGAGGAGCCGTGCGACGATCCTCCTCGCTCAAGTGGCATTGCAACGTCACGTAGTTGTACTCGGCACTCCGGCATACGAAACGACGCTGCGTGTTTGAAACAACGTCACTTGCAAGAATCAATCAATTCTCAACTCACCTCGTTGAGACAAGCGGCAAGACAGGCTTCTTTGGTGGAAGTGAAGATGAGGGAATTGTCAAGATTCCTCAGCATCTTGTTGGGCACTCGCTCAAACGTCCACGGCCGACTGCACACTTTTTCTACAATTCTCCCAATGTTACATTTATACGGGTATTTTGGCATTTAACTTTACCTGATCTAATGTGGAGTTTGACCATGTAATACATGGAAGCGGCCTTTTGGGCCACGGCACTCGGATTGTGAGCTGCCGTGTCATTCTGTAGCAGACAGACTGTAAAATAAAAATACAGCGAGATGTTCACGACGGTGGGAAAAGACAATCACCGTTAACAAATTCCAACCGGATCATTGCAACAAGCAAGTAAAGCAAAAGAACCCGAGGGAAAATCCCTCGAGCGCTTTTTTCTCCTCCAAATTAATGAGAAAAAATAAAAAGGAATGAGATTTTTCATTTCTTACGTGTCTCTTGCACCGGGGCCAGAGGGTTCACCACGAACGAGAACGCTGCTGCCGCACACTCGGGTTCCTTCACATTAAACATAAAACTCATAAGATCTCTACTTTCTACTTACATAATCTCCCATTTCCCATATCCTTAAATGAATGAATGAAAAATCTCACCTGTCTGCACCATCCTTGACATTCGTGGAGTGAGAGATTTCTTATGGAGTAATAGGTATTTCCGCGATAGTCAAGATCCGTCAACTTTTCGAAACCCGTCAGTCCTTTTGCAATAGAAACAAAAATGTATTAATTAAATGATACAATTTCAATACAATCAATGAGAGAAGTTATAAATGAAGGAAATGAGATTGTTAATCCTTACCGAGTGTGGGGGTGAAGATGACGAATAGGAAGAGGAAGACGTTCATTGTTGATTAAACGCCTCTTGCGAGTTGACTAGAGAGCAGCGAGAGACGTCGTTGGATCTCGGGTTCGTCCGAGTGAGTGGCCGGAGTCGATGGCCGCGGCGGCTTAAGAGGAGGCACAGTGCCGTTAAGCCGTTCTGCTCCCGCACTGCCGTTACGACCCCCGAGAGGAAGGAACGACGAACGACCAAGCAGAAGCAAAGCATTCATGATTAAAGAAGACCTCAAGTGCATTGACTTTCCGCCAGCGCCATCTCTAATTCTTCTCCCCCATCAGCACTTTGATGACTTTGCCGACACTCTTGAATAAATTCCCTTTTAAATTTACAAATTGGGTCTTGTGCGAACGAGTGCCAGTGTTGTGCTGCTGCTGCTGTTGGCTTTCTCGATTGCAATTGTCTTCGGCTTGAATTCCATCATTTTAAATTGGAATTAAAAGGATGGAAGAGGAGACGACGATTTTGGCAGAGAAAGCCACCAAGCACCCGCTCCAGAACCCCTGGAAGTTTTGGTATTTTGAGTCAAACAAGGAAAAGTCTTGGGAGGATTGCTTGAGGGTCGTCTCGCCCTTTCACACCGTAGAGGACTTTTGGGCCGTCTTTAACCACATCAAAGTAAATTTGCATAATTTAAATGTGAATATGGATTTATGTTTATTTAAATGAAGGGTGCGAGCGAACTCCGGACCGGGTCGAGCTACTTTGTGTTCAAAGAGCATTTGAAGCCCATGTGGGAGGATCCCGGCAACCGGGCTGGCGGTCGTTGGCTCATCTCCCTTGACAAAAGACGTGGAAACGTCGACCAACAATGGCTGGAAGTCGTAAGTTTTACTTTGGATTTGGATTTATTTTTAATTATGAAATCAAATGCAATTTTGGGAGAATCAATTTCGTCAATTTAAATGATTCATTATGAAATCAAATGTGCAAGTTGGTTAAAAATAATAAAAACTTGAATTTATTCAGCTCTTATGTTTAATTGGCGAGAGTTTTGACGAGGACGGCGACGACATTTGCGGGGCCGCTGTGGACATTCGTAACAAAATGGACAAAATCTCCGTGTGGACTTCAGACTGCAACAACAAGGACAGAATTCTCAACATTGGGTACGAAAATTTTCAACCAACAATTTATTGCGAATAAATTCAAATAGTTTTACCAAAACTTGTTTGATTGTTTTTGATTTTAAAGGAAGCGATTGAAAGAACGACTCGGCATGAATTTCAACCTCCAATACGAACGTCATGCAGACACGTCGAGCAAAACGTCGTCCATGGCCAAGTCGTCCTTTGTCATCTGATCTTCCTCGTCATCACATCAATATCATCGTCCCTTCAAAATATTCAACAAAAAATCCCTTTTCTAATTCTTAAACTTAAAAATGGAATAAAACTTTAAAAAAATTGCTAAATTACAATTTAAAATACAATTTCGATTCTTTTCTTTAAAATCAAACGAGGGATCCAAAGAGGTGTGGCGCCCCACGTCTTTCTTTAATTTCCTCATCTTGCAACTTGACCCTCAGAGTTTGTTCTTGGCCTTCCGCTGTCTCCTATTATTTGGATTTGTGTAGAAAGAAACATTTAAAAACCACAGTTTCTTTCGGTTGGCCAATGAAGAACAATGGTGATTTTGATTACCGCCAAGTGTTGTTGGTTGTCGCTGAGTGTGACGGGAAAGATGGCATGGATGGTCGCCACTCCGCCCTGCACGACGATGCCCCCGTAAACTCCCCCAGCTTGCGGCCGAAAAACCCGCAACTTCATAAATTATAAAGAAAACTCCGTTTGCTTTTATAAATTCAATAAATGTCTTTTGTTGTTTCTTGTGCAATTCCCACCTTCACAGAAAAGTCAACGTGAATGAAAGGCGACTCGCGATACAAAGAACCCAACGAGGACGAGAACCGCACGTTCCGGAATCCAACCAAATACCCGCCAGCCCTATTGAAAACACATTCCATTAAATTCCATTAAAAATGTCAATCAATTGAATTTTTACCGGTGACGTTTCCCGATGGCGGCCTTGAGCAAATCCTCTACAGACTTTTTGGGGTCGGCGAGCTGCGAGGGGAAAAGACCAACGTGGTCTTTAAACTTGACCTCGAATAAATCATCACTCAACTTTTTCTCCTTCATTGTTATTTTAATTATTTGGATTAATTCTTCAATTAAAATTAATTAAATGAAATCAATTGATTGCGCCAAAACTAATGACCTTTAACTGAATGGTTAAAATTAAAAAGGGAATAAATATTTAAGACAAGGTTAATAAATTGCACAAGTTGATATAACCAAGGTTTAAACACGTGTAAAGTGCCGTCGTGTGCAGATTAAATTCCTGTCTTTTCCACATAAAATGCATGTGAAAAAAGTGTGCCAAATAGAGTGGAACACTCGATGGAATTGTAACAATCACCATTACACCAAACATTTCTTACATCTTCGCCATCAAAGATCATTACAAGTTAATTACAAAAAATGAAACTATTTGAGTCAAAGAACTTGGAATTCATGAATAGAATAAAATAAAATGAACGGCTTTGTAAATAATTGTAGTTGTGCAGATTAATTCCTTTAAGAAAAGGTCAAGATTATTTTATTGAGTAAGGTCGTTGGTCCTCGATCATTATTTTCATTATCGAAATAAATATGGCATTAAACAAACATTAAACATTTTTACAAGGCATTTTGTCATTTGAATTCATAATTTAAATTCCCAGATGAGCCGGAAATAAGCTTGGGAGTGGTTTCTAATTTAAATTTGCAAAAAAGCATTTAACTCTTTTCATTGTTGGAATACTCTCTAGGTTGCATAGTTGGTAGAAGTAGATTTGAGTTTTGTGGAGTTGGCGGGTTCCTCGTTGGCAGACTCGGGGGTGACGTGGTTGTGAGGTTTCAGCCTTTCCCCTTTCCAACTCTTTGCCTTTCTCCATCCACACTGCCACATCTCCACCAACGAGAGCCAGCCATCCAACTGCCCCGTTATTACATGTTGGAGAGGTAGACGAAGAACAAGCACAGCCGGTCGACAACAACCGCAGGAAGAAGACGAAGAAGAACCATCATGACCAGTGAGCTACACTTCCGTCTCTTTATACCAATTCGGAAGTTATTAATTGTTTCATTTAAATTGCAGTAAAGTTCCTCGAGGTTCTTCGACCGTTCTGCTCGGTCCTCCCCGAGATCGCCAAGCCCGAGCGAAAGATCCAGTTTAGAGAAAAAGTGCTATGGACGGCCATCACCCTCTTCATCTTCCTCGTCTGCTGCCAGGTGAGATCTTAATTGTTTATGAGGGAGATAATGAAAGAGATCGATGAATAACCCGGGTTTATTATGATCGTAAAAGATCCCGTTGTTTGGGATCATGAGCAGCGACAGCGCAGACCCTTTCTATTGGATCCGAGTGATTCTGGCGAGTAATCGCGGGACGCTGATGGAACTCGGAATTTCCCCAATCGTCACTTCGGGCCTCATCATGCAATTGCTGGCTGGAGCTAAAATCATTGAAGTCGGCGACACTCCGAAAGACAGAGCCCTGTTCAACGGAGCTCAGAAACGTAATTTAATCTCATTTCTTTCTTGGATGGATGATGATTGATGGTGGATTGGATGATGTAATGGAATGAGTTAATTAATTCTTGCAGTATTTGGAATGGTCATCACTGTGGGCCAAGCCATCGTCTACGTCTTGACCGGATTGTACGGAGATCCTGCCGACATTGGGGCCGGCGTGTGTCTTTTGATCATCATTCAGCTCTTTGTCGCTGGACTCATTGTGCTCCTCTTGGACGAACTTTTGCAAAAGGGATACGGACTTGGTAAATTAAATGAAATAAATCAATTTTTGGAGAATTGAACTTTATAAAGGACTTTGGACTAAATGAAATGAATTATGTGAATTTCTATAGGCAGTGGAATTTCTCTGTTTATTGCCACGAATGTTTGCGAGACGATCGTGTGGAAGGCCTTCAGCCCCGCCACCGTCAACACCGGCAGAGGCACCGAGTTTGAAGGGGCCGTTATTGCGTTGTTCCACTTGCTCGCCACCAGACAGGACAAGGTCAGGGGACTGAGGGAAGCCTTCTACAGACAAAACCTACCAAACTTGATGAACCTCTTGGCCACCGTCCTCATCTTTGCTGTCGTCATTTACTTTCAAGTCAGTTAAAAATCCCCAATGAATATCTTTTAAATAATCTTAAAATTAAATTAAATGTTTTTCTTAGGGCTTCCGAGTTGACCTTCCCATCAAGAGCGCTCGCTATCGCGGTCAATACTCCTCTTATCCGATCAAATTGTTCTACACGTCCAACATCCCCATCATCCTCCAGTCCGCCCTCGTCTCTAATCTCTACGTCATCTCGCAAATGTTGGCAGTCAAATTCCACGTAAGTTTTTAATTAAATTCAATTAATTAAAAAAGAAAAAAGAATTTTTATAAAATGTTTTGAACGAAAGGGCAACGTGTTTGTGAACTTGCTGGGCGTGTGGGCGGACATGGGCGGCGGCGGTCCGGCGCGTTCTTATCCAATCGGCGGTTTGTGTTATTATTTGTCGCCGCCAGAGACTTTAGGTCACGTGGCCGAAGATCCCGTTCACGCCGTTCTCTACATTGTCTTCATGCTCGGCTCCTGCGCTTTCTTTTCTAAAGTAAAAACTCGCAATTTAATCAAAACTCGAAATTGAAAACTAATGAATTTGACTTGACAGACTTGGATCGACGTGTCAGGGTCGTCGGCTAAAGATGTTGCAAAGCAATTGAAGGAACAACAAATGATCATGAGGGGACACAGGGAAAAATCCCTCGTGCATGAACTCAACAGGTGAGACATTTTAAATAAAATAAATTATTGAACTTTTATTGAATGTATTATATCCAAAGGTACATTCCGACTGCGGCTGCCTTTGGTGGTCTTTGCATTGGGGCCTTGTCCGTGTTGGCCGATTTTATGGGGGCGATCGGGTCGGGGACGGGGATCCTCCTCGCCGTCACCATCATCTATCAGTACTTTGAGATTTTCGTCAAGGAGCAGTCGGAAATGGGGGTAAAAGCAATTTATAATTTATATAGGTTGATCCAAAAAAGGTTTTTTTTATTAAAATTTATATGGTTATAATGTAAAAAAAATTTGGATCAACCCATATTATTCATCTCATCTTCACAATTTTAAATATTTATTTAATTTTTATTACATTTGTAATTTCAGGGAATGTCGACGTTGCTGTTTTGATTTGTGAATTAATTTGAAAATAAAATAAATAAAAATCTGTAAAAATTTTTAAAAATTAAAAAATTATTATTCTTATCATGTATTTCATAATTGCATGAAAGATCAAGAGGTGATGAGAAAGTGTGAGAGAGAAAAAAGAGAGTGAAAAAGGGCAGGTTTTAGTCTGCTGTCTGTTTTGATTAAGGGGGAATGCGAGTCAAAGATGGCGTAAAGTGAAAAGATAAATAATTTTTGAGTTTCTATGGAGCAGCTGCCGCCAGCGTTTTTGCGGGCGGTGAAGCGCGACCCCGAGCGTCGTTCCCCGCACGACCTCCAGAATTTGTTTCTTTTCCTCCGCGGTTTGGCGTGTTTGGAGCGCCAGGACGACGCGGCTGTTTTGGCCTACGCTTCTTCCGCCACACTCGTGAGGAAGGCGGCCAACGAGATTTTATACTGCAGGGGCGAAGTTGCAAACTGCTGGTTCGTCCTCGTCCATGGATCCGTCTTTATCGACGGAAACATGTTCCTACCCGTCTGCTCGTAAGATCGCAAATTATTACAATTATTTGACATTTGGTTATAATTGTTTTTAATTGTAAAGGTTTGGGCGACGGGTGGGCGGGGCGTACCGGAGGGCCAACGAGTGTTTGACCTTGGAACCCTCGTGGCTCGTCTGCATCGAGGGCGGAAACGAAGGCGGAAACTCTGAATGGTCCGAGGACTCTGGCGAATCTCTCTCAATCTCCTCTTCGGGCACGGGCGGCGGAAATGACAACAACAACCAGGACGAGGTTGACTTGTCGGGCCTCGTCGAGTCGGTGGTGGACTCGGACGAGGGCGAGGACTACGAGGAAGAGGAAGACGAGATGGTGAGGAACAACAGCCGGGACTGCGTGAGGGAATGTCTGGAAAAAGATCCTGGAGAGAGGACAGAATCGGACATCAACCTCCTCCTAGAATTTACCAACCACCTACAAGCATTCCACGACCTGACTTTAAATGTGAGGAGAAGTCTTTGCGGGGCCATGGTGTTTGCCGTCGTCCCCAAGGCCGGCACCGTCGTCTTGTCTGATGGAGAAGAACTCGATTCTTGGAGTGTTTTGGTGAACGGGGCCGTGGAGGTGCAGGACGAAGAGGGACGATACGTTCTCACAGCGGGCGAAGCCTTTGGCCTCCCTCCGACATTAGCCAAACATCACTTTCGCGGGTCGATGGTGACGACAACCGACGATTGCCAATTCGTCTGTGTGACTCAAGAAAACTATTTTGCAATACTCAAACAGGTGATTAAATAATTTTATAACCATGTTGTATATGTGTGTTAATTTATGAATTAATTATTTATGTTAAAGGGCCTCGACAACCAAAAAGTCGTAAGGAAAGACGGTGAAATTGTTTTGGTGACGGAGAACCGCGGAGGGTCTGAGTGGATCGTACGGGCAACGGAAGAAGAGCTTTTGGCCCAACTCGTGGCCAACGAGCCTTTGCGAGACGCGACTTATGTGGAGGATTTCCTCCTCACCCATCGCATCTTTTCCTCCCACGAAGTTTTGGTGGAGCGGCTGAGTCGCTGGTTCGAAGACCCGACTTTGCGCGACCGCGTTACCAGAATCGTCCTCTTGTGGGTCAACAATCACTTTTCCGACTTTGAGCAACACAAGGACCTCTACGACTTTTTACTCAGGTAAATTTAATTTAAAAATATTCAAGGTAAATAATCGTACTAATTTAATTTCTTTTCAAAAGATTCCAAAAGTGTCTGGAGCGAACAAAAGAAAACAGCGGCCAATTGCGTCTTTTGCAAATCGCTTGCAGTGCAAAGTCGCGACCTCGACGAGTCACGTTGGCAAGAAACCACCGCGACGACCCGGTAAAATAATTTCTAATCCCAAATTGAAAAATGTGAAACTAATTTGAATATTTGAATTATTATTTCAGCTTCCGTTCCACTTGATTGGTGGCGGCGAGTTTGGTTACGGGCTTTTCTTGTCGCACGTGAGCGGCGTGGGCGAGTCGCTTGGGTTGAGGACGGGCGACGAGGTCGTGCAGGTGAACGGGGCGCCGTTGGGACGTTGTTCCTTATCGGAAGCGTTGGAGAAGTTGAAAGCCGCCACGCATTTAGTCCTCCAACTCAAGTGCAACTTTCTCGGCTACCACGAGTGCATTTCCAACGCAAACCCAAATCAACTCAAGAGGTGAATTAATTTTAAAAATCTCCCTTGGATTCATAAATGTTTCTTTAAATTTCTTAGAACTCCCGCTGCGCCTGTGCTAGCGACGTCCAACAACAAGCAGCGTCTCAAGAAGGCGCTGGCAAATTTTTTGCTTCCGCGCAAAGACGCACTTTTGCACCCGCCTTTAAACTCAGTTGATTTCCCCGAGGGCGTCGTCAAAGTTTACCGCGCCGACCAAATGTGCAAATTCCTCCTTGTCAACAAGGAAACAAACGCGCGCGAGGTCACAATGTTGGCGCTGCAGGAGTTTGAACAAACGAAAAACTCCTCGCGCGAATACGCGCTTTTCCAAGTAAACTCATCTAATAAAATGAAATTAATGATTTCTTAATTAATTTCATTAATTCCTCAGGTGAGCGCCATCGAGGGGGTTTTGAAACAAACGCGTTTAAGCGAAACTTTGGATTCGCTGGCCGAGCGTCTGCCCTTGGGGGCGCGCTACTACATCAAGAGGGCCGACGAGGGCGCGCTTTTACCCGACGAACTTGTCGGGGAACTCCAGAGGGAATCAATCGTAAATTTGCTCCAACTCAACCCGACAGAACTCGCGCTCCAACTCACGCTCGAAGACTATCAAACATTCAGACACATTGAAGCCACAGAGTAAGTAGTATTTATGACTATGGCAAATCTTAATGATTTTTTATTTCAAAAAAGATACGTGGAGGATCTTTTCGGGGACGGCGGAGGGTGGACGGGCAATTTGGCCAAGTTCGCCGAGTTGGTCAACAAGGAGACTTTTTGGGTCGTGGGGGAAGTGACGAAGGAGAAGAATCTGGCCAGGAGGGTCTGCGTCATCAAGAGGTTCTTGAAAGTGGCGTTGGTGTGTCGCGAGTCGCGCAATTTCAACTCTTTGTTTGCCATCGTGTCTGGGCTGGGCAACTCGGCCGTCTCGCGACTCAAACTCACATGGGAAAAACTCGGATCAAAGTACAATCGACTCTTCAACGTGAGTTTTAATTAAATCCGGAAATGATTATGGTTTATTTAAATTAAATTAAATCTTTAGGAGCTGCAAAAGTTGATGGACCCCAGCCGTAACATGGGTCTCTACAGGGGAATGTTGAGTGAATGTGCAGGAGCTTCGCCCTTGGTGCCTTTTTATCCCGTCGTGCGAAAAGACCTGACCTTCATCCACCTGGGCAATTCCACGTTGCTCGACGGACTCATAAACTTTGAAAAGATGCGGATGGTGGCCAAGGAAGTTCGCGGACTCTTAGGAATGGCCGCTGCCTCCTTTGACACGGCTAATACTCCGGCCCTTGCAGCCATGAACCAACTCAATAGTTCTCGCTTGACCACGACGCAAGGGAAGAGGAAGAGGAGGCCGCTCCACCCAAAGAGGATCTACGAAGAGGCCCACATGGTGAGGAAAGTCAAGGCCTATCTGCTAAACCTCAACGTCGACGAGGACGAGGAAAAACTCCATTTAGCATCTCTATCATGCGAGCCTCCCAAGAAAGCCCCGAGCCACCACCAGTCCCAACAGTCGAACCTCCACCGTCCCTCGTCCCCCACGCCCTCCGTCTCCTCCTCAGCCTCTGCAGAGTCAAAGGTCAAGTTTGGTTCTTCGCCGTCGTCGTACCAAAAGCTCCTTTCTTTATCAGAAGGAAATCGCCCAGTTATAAACAAACAACAACACCCAACTTCCTCCTCTTCTTCCACATTGACAAACAAACCCCCGTTTTAATAAAATTTTATACGCTTTTTTATTATAAAAAACAAATTTTATTCACATTAAAATACATAGTTTTTTGTCTTTTGTTTTTGAATTCACCACGGGCGCCAGGGTTGTTGCTGCTGCTGTTTTAGGGAAAAGTCCAAAGCTGCGGATTTGGGCGGGGACGGCGGCGGGGTTGGCGGGCGCGGGAGGATCAAAAACCCGCGCGGGGATCCAACTGATTGCAAACCGCCCACACAGGAGTTCAAATGCCCCTAAAGAAAAAAATGCATTTTTAAATTACGTTTTTTTAAAACACTTATTTAAATGAAATCTAAAGGATCTTTTCCGATTTTCACCTTGAGTCTCTCGGCAACTCCGTTGTCGACTCCGTCCAGTCTGTTCACGTATCGACCCACCTGTTGCATTTAAAAAACATGAGAAATCTTTCCAGCTTTTCATCACTAGTACATATTGAGCATTGTAAACATTGTCAACTCACCTCGTTTGCACAATCAGCAAATCCCGTCTTGAATCTGAGAAAGACGGAGGGGTCAGCGGCCATCGCCATGGCCAAACGATCGCGTTGAAGATTTTGCAAATGTCGGACGGTAATCTCCAGAATGTCAGCCTGGAACAAAACACAAAACAAAAAATTGTAAGTTTCCCTCCAAACGTTTCTTTTTTGAGATGAAAAGGCTAAATTACTATTGTTTGAGGGAAATTGATCAAGATTGTTTTACCTTTTCGAGCTTACTATGTCTTGCAGGATCCTTTTTCATTGCTGCATTAATTAATCGTTTCATTAGTCAAACTATTAAAACTAAAAATTTAATGTTAAATCGGCTAATTTGTGTTTTTAACAAACCATCAAGTAAAATTCCTTTGAGCTCGTTGAGACAATTGTTAATTCGCGCCCGTCGTTTTTTCTCCATCACTGGCTTGTTGCTCTTTAGCAATTAAAGAAACGTTTATAAAAATGATGATAATAGATAATAAACGTTATAATATTTAAACACAAATTTAAACTTTAGGCTAGGTTTAATTAAAAGTGTTCTTTACCTTTTTCATGTTGTTAGCGAGGACCTTCATGACTGGCTGGAGGGGTTTAAAGGACTGATGTGATCTGAGAAGGGCGGTGTGGTTCCTTTCCCACGGATTCCTCCACTCGCTCCCGAGACTCCCAGAGGCGCCCACCTGCCCTTAGGGAACAAAACATTCCTACACACACACGTACATAACATACGGACGAGAGAGGACCAACCACCACCACCACCCTTTTTTATTTCATCTTTCCCATACATCCCTTCTATGCAATACACACACAAGATGTTGTCTCGGGGAAGGACAGGAAGCAGGAAATTCGTGCGTCCCTTTTTCATCTTACCTCCTCCTCCCGACAGCTTCACCCTTCTTCACAACCTCTGTTTAATAACATTCATGCAAACCTACAAAACTTCCATATACTCATCCTAATATGACCACTTGTTGATTGACTCTTTATATATTTCAAATACCTCTACAACAATTCTTTAAAAGTTCATCTAAATGTAGGATATTTTTTAAATTAAATATTCCAAGCAATTATTGAGTTTGATTTGTTGAATTTGCATAAACTAAAAAGCCACATCTGCGTTTAGAATTGGAATAAATTAATAGATTTTATTTTTTTGGTTCAGGGCATGGCCATCAAACCTTCGACATGTCTAAACTTTGTCATAAATATGCCTTTTGGGGTACTTACTCCATTTCCGTTCCGTTCCGTTCTGTTTTTGGGAAATTGGGCACTTTCACAAGGTTAACTAAATTCAAGGCTTAATATGGCTAATCTAAATTTCCGTGTGGTTAACGCGACTGCACAGATACGCACGGTATCTTAAATTTCATGTTTTCTTTTGTTTATTTAAATTTACGCATACGTACGGTTAAAGTAAATTCAAGGATCAGCGTGGTTAACGGATATTCACGGATCCGCACGGTTAACAGAAATTAACGGATTGGAACGGTTAGGTTAGTCCACGGAATCTGATCCGCAATCTCTACGCCGTCGCTTGCGACGGTTCCGAATTGATGGATAATATATGAATGAATGAAGATAATAATCATTTGTTTTATGATCTGAAAGCGTTTATTGAAAAAGGTTTATCTTAATGGTAGAGTGTATTCTTCGGCCAACACAATTGAATATCATTTTTAGGAATCTTGAATTGTTATTACTCTTATAAAATAAAAAAAGTATTTTAATAGTTCCTCCCCCCCCCCAATTCACACACGCACAAACACAAACACTCTTTTTTAAAAAGAACTTGCTTTTAATAAATATTGTTGCAATTTACAAATCACCTCATCAAATGAGAACCAAAACCTTTTTATTTTTCCTGACTTCCTCACACAAACACTCGCGCTTTTTCTAAACCGAATCCCAACAACAATAAACAACACAAACGTTTAAAATTTCATTTTACAATTTTGAATAAAATCCACTGCTATTCCTTCTATTTTTAAATTTAACAAAAAACTGTACTAATCAAAAGAGCAAAAAACCATGAAGGATGATGTGTGATTGATTGAATAAATAACAATAAATACAAGAATTGTTGTTGGTTTAGACTAGCAGTCTGTGCAGAATTAATTACTTAATAAAAATTATATAATTGGCCAAAAATTCCCCGCTTGTGAAAAAGTCAGCAGGTTGAGACCGACGACCACGACGACGACGAAGAAGAGAAAAGAAGAAAAGTGTGTGTGTTTCTCGGTAACTTTTTTATTTCTTGATTACTATTAGTGGTCGCCATCTGGAATATTTAAATAATGTAAAATATTAATGAAAATCTTAAACGTAAAAAAGTGAATGCAATTACCATTTTTCCCAATTGTTCCTCCTCCTCCGCCTCCCCTGATTGGAGCAGGTTGGCCAGCTCGTATTGGTTTGACTTGAAAAAGAAAATGGAAATTTAATAAAGTGAATTACAATCAATAGTAAATTCGATTTTCGAACCAATTTGTGCTTGATGTGTTCTTCTGGCGAGGTTTTTCTGCCTTACGGCTTCTTTGATTCTGTCGACTTCGTATTGATAGCGTTTCCGATCCCTCATGGCGCCTTCCTTGGCTTCTCGCAACGCAGCTTCAAGCGCCTTCACGCGTTCCATCGTGGCCCGAAGACGTTTTTCCAACTTGGGAAGTTCGCAGCGCAAATCCGCATTGTCGCGGACCAATTGCTTGTGAACCTGCAGAAATACAAATTAAAAGTGGATTTGATAGAATGAGAGAATTCTTGGCGCCATCTGTTTTAACTTACTTTTGTGAGTTGTTCTAAATTCGTTTCCAAAAAGGAGATTTTCTGTTTCTGAGCCAACGAACCGCCAATTTCCTCGCCGCCCTCTACGCTCGCCTCCCCGCTCACAGACTGAAGAAGCAAGAAATATGTAAGAGAAATCAAAACCCATTCTTTTATGCTTTAAATTTTGTTTAGGTTCTTCACCTTTCTCATCCTGTTCTGGAGGTCGTTGACAAACATTTTCCTGAGGTTCAAAAGCGTCTGCAACTCTTTGGAAACCGTTTCCTGCAAGCCGCTCAAATCCTTCCGCGCCTGTTCCCGCTTCTCTTGGGCAAGTCTTTGGAAGATAACAAACAAAACAGATTGAAATAAATAAAATTAAAATAAATAAATTGTAAAAATGAATCAATATTACAGTAGTTGTTGTGTCTTTGCAGATCTGTCGGCGTCTTCGGCCCGCAGCTTTTCGTATTCCAACGTCAGCTGTTGCTGCGCGATCGAAAGCTTTTGGTTTTGACTGTGAAAGAAAATCAAAAATAATTAAAAATTAGAGAAATAATTATTCCATGGGATTTTTTTTGATTGTTTTTGTTTTACTCTCTGAGCGAATCCACTTGGTTTTGTTTCGTTTCCAAGTCGGCGCGGAGCGTCTGCAGTTGCTTCACGTGCTGCTCGCGCTGCGCCGCCACGTGCGCCTCCAAAGCAGCCGCGTCGCTCTGGCCGGCGTTGTCCTTTTTCGCCTCCGCACGCAGCGCCGCAACTTCGCCTGAAAGCGCGTCGACCTGAACTTCCAACGCGCGCCGCCGCGTCTCCGCCTCCTTCGACGCTTCACAAGCGCCGGCATTGCGCGCCTCCGCTTGCGCCAGCAAAAGACGAACTTCAACCACGCCGCGCTCCGCCTCTTCCAACTTTACATTTCGTTGTTGTTGTTGTTGTTATGAAAAAAAAGGGAAAAAAACAAAAAAGTTGAATTAAAATTACATTTATTGACAAAACGTTTTAAATTGTACAATTGGTGGGAGAAAACATCTTTGATTGTCACTTTTACGAAGTTTTGTTTTAAAAAGAGATTGAAAAATAGGAATGTAAATTAATCACTGGAGGGTTTGGTTGCAATAATACTAAAAATGTTTTTTTTTGGCTTTTTCGTTGGCTTTTAAAATACTTTTGGTGGTTGTTGATTGGACGGGGGTAACAAACAATGGAAAAATGAACAAAAAGAAACAAAACAAGTAAAGAACAAGAGATCAATGGGCTTTTTAAAAGATTGCTTGAAGGATTGTGAATGTTACCTTTCTCAACGTGTCCGAGTGTGCGTGGTCCAAGGCCGCGGCCCTTGAGACCAAGTTTTTAACTTCTGACTTTGTCTTGGCGAGGAGCAGACGGGCTGCCGTGGCTTCTTCCTCCGTCTTCTCCCCGAGCTTCAAGTCGTTGAGCAACGGGGCCCCCAAGGCGGAAGCCAACTCGTTCAGGTCCACCAGCAAGGCACCCAAGACTTCGCTCCCACGCTTCTTGCTTAATGCAGACATTTCCCTCGTGTTCACCAAGTCCGCCGTGGTGGAATTCAACTGCGTTTGCATCTGGGCCAACTCGTCGCCCAGAACGTCCAATTCGCGGGCCTTCATTTCCGCCTCGCCGGCCTTTTGGTCGTAATTCAATGCCAATTCCTCAAGAGCTTGCAAAACCTAATTTTAAATAATTTTAAAATTAAAATTTTGTGCTATTAGAGTTATTGGATTTTTAAAAATGTTTTAATTAAATTAATTCTCACCTCTTTGACTTCGTCTTTGGCGGCTTCGTTCTCATGGGCGATTCGTGTGGTTTCGTGCTGGAGCTTTTCATAATCTTTCCTTGCGGCTGCGATCAATTCCTCTTGTTCTTGCAATTGCTCTTTTAATTTCTCTGACAATCGGCATTGCTCATGGATTTCCTCGTCCTTTTCGTCCAATTGCATGTAAAGTCGCTCCCTTTCGCTCTCCCACTTGGAGGATTCCCCTTTACTTGCCAATGTGGTCGTGGTTGGAGCAGTGGCTGCTGGTGCAAGGGCCGTGGCTGGTTCTTGCAACTGGACTTGATCTTCTTTCGCTACCGACTCGCCGGTTCGCCATCGTTGGAGTTCTTCCTCGGCTCTCTCGAGATTCCCCCGAAGTCGAGCCGCCTTTTCCTTTTCCCTCTCGTAACGACGCTTCCATTCTTCAGCCGTCAACTCCTCATTAACCGAAACAACGTTCTTAATTGTCTTTGCTCTCCGCCCAAAGTCTAACGTGGATTTCGTCTCTGACTCGTTGAAAGAAGCCGGAGAACAACAGATGATGATTGTCGTCCTCGCATTCCCCCCAAGACTCTCTTGAAGGATTCGAGTCAACTTGGAGTCTCGATAAGGAATGTGAGTCTTCTGCACAATTTTTTTAAATACAAAAAATCAAAGATAGGAAATAATGCAATTTAGTAGGATAAATTAGGAATTTAATTGATCTTACGACTCCTTCAGCCAGTGCAGAAATGACATTTCCCAGGGCAGAAAGTGACTTGTTAATGTTTTTGGCTTCGTCCAAAACTTGGCCCTCAGCTCCTGTCTTGCTCACTTTCTCACTCCCGGCCAAATCCACCAAATACAATTTGCCACTGAGCTTCTTTTGGTTCTCAATGTGTTCTTGTTTCACGTTGATGAGAAAGACCGAGTGACTCCGACTGCTGTGCTCGTTCATGTCTGCAATTACAATTACAAGAGTTTAGTAATCCTAATCCCAATTATTAAATATTTTAAAAATTTAATAAATTCAAAACTGACTGGTCACTGCAATGTGTCTGTTTGCTTTTCCCTCTTCAATCACTTCAAAAACTTCTTCAGGCGAAGAGACGAAACGCTCAGTGGCTCCTTTCACATAAGGAACGCGATTCTTGTCTTCATGGACGCTCAGGTTGACCTTGGTCACGTCCAGAAGGTCGCGGATCTTTTGTATAAAAAGGAATTTAATATCATTCATATCTTCATTTGATTGTTTAAATTTACCTTGTCTAGATAAATTTCAAAGTATGAGCATTTGAGATGAAACTCTAGGTTTTCGTCCATGGAGTAAATGTGGTTAAAGATGTCGTTGACGATCCTGGGGATGATGCCCTGCTTGTGCCCGTCGCCCAAGACTCCTTCCATCGTGTGAGTTTTCCCGGAAGACGTTTGTCCGTACGCAAAGATCGTCCCGTTGTACCCGCACAGCACATCTAGTATTGCAAATACAATTGAATAAGCAATTATCTCACCCTAATCAATACCTTTGACGATGGACTTTGCAGCATCTTCATAGACCTTTTCTTGACTCGCATTTGGTTTAAAGACCTTGTCGAACACGTACACCTTGCCCTGTACATTTCCCAAATATCATGGACCCAACATGAGTATATCCTTAGATGAAACGAATTTGTTTAATAAATATTAAACTGACCCCGATGGCCACACAGTTTTCGTCCGTGAACTTTGCCACGAATTTGGATCCAGCCCTTTCTTCGGCATCATTGAGAGGGCGGAAGCGACAGACGACTTTGATAGCGTCTTCGGCCGCCGGTTCTGCGGGGATCTCTGCCACAGACGTCGACAAAGACATTGTCGACGCGTTGATGGTCCCCGACATCCGTCAACTCCTCACTCACACAACCCTTTGCTTTTCTTCCTTCTTCTCCTATTTATTAATGTGTTGAATCATATGAGAATCCTCCATGAATCTTTTCATCTTTTCCTTGGGCCACATGGCGCCATCTCCGACAAACCTCTGCTCTCAAAAGTCAACACTCTTCACCGCCGTTAAATTTTTTAATTTTTTCTTAATGTACAATGTTTATGGTTTTTTAAATAAGTTCATTTAAATGTTTTTGCATTGATGGAAGGAATGAATTGATTTTATTCTCTAAAATAGATAAATATTAAATTCTTTTTATGAGGCAACATAGTTTAGCCAATTGGTGAGGGCCGAGATGTCCGCTTCTTCCCCCACACCGACACTCTCTGCAAACTCCACCTGGTCAATAAATTCCCATTATAATATTTAAAACAAGTCAAATGGTTCGAATTGAATGTTACTTGAATATTTTTGAGGTGAGCAAATTCAAAGTCCTTGTCCGACCGACCAAAAGAACCAACATTTTGGTGTTGCTGTTGGCCGCCGGCAGTTGTCAAAAGCCCAGCAGCTCGAGTCATCCGCAACGTCGTGCTTTTTAATTATTATTAAAAAGAGAAATAAATAAAAATTGAAATGAAAAGCTTGATATTATCCTCACATTTCCCTTTCCAAGAGTGTTTTGAGTATTTCTTTGGATTTGGCCGTTGGTAAGTCTTGTTTGTTTGCGAGGACGAGGATTCTTTTTGGAAGGGACGAGCTGTTTGAAGACAAAACATCAAATAAAACTTCGGCAGCGTCCCTGACGCTCTTGGCGCCCCCGGCAGCGTCCACGACTAAAACGGCGCCCCGCAAAGCGTCGTTTTTCTCAATTTGGTTTTGCCAGTTTTTCCGCCAAACGCGCGGGTTTCCGGGCAAATCTAAAATTCGCAGCGTCGCCGCGGAATTCCCCGCGTTTCCCCAAGGCGCCTCGTTCTTGTTTATCGACGTTAACGTCGTATTTTTCTCGCCATCGTTCGACGACGTCAAAGCGACGAAAACCGCTGTTTTTCCCGCCCCGCTCCCGCCGACCAAACAAACATCGCGCCCGCGTCGTCCGCGACCAAAACGACGAATCAAAACTGTTGAATAAATAAGTAAACAATTTTTTATTGAATAAATTAAATGTTTTTCTTGTTTGGATCTCACGTGTAATGAGGACGAGCAAAAGAGCCACGACGACCCCGACAAGCAAAACATTTGTGTCGGCTGGAAGAGAATTCTTGTTGTTTTCAAAAGATTTGCCGGACTTGGCATCTCCACCTTCACCGCCACCAGACTTGGTTCTTTGGCCCTCCATGGTTTAATAAATTATCAAAGAAAAGAAAGTTGGGCCAAAGAATAAGAGAAATTAGCTAAGTTAATTAAAAGAACAACAGCTGTGTCCTCAACTGTGTGTGATGTAAATAATCCGTCCGGCTTTCAATTCAATTCAATACAGAATTCTTGAATTTCCTCATTTGCCACACCAAACCTCGTGTTCTCATTCGTGTGATTCATTTTCTCATCATAAACAGAAATCTTACCAGCACGCTAAAACCTCAATCTTTTCCTACTACTTTTCAAATTTATTTATTTATTTATTAATTGCACATTTAATTTAATTTGGAATCAGTCGGGATTGATTGGAGTCTCTACTAAATTATCAAGACGTAAGAATCCTCCATACGCTTTTTACATTCTCTCTGTGCGTATGTCTCATTTATGTCAATTTCAGGTTCTTCGTGTAGATTTGCATTTTGATTTTCATTCATTTTTTTTAATCTTTTTCATTTTTTAAAATTATTCAGCATTTTTTCAGTTATTTTTTAAAATCAAACTTGATAGTTTTTTTTACTGTGTAAAGACGTGTCCACACATAATATGGCTAGTAATCAAGAAGATTCGTCAGAACATCAGGTAAAATGGAATTCTCGGGATGATTCGCATGTTTGATTTTCCCCAGTCCTCTGCATGCATTGTAAAAAAGACAGGTGTAAAAAATTAAACCTCTCGAGTAATTCGTCGCTTCTCAAATAAAAAGATTCATTTGAAATATTACAAACTCCTATAATTCCTACTTTTCAGAACATGGAAGATGGTGACGAGCACGTTGAAACTCTGAAGCTCGAGACAGGTGAAAATAGAAAGAGGTCCTTATTTCTATTCATTACCTTTACCAAATCATTTATCTACCTTGAAGATTTTACAAATATTTTATTTTTTAAAGGTTATTTTCAAAAGAGCTTCGTTGCATGATGTACGGCTTTGGAGACGATCAAAATCCCTACACAGAGAGCGTCGACTTTATTGAGGATCTCGTCATTCAATTCATAATTGAAGTCGTAAGTTCAATTTTGATTCCGAGATCACATGGATTTATTTAAACAAATTGTGTTTAATCTTTTTATTAGACTCAAAAAGCTATGGAATGCGGTCGGGCAGGAAGAGTTCAAGTTGAAGACATAATGCAGATCGTCCGCAGAGATCCAAGAAAATACGCTCGTGTCAAAGATCTCTTAAACATGAACGAAGAGCTTAAAAAGGCTCGAAAAGCTTTCGACGAGGTAATATAGTAAAATGATTTATACACTTTTTTTTAACAATTCTCAAATATTAAAGCCAAGATTCCAATGTCTAAATATTTTTGTTTTTTACATTTACAGGTCAAATATGCCGGAGTTTAATTTATTTAAAGCATCGCATGATTTCTAATGTTTATACAATGTTTGAAACGATACTTTTTGGAACTTAAAAATTATATTTGTCAAATCAATTAACTTATTTAAAATAAAAGTTAATCAATATATTGTCAAAAAAACTTTGGCTTTTCAACATTAAAAGCTTTAATAATTCTTCTAAAAACAAATTTTTGCCCTAAATCTTTTATCACAGTCAATTTAATAGCAATAATTGTTCAATTTAATATTAATTTTATAATTGATAGATAATTTGTCATATAATGTTTAATGCAAAATTTATAAATTCTGCACGTCTGAACTTGGAGGTCATTATTCTGAATGGGCGTGAAGTTGGAATTGACTCCGAGAGGATCCGACCAGGAAGGAATTTATTGGGTCCAAATTGATAACCAAACTTGCCAAAATTCCCCCAATAATTGCTCCAACCCAATAGACAACAACTATAAAAGATCTCAACTTCCATTATTTGGTTTTCAATTTTTAATTCTAAGGTCTCTAAATTGGATGTTTAATTTATATAATTAATCTTACTTATATCAAAGGGAGTTGAGCCTTTACATCCATAAAGAAAAACCGTTCCTTGAACCTTAAAGAAAAATATTTATTGCTACTATTACTACGAATTATTAGTTACTAGAAACTAGTAAAACTTA
The DNA here is from genome assembly GCA_009869795.1 of Neelides sp. FZ-2019. Classification (NCBI taxonomy): domain Eukaryota; kingdom Metazoa; phylum Arthropoda; class Collembola; order Neelipleona; family Neelidae; genus Neelides; species Neelides sp. FZ-2019. The sequence goes on along the minus strand of VJMY01000043.1, from coordinate 84,011 downwards.
ATTAATTAAAGACTAAATAATATAAATCATATCAATGAAATGATTTTAATATTTTACTTACTGGATTGTAATATCCTCCACTTGTTTCAAAAGCTGCAAGTATAAAAAGTTTGAAAGGACATTATTAAATCGAATATTTTTGTTAAAAATGATAAAATTTTAGAATTTACCCATATATACGGCAGCAACACAACTATAAATTAAATTGTAAAAGAAATTATTAAGTTGATTGAATAAAAATTTAAATTTTTACTTTATAATGAATCATTACATGACTGCGTCGATTATTTTATAGTAAGGAGTGTCCCGACCCTTGAGGATTTTCATAGCCATATCACACACAAATACTCCAATCAATTCGATAGCTGCTGCGACGAGATAATGAACCTAAATTGACCATGTTAAAATATTAACTAAAGTTAAATAAAAACTTAATATTTGGGGTTTTCTATTTTGCAAAATTAAATTTACCTTAAAGTTCAAATAGCAGAAATGAGGAGTAAAAATTGTGGCGTGTGCTTGCATCAACTCAAGCCACCAGAAAGGCTTCATCACGCAAAACCATACGAAATAGCCGCTGGAAAACTGAGCTAACGTTGTAATTAAGATTTCTAACAAAAAGACAAATTCAATTTGTGACATTTTTATTATTGTAGTTTCTTGTTTAATTTAAGAATCTTCACTAACCTGTAAGGCTTCCAGTTCCTTCTAACCACGCGACAATTGAGCCAATTGGGCCCGAATCCGCACCTTGCCAATGATATTTCCACCAAGTAGTGCAGAAGAGCAATCCAAGCGTACAGGCATAGAGTCCATGATTCCGGTAAACTTAAATTCCTCCAACGGAATCAATTAATTTAAAGAATTTTTACCTAATTCTAATCAAGTAGTCAATTGAGGCTCCTTGGAATGATCAAAATGAAAAAATACCAACGTTGAGTTCGAAGCAATTGGCGCAAAGTTCTGCCGTGGCCAACATTTCCAAAATCACCTTCAGAGCTTCCTTGTCCCTCACCACATGTTGACTTCCTCGTCGGATAAACTCAATCACAAGACTCGAGCCGATGATGAAGGCAGCCGAGATTCCAACAGTGTAAAATGCACTTTCCTTCTCTACATCAGTGCGACCCATTTTGATCTTCCAGCCAGCCAATTATTACAATTAAAAAATTCAGCAAAAATAAAATTGACGATATGCATGTTAAAAGGGTACGAGATCTTAAAAAATTCTAAGTTTCCGGAGAAACCCGAAAATTACCATAAATATATATATATATAATATAAATAAACAAATTTTCCAAATTAATGTATAAGAAATTATTCAATAATTTTTATTTTATAGAAATTCAATGACTTAGTTTTAGGGTATTTTTCAAGTTTCGCCGGAAACTAAGAATTTTGAGATCTCAAGCCCTTTTAACATGGATATCGTCAATTACAGAATGAACTTTGGCGTTTTCATCTCGAAAAGAGTCAAAGTGAAAGCAGAGTTGAAACAACGTTTGTTGCCATGCGATCTTCTCCCTATAAACATAACATTTTCTAATTTTAAACATTGGCTTCATTCCGAGCCTCTTAAAAAAATCCACAAAGAAGCTCGGAATCAACTATGCGCTTATAAATGTCCTCACATAAATTAAGCATTATTTTACTCATCCTATTAGCATATTTGTCTTTGCTCATTCATCCAACAGTATTGTGATACAACTTTTATTATGCATAAAGCTTGAAACCAGAGTAAAGATATAAAATGTGTCAAATGGTTTAATGTATTTGATTGTTGATGTCACAATTATTGCATTATATGATGTTTGAGTGCAATAATTACAAGAGAAATTCATGGATTCATTTATTCATTTCTGGATATAGGTATTTTAATAAGTTAAAGGGGCTTAATTGATTGTTAAATGGTTCAACTATCTCATGTAGGACAAGGCAGAATTAAATTTATTCACAATGATGTAGGTCTTTGAACCACCAATTAAAGACGAGTATCACACTTTATTATATGGTTTTATATATAAGTAATTGCTGGGCTCACAAGATGCTTTAACTAATGTTAAGTAAAGGGCTGAACGGAGTATTTGAAATTCCGATACTCCCCGCACTTTGATGGTCACCAGATGACGATTCATCATTCTCATATTTTATATCTAGTTTAATTGTAGTAAATTATTGATTTTAATTCTGGTGCATATAAACTATTTATATTTATTGTAGTTTTCAATAATTAAAGTTTAAAACATGGTTATATGTTCCTTATTGTAAATCATGTGGATGTGTGGGTGTTTTCGCATCACCGGACTTGGGTCTGCGTTTCTTACGTTTCTAACTTTTTATGACAATTGTCTTTGTGTGAAATATATTTGATTTCCTAGAAAGCCATTAAGCAGAAAAATATTAAATTTGAGCTGAACTTATGTTAAATAGGTTAAATATCTTTCAATTAAATTAAACTGTTAAGAAGAAGATAAATTGTGCAATTCGCCACGTATGAGAATCGAAGTAGTACTTTTTGTTCACAGTTTAATATACACACTCATATTCACTCCGCTTAGCCCTTTACTTAAAGTTAAAGGATCTTGTGAGCCCAGTTAAATTAATGATAATTTATTACAAATTATTATTTGTTTATATGACTTTATAAGATTTATTGTAAAATACATAAAGGACAACTTGTATGAGTATGACCAATATATAATTAAGGTTTAAATAACCATTCGAATCATTTTTAACTTTCAATTGGCATTTTAAACTCAAAGCACAGAAAATAATATGTATGGAAGTAATATTTATATTAAAGTACAGGGCGTTTTTTATGTAGCACAAACATCATTTGTTTGTACACTGTAAAAATGATTAGTTGATGAAATTCTAAATAAACTCTTCATTTTAAGTGTTTATTTTTGAAACAAAAGAAATATTAAACAAGTATGTAAGTGTTGCAATACTAAATAGTCTTATTGTTCAAATTTAAAAAAATATTTAGAAGTAAAGGAAGTTAATTTTGTGTTTGTGTAATAGGTATCTAACTTTATTTAAAAGAAAAAATAAATAAATAAGGCATAATGGGCATAAAACATTGTGCCTTAATAATTATGTAATAGTTCTTTTGAAAATTCTCTTATTTATCTATATTTTCAATGTCGTCATTAGATTTATAATGGAGGATTTTTAAGGAATATTTTTGTACTTTGAACAAGGTATTTGTAGCTAAATAAGTTTAAAGAATGACATAAATCTGCTTAAAAATAATGTCAAATTTCCTAACTAACACAAAGACAATAAATAGTAAATAAATAATTTAAGTTATGAGACATTTTGATTGATTTTTTCGAGACTTCCAATTGATCGGCGATCCATTATTTCCAAGCGTTTGATTTGACTTTTTTCCACCGTTCTTTGAGCGGAAAGGACTAATCTTCCCACCCAAGTAGCTCAGCCCATTCAGTTTCCCAAAGGCTGCCAACGCAGCGATTTCAAATGCATCTTGAATGCTCTGAGATCCTGGAATCACTGCGCTAGTCTCGACATAGTTAGCTAAAAGTTTAAATCAAAAAATTAAATACAGAAATCTACCTATTATCATTTAACCATATGTGTAACTTGCATATATGGTGTGTGCAACAACACAAGGAAAATACTTAAAATCATCTGATTTAAGCTAACATTTTGTGCATAAATATCCTTATTTAAATAAATAATTATTAGACTCAATCAAGGAATTTTACCTGCTTCAATGAATCTTGAAACTTGAAGCGCCTGAAATCAAAGGAAAGAAATGAAAAACTGATTGTTCAAGGAAAAGTGCTGATAAAGGTTTTACCTGTTCGGAAGTGACTGGAATTTGTTTGAGACTCGCTAGGTTTGATAAGCATTCTACATTAGATCGAAGGTCGCTCCGACAGCCACAGAGGATCGTAATTGGACTCTCGCTATGACTTCCAATTTCCCTGTACCACTTCAAAGACAATTCATTCATTTACAAACGTTCGTTAATTTATACAAATAAGCATACCGAAACACGCTCAAACATTAAAGAAAAGACCTAAATAATGCAAAGTTCAGAGTTCCAACAAAATAATGAACTGGCCCACAAAACAATGAGAATATTTCATGAGGATCTTTTGCATTAATTATTCAATCAATCTTCGCAAACACAACTTGTTCAAATTCTAGATAATTGTCTCAATTCATAAAATTTCTTTGCTTTCTCTTCACTCTGGCTAGTTTGGCTCTCAGTTTAATCACTTAACTTAAATATTAAAAGTAAGGACACTTTCACTTTGGGAGTACAAACACTTATACCCTGTGCACCAACACAAATACTGGGTGTTTGGTTCTTTAGTGGTTGGAATGTTTAATAGATTAAATAAATTTAATTTGAGCATTTGAATCTAGTTATATAAGGAACATCCTGTATATTTCTTATAGAACTTTTAGGTATAAATAAAAAATTAAGTTAGCATCCTTATTGTCCATTAAGTTAAGTAGTAATTTGAAATTCTGAAGATTGTATAAATGTATGTTATATACCTTTGTAACGACATGGTCGAGGGTCTTTGGGACCGAGATGTCAAAGCAAATGAGGAAAACATTTGCATCAGCGTAGGCAAGTGGGCGAACGGAATCGTGAGCCGGCGAACCTGTCATCACATAACAGACCCAATAATCAAAACCCACGCATACACAACCCATCAATACCAATTACCCTTAAGGAGACCAAAAAACTCAATACACTTTTTAACTACACTATAATATAGGTAAGTCAGTAAAGTAAGTCTATATAACACTACATAAAGCAGTATCCTTGAACGTATCACATTTGATAAGAGAAAATGCCTTAAGGTGGAGTTGAACATGAGAAACAACAAGGGATTATTATTGCATGATCATTATGATGGGTTTAATAGGCATTATTCGCATCCTTTGACACGTTCCTCTTCATGGATAGGAACTTCTTCATTGTGCCGAGGAGAAGGTTGAACAACGAGCAATAAATTACCCAGAATATCCCCATTGATTAGGAGAAGATAATTGGCCGTGGAAAATAATCCCCTTTCATCAGACTCGAGAATTATTGAGTTCAAGTCTCTCAACCAGATTTAAAGTATTCAAATTTTACTAGAAGTTTTTAGTACTTTTGATAATTATCTTCATGTGATCAATCTAAATGAAGTTTTCGTTTCAACTTTAAGGAGATTAATAATGTTTGGGTATCTTGGGTATTGAGCAATTAAATATTTTCATTTAAATGCATATGTAGTTTTTATTTTGAATTAATTCATCAGCTTAGAGTTAATAATAAAGAGCATTATTAATGGAAAAGGAAATATATAAAACGAATGTGAACTATTCGCGAGTCTCATTAAAAATACTTTTCACAATTCAATCAAACGAAATAGATGAAAATTGTCTTTGAACCAAACTTACCAGATGTGTCCCAAATGTTGAAGAGGATTTTTTGATTTATTTTCTCGATTCGCTTCACAGTTTGAACAAGCTCAAAGTTGGTCGGGGTATAGACCTAAGACAAATACAAACAACCAGAGTATTTAGGTCTCATTAATTATTAATTCTCGGTCATATAAAAACATTCTCATTTATTTATTCTACGCTTTTTTAAGCACTATAATCATTTTTTCTCCATTGCATTCATTAGACATATTAGATTTTTCAAGTTTTTAGAACATGTTCGTGGTTGAAAGGATTTTGAATGCTCATTGTTTGCCAAGTATATATGCCTGCATGACCCAACTTATTTTATTTATCATAAGACTCGACAAAATAACGGAACATCAAAAGAATGTTGTTGTAAATTGAACAAAAAATTTTTAGAGTAGCTTGCTTTTAAAAATTATGAAAAAGGTCTTTAATGTCTTTAATTTTGTTTAATTTTAACTGCCGCCATGATTAAAGTTAGAATGGATAATAACAATGTATAAAAGTATATGGCATATGATTTTAAAGTAGTAAAAAACTATATACTGGATGATGATAATGTTGCCAATGCCGGTAGTTAGTTTTTAAAGCATGATAAAGCATAAAAAGCATTAACATTACCTACATTTTTATATGATGATACAAGTAAGAAAGATTAGCCTAATGAGACATTTACACAGATCAAATTATGTCTGTACTTTGTTAACAAACAAGTTATGAACTTTTATTCTTATTTATGAATTTCCTACTATCAAGTTAAAAATTTCTCCAAGTTTGCATGAATAAATGTTGAGAAAACAGTTAAAAAGGCATCGTTATTTAACGCCTAAAAATTCGAAATTTTTTGGAAGATGTATATTTGATATGCATTTGATATGCTCCGCCTCCTCTTATATGCTCAATTTTTAAAATAAACTATTTTAATGAACCTCTCATACCATTATGGTTGATTAAGGATCGTTTTCCTAAAGAGTTGAAAGCGAATGTGATGTTTGGTCTTGAGTCATGAAGTTCCTGAAGCACACTAAAAAGGATTATTAAGTATACCTATTATCGTTTGGATAAATATTATACATAGGTGAATAGTATAATGTGATGTTAAAAGATGCGAACTATTTTATGGAATTCGAAATCGAGTCATTTTTGAAAATGAGTCAAATATGATGACTGATGTGATGATACGAAGTGGACACATGAAGAAAGTAGTCGAGGAGAATCCTTAAAGGAAGGAGCAGGAGATGAAGATAATTGAGATGCGGGAGAAGCGGAAATGGAGTTTCATATTCTCGAGAAAAGACCAAGACATTTATCCACCGTATACCATATGGCAAAGCATTTACTTATGTAAGATATTCACTAGTAAATGAATTCTAACTTAAAGTCTCATGAAAAGAGTTACACCGAAATTCTCTGTATTCGAACATTCACTATTTGATGTTCACTTATAAAATTGACTATATAATATTTGGGAGTTATAATATTAAAAGGCCGTAGACATGCTTAACATGCATAGTTTTGTATAAAGATATTCAAGTCGGAAATATTCTCTTTGATGTATTTTAATGTAGGTGGGTTGAGTGGCTGCGCTGAACCTGTCGAAACCTCACAAGAGAATGAAATGAGTGTAATAATAAAGAGTCATTTCGTTCCGGTTCAAGAGCCGTAGTTGATCGTAGACTTTTACATAAGGCTTCTCTGCACCTATATTATCTACATGGTCTTCATATCACATGGTTGATGTATAAAACTACATTAACATCTATAGAGGGCTCTAATGGATAAATAGACCAGTGAATTCTGTAGATTATGGTAAAGTTCTGTACATGAACCGCCAGCAGGTTGACAAGACTGAATGTGAGTGAGAATAGTTCCGGTGTCGCATGAGTATGAGTAGCAAAAGGAGGAAACGGATTGTTAGGAAATTAAACTCCTATCTTAAAACAACCACAAGTCTCGTCTGAATCTCAATATCTGTATAAGGTTCTTAAGAGATTCTCGTGGGAATCTTGAGTTTGCAAGAGACGTACAAAGAGGTTTTGTGGTATCTGTGTCTCCCACTCTGCCCGCACTTTAATCAAACCAAAATTAATTTGGTGAAGAGAGAAGAATCAGAGGCCTAGTTGGGCAGAGAGTTGCTTTAATTCTTTGTTTTATTTGTACTCCTATTACTCACACCGACAGGTTCAAGTGGAGGAGAGACATTCGTATTGGAGAGGAAGGGAATAAATAATATAAAGGGGATCTTTTGGCAACATTCCACTTGGACTCCTTCTTACAAATTACATAAATTAGTCATAAGTTAAGTCGAGCATACATTTCCTCTAACACGACCTAAGAGTCCTGAAAATCTCCGAAATGTCAGCGAAAATGACAAGTTGACAACCTTTGAGGCTTTTCGAAGATCAATTCATTTGCCGCGTCGTCTTTCCTTCCTCATCATCGTCTTCGATTCGATTTTGGAAAATGTTTTATGTGGAAATTGACCTCTTCAGCATTTCATTGCTTCTTCACACTTGGAAGAATTTGAGAACATTGAATTCAAAGGTTGAAAGTTGAATTAAATGGAAGGCAATCGTGGATGAAATTAAATGTTAAGGACGGAGAAGCGACAAAGCGAATCGTCCATTCGAATCAAATAAGCTACGCTTTGCCACCCATATTATTTTCTTTCCACACGGTATTATTCATTAACATGATAAAAGGTAATTTATTCTTTCTTTGCTACAAGTGCACTGTGCGGAGTTTGATGATAATTCATATACATCATTTGCATATAGGAATGTTTCACGGTTGATCAATGAAAAGTGGAATGGAATGAAATGAAATTATTTCGAGATAGGACTTGAAAGAATCTCGAGAATCTGGATGGAAAGAAGTTAAAAGGTAATACGCCCTATTACTTACAAAGATCTCTGCTATCAAACGTCTCCGCCCATTCTTTTCATCCAAAATGAATTTGGGGAGTTTGTGTATGATTGTATTATGTAACATAATGTATGATGTATGTAATGTTAATAGGTTTAAAATCGATGGATTATGAATATTTTAATTACTATTTTTGTATATCGCGAATATATCTTTTAAGATCACTTCACAAACTATTTGAGTATGGAATTAATACCATACGTTGTCCGAAAGAGTTGATAGGTATACAAATTTTTAAAAGCAATCAAAAGAAAGCAATCAATTACATTTCATTATTATATTCTGACAAATTCAACTCTTTGGGCCAAATGTTTTCACGAATGTCCTAAAAAATAACCTAATCCATGCTAAAGATCATATTTATGACTCTCCTTTATTCACAGATAAGGAAACGAAAAAGTTTAAACTTTATGTCGGTATTTTACATCTTCAAATCGATTGAATTTATGAAGAACACATCATAAAAATTCTAACTAGTATACAAAAGTTTAATTTAAAATTCAAAACACTTGAGCTCAATTTTTAATGGATGAAATCATACGTGACAGAAATCGGTATGCTTGCAGCTGCAGCTTATCCTTTATTTTTGTAGTTCAAAACGTTAAATTACTGATTGCGATTGCTGACTTTGCTGGTCATTTCTAGGAAGCAAGAGGAAAAAGTTTCTTCTTTATTATTAGCAAAATATCGGGAATGCTCAAAAAGTTTTAATTAACTTTTTAATAAAAATATACTTTTTAATTGTTATTAACTCTATGAATTAATACTTTGAATTTTCTATCAAAATGCCAGATGAGTGGTACACTGATGACATGAAAAAAGTAATTATTTTTTATACATGAATAGAATTATATGTTCCATTTAGAGAGAAAATTTATAAAAATCAATAAGAATCAAAATCTTCTTTCGTCCAATTCCCAATGTAAAAGCATTTCAATAATTTATTTACCTTCTGAGTAACGGTTTAAAGGACTCTCTCAGCATAGCATGTTTAAATTTTCATGAATCTTGGAAAAATGAAAAAAAGAGGAAATCTCTTTGCCTCTTGTCAACCTTAAATTGAATCCTTAAAGTTTTCCTCATTTGATACTCAAATTAGGATATTCATATTTATACCGTATGAAATAAATGTCCATTACTTGTGAGTATTAAGGATTGTACCTATGTAATAGGAAAATCATTATAAAGTTTAATATTGTGTTTATGGAAGCTTATGGTTACTAAGTTAAAAATGGTCAAAAACAATCAATTTTTTCTCTACTATCCAAATTATCGCCGAAATCTTCATTTTATTCATTTCGAATAAAATGGAAATAGTTCGTCCAATTTTGATTAACACATTAGAAGACAAAGAGCGGCGATAGGGTATTCTGGGCCCAAGGAAATATGTGAAAGACTTCGTGAACTTTACGATGATACCTGCGTGAGCAAAGTCACAATCTGCAACTGGATGCTGAAGTTCGACCGAGAACGTACTTAAAAAAATCAAAATTCCGGGACGCCCAAATATTACAGAAACTGAAGATTCCTTATTCCCCGAATCTTTCTCCGAGTGAATTCATCTGTTTAGTTCGATGAAGAGAGATTTGAGAGGACGAAGATTCAACAGTGATGAAGAGGTCCAGAATGCAGAGACTACCTGATTATACCCCCAACCACCCGAATTTTGGCAGTGTGGAATTCATATGCTTGAAACGGAGTGGCATAGATGCATGAAGAGCAATGGAGATTATTTCTAAACTTTTACATTACTCAAGATAGTTTAATAAATAATGAGTTTTTTTCTTGTTGCCATAAACACAATACTTTATAAGATTTACCATGTATATCCAAAATACTAGTTATATGCTCTGTGATCTCTTTAATAAACTTTTATCTTTCTTTCTTCCTTAACTATAAAACGTTCTCGACAAAAGTGCTTTTGCCAAATGACTTTCATATATTTTATTTCAATAATGTGAAGGTCTCGATAAGATATATAGGTATCTATACATCATGTTGCAAACACGCTAGATCCTATTTATTAATGAAAAGGAGTCTAAACCGTATAAAAAGTTATGATTTGATACTTAAAAAGAATATGTCTTACTGGTTTTTAAGCGTATCTCTAGAAATACTAAATAGGCAACAATTTAATAAATGTTTTAACATGAAATCTCTTCACGTTTTCACTCAATTGGAGCTTAAACTTCAAACAGGAGTCTTTTCAAATTTGAATTTCTTAATTTTTAAATAAATAAAGTTGACCCTGTAAATGTGACGTGAAAGAAGGCCCGTATTGAAAATCACGATGACACGTTACACGATTTTGACTTTCCGTTCCTTTTATTTATGAAGCGTGGAGAAAAAGGCAATAATTTTCTCTCAGGAGATTTATGCCAAATATCAAATATTATTCATATCTCCCCATTACACATCTAATGTTTCCCTTTATGGTATAGATATGCCATATTTATTTGCCTGAAATCCTTAATATGGAGTATTAAGCAGGTATAGTATAGAAAAAAACTACTATATAATGCCCAAGTTAGTATTAGTTGAAGAGTTGAAGTAAAAGCAAAGAATACGAAATGATAATGACGGGGAATTTGACAGCCCCTGATTCAAAACAAGATTTAAGTCTCGCATTTGCTAAACTCTACTCGAACTTCGTACAATTCAATGGCTAGCTATTAGACACATCCAATTCATATCATAGATATGGATTTTTAATAATGTGAATTAACACGAACAAGATACTTTCTCTTCCTCTATTACTCATGAAATTCTTAAAAGTAGGTATAAAAGAGTATGTGAGTATTCCATCACGATACGAGAGGATTCAAGAGAATCCGCTCAGAGCAAATGAGCCAGCATATTATATGCTCTATAATCATATCCTTTCATTCCGGTGTGTATAGCTTAAATGTAATCAGCAGAAGCGGACCTTTTATTTTAATGGGATCCCTGAGTGAGTGAAGTGTTGAAATCATGAATGTTTATTTTACAAAATTTTCTTTTCATCCTAAAATGAACCGCGGAGTTGTATAATGCACATATCCAGTGTATTGAAAATGATTATTAATGTTGTTATTAATTATTAAAAAGCTTGTAATATACCTGATACAATAGCTATTCAGACACATCATATAGCATCGTCATGTATAGGAAATTTGTTTAATGAAAATGAATGAGTTCCTAGTATTTGTTTCCCAATCTTTGGAAGTCATTCATTATGATGACGATGATGTTTTACCTTGAGGCCAAACATATTTCGGATACAAAATTAATAAAAAGAGTCAAAGGACTTTTGGCAACCTGGTGGTTTCCGGAGTTTCTTATATTAGGAGTCAAGTCAAAGATCTCCTATGCATGAATGTGTAACTGGTTCAATTCCCCTTTATAGAAAGGAATTGAAGGGAAGTTTTAATAATCCATATTTGGCTCACGTGCTGAGTTCGAGACGATGTGGAGAGTGTTAACATCTCCGGTTTTAATAAATAAAAGGCCCAAATACAAGAGGCCGAATTATTTATGAGAGGATTCCAAACTTTCTTCCAACTTTCCCTCTTACTGACTTAAACGTTTTAAATGTTCCTGGAGGATATTTGTTAACTAATGTTGAGAAAGTATATTATTGGGTGTCTTGGGGTATTCGAGGTTTTCTACTACAATCCTACACTTTGTATCATCCTTTTTGTTTTCCTATCCCTCAAGAAAGAAAACTTGAAATTCAAATAAGAACGGTGGGGGCGTGAGGCGATTCTGAATTTTCATTCACACAATTTGGGTTCAACAGCTAAAAGCGAATACTTTACTTTTAAGTACAAGTGCTTAAGGAACGTAAGAATAAATTCCGATACTTTCCAAACTCCTGTTTCCAGTTTAATACACATGGCTTTCATCATACCTTTTCCTTTTCTCATCATTTGCTTTAAACTCACTCAAACCGTCAAAAGTTTCTTTCATTGGATTAACACAGTTGGTGACATTTTAATTTACTCTTAAACAAGTTTAGCGTTCGAAATTTCTCCTTGAGCCTTTGAGATTCTTGTCCATGTATCTCCAGAAACGTATGTGAGTCTTTTTTATATGAATGATGAAATTTATTCACGAACCACAAAAAATGAGATAAACTCCTATGCTTCAGTTTTTACCATACAAATGAAAAGGACTTGAGTATAAATATAATGTAAAGGTATATATTCGTTACATTTTTTATTAATAAGCATATGGAGATTATATCGAGATACAATTGAGTGGTTTTAACTAAATGCATGCCGGCCTGATGAATCAATTCCACAACAATCGAGCTTTTATCAAAAGTGCATATAAAATTCTTATGGTTCGACTCATGGGTCAAATGGGCAGAGAAGAGATATGGAGTCTTTTCAAAGGGAGAGAATCATCGAACAAGATACGAAGTAGATGATAATACATCATAATATGTAGCAGAAGCGTGAATTGCCGGATGAGAGGTCAGTCCACGACTCTGAAAAGGCCATGGCATGATGTTAATCGATTCAGCCGCCGGTCCAAAAGGCCGGATGAAAATACGATTGCCTAAATAAAACTTGGCCCTGTGTTTCACCTCATTGGAGGATTTCCTATGTCATTGACTTTTCATAGAAATAAAATGGTCGAAAATTATACCAGACTTTAATATATTATAACTTGAAATTTCATATATTAAATATATTGATGAGACAATAAATTTAAACGCCTTAACTCCATGTACAATTTGTATTTAATAAATATCAATTCATTTATTTACTTTATAGTTAATGTTAGTAATAATTCTAAAAGGGTTCTTTGAATGTCGAGAACATTAGATATGGACTTCATTATTATATTTTACACTTTTATTGGCAATCAAACATGATTGCAAATCCTTTGATGGTTTGATGATATGAGTGTAGCTATTAATTTGGCAAAGAAATTCTCGAGAGAATGATGAAGTGAATTGGTAATTTTCCAAAAGATGAAAAAAGATGCCTTCTTTAATGAAGGAAAATACAAGTAGCAAATAAGGAATTAAAAGAAGACGTTTGAATTCCTTATGCTTTATATTTTATATATCGGAATGAAGTCTCGGAAGTCTCAAGGATTATAAGGATTTTGTGAAGAAGCCATTTAGAAAAAGAGGAATCTCATCTTCTCATCACAGTCCGTTAACTTGTCAATTACTCACAAAGAAAAAGATTCTGCTAAAAGTGGAGATGTCTATGAAATCATGATCTCAAGGAAAGAACAAGGTTTTTAAGATAAGCTTATATTAAAGATTTACATATTATGAACACTTTATGTGTAGGTATAGTGTATTGGATATGGTATGGTTTATAAGCAAGCATTAAGTGAATAAAATAGTGCTTACCTCATTAAATGGTTCATCACAGACAAACTTCTTGACCATTGCACTTTTTCCAACTGGAAAATAAATAGGGTAATTCAATGGCTTTTTTATGCATTCTTTTCACAAACGAGTTATTTATTTGTTTTGCTTTGTTTATTCTCCTTACTTTGCAAGTCTCCAACGATGACCAATTTGAGGGCGACGTCGTGGGTGTTGTTTTGGTCCACATTGTAAAAGACCGAGGGTTCTTCGTTCGTCCCAACCAAGCTCCTCTGACTCGTGGCTGATTGGGCAGTAGAGGAGCGAGCCAAGTAGCTCAACCCGCCCGTCCTCGTCCCGCCTGATTGCCCAGCACATCCAGAACAGTTCGACTCACAACCCAAGGACGAAGGCGGATGGTAATAAGACGACGTCTTATCTTCTCCAAACATTTTCTTAGGGGATTTAAACTCTCTTTGATTTAATCTTGGGGCTCTTCTTAAGTTATGAATCTCAGATTCAGTTTCACAGTCTGAAATTTTGAAAGACCCGTGTTTTCTGAAGTTAAGGCTTAATTCCAAGGGACAACATCACTAGGCCACACACACACAAGAACACCGCCGAGAGACTGTTGACACTCTTGAGAAGTTGAGACGGAGCTTAATGACTTTAATTTCAATTAAGATGAGAAAATATTTGTTGGAGAAGGAGCTTTGGCTGGTTTGGTCGTTATCTGGAGAGAATCCTCCTTGGGCTCATCCACATTCAAACTAATCTTCTCTTTCTAAGTCCTCTCTTGTAGGTGATAATATATTGCTCTGGCCTGGTGTTCTAACTGCTAACTAACTAGCAAGAGAGTATAATAATAAACCCTGTTGAGTCCAATAAAAATAGACACCAGGAAACATGTGGGGAGCAGCAGGAGGCTCAATCACATCACTAAATATGTTGATTTCACTACACGGTCACTTTATTTTGTCACTTCACACCATCTTCGTGCATCCCTGCTCACGAGGACAAAGAACAAATAATTTTAAATGTCCGATTCAGTCATCATTTATTAGCTTTCCACTTAACAGAATTAACAGATACGAACTTGTGATTAAGAGCAGCAGATGAACTTTGAACTTGACGATGTTTAACACAAATGCAATATTGTTTTTTAAAGGTTTTTCAGTACAGTTTTCTCCTAATTATGTTATTCTTCAATGATATTTATGAATTGTGATATATTTTAAGAATGAGAAGCCACTGAAGAGAAATGAACTCAGACTACTGAATGAGAGTGAGACGATTAAATGTTACAATAGGGATATAGGCTCATTTTAAGTATTATTATAGCAAATGGCAATCAGCGTGTCTAACAGTCACTCATCTCCTTCATATTTTTCTCATCAAAGTAATTGAAATTGGTTGAATGATGATAATAGGAGTGGAGTAGACAGATAATGAGCGGAATCATTTCAAAGTTTTAAAAGTTCACTGTTGGCTTCCAGAAGTTCAAACATGAAAGATATTTGAATCATATTTGTGATCACAATGAGAAGTGAACTGGCTGAGGTTGAATTTACAGAAGGAGCAGTTCACGTTGTTCAAAGGACCAATTCATAATATGTGATTTCGTGTCTGCAGAGAGTCAATATTTGCTTAAGACAGTTGACGTTCATGGTATCGGTTGGCTCTTCTCATCTCTGCCGACTGGAATTCATATAGGGGAAAAACAAGAATATCATATAAGACCACAATGTTTTATAGTACTTTATCTTATTAAGAAGTTAAGAACATTATACCTTTTAACTTAATTTAATATAGAATAACAGTAATACCTGTTCTAGATGCAAAATTCTCTTAGAAAATAGAAAAATGAATAAAGAATTGATAATGTTAATCCAAAATAGATTATAAGATGAAGGTTTACAAGTTTAGCTGTTAATTTTCTCTCATTTATAATGAAGTTTGAATCGAGATAAGAAATGTGAGAAATTCTTCTTCTCAAATGGAGGATTGAAATTAAAATGATTCATATTCTTTGAGAATATCGAATATGAGAAGCATAGCATACATCAATAAAATAAAGCTTAAGCTATGATTTTAAAAGCTACAACTTGCAGTCTATTTCTACTTAACTAAAGGCATGAATAAACATTTTATGAACACGCATAAAACTTAAAAAGGATATCATATACTTTAAATAATAAATTTTTATTATAATGTACAAAGACCTTATAACTATTTTCGGGTTTTCGTTATTTTTTAGACATATAGAAAATGAGACTCACTTGGTGAATGTCTACCTTTAATATAAAACCTTTAAAAAACAAAATTAAGTGCAGACCTATCTTATACATGAGTAAATAAATGTATAAAGGAATATTCTCGCAAGTCCTAAGAGTTTGTATTTATATATATATATATATATGTACTTATCGTTAGTTTCACTTAATGTCAAGTCAAATAAGGTTTTTCTAAGTATATCCAAGTTTAGTTCTCTGAAAGTTAGCAAATAGTTTTTATGTTGTTGACTCACATTCTGGAATTCCGATTGATTTCCTTCTTGCCGATTCGCCCAGTCATGATAATGGTTTCATTTCTTTTGTCTCCTGTAGCAAAACTAGCAAAAGTATCCTTACAATCTCCTCTCATAACTCCTGGTTGGGTCTCCAGATCGGAAAGGGACATAGATGTAGAAGAACGTTTATTTTTATCACATCACTCACTCAATGAAGACTATTATTATATGATCAACTTCCTTTTCTTCACTTTTTCTCATTTTCACAATTTCACATGTATTTAGCATTAGTGTGTATATAATATTTATTCGAATTATATTCCCTCAAATTGCCAAATGTAAATTTTAATAAGAGCACAATGGAAAATAATTAAACTTGAAGAATATAATGGTATATAATAATATTTTCCAATGAACAGAGAGGGAAAAGACACATGGCCTCCACACCGTTTGCACAAGCTGCCCTTCAAGCTGCAGCCCTTGAGTTTCTCTTCGCTCTCATGACTTATGGAATTATGATGAGTAAATAGCTTATAAGGTCGCTCAAGGGCTGAGAAGACTGACTATGAGTGAGAGAGTCACTCTTTGGCTGAGGATCTTTTTGCTTCTTTTTCCACCTATGGTTTATATGGAAAAGAGTTTAATTTTAACTTTTAGTTAGAATTATGTTCGTATACAGTATTAAGGTTTCTTCTAACAGCACAACTAAATGACTTGAGAGTATTTGAGACGAATAAATGTGTTGTTGGGCGAAATGTCTGGGGAGCCGGGTGAAGTTTTGTGAATGAAGGAAGGAAGGAGAGTGAAGAGAACTCACGTTGCGTTCTCGACTACACATTTCTGGCAGTCAGGAGCAGGTGATTTTTGTTTTCCTCGGCCCTCCCTGGATCTTTCTTTCCTTCCCTTTCATCATCTTTCATCAATAGAATAGCTAGGTACATTTTCCTATTTCACCTTTTTGCCCAACAATCGCTTTCAGTCTGGATTAAACTAATATGAAAGTTCAGAGATTGAATTTATATAAGTTATAGATAATCCTGATGGATACTCACTCTAACCTTTTCTTTTATATACACGTCCCTACTCCATAGTTTCATCTTTTTAGACATATGAGGAATGATGCCTGTACGTGTTTCAATTGTCACGTCGCATTTGACATAAATCTCAAAAAGGATAGAGAAAATGATGATTCCTTTAACGGTTTGAAATTGATTTATTTATCAATTCTTGAATAACTTTATTAGGGCCTTCAATCCTTTTTATTTTGACGATTTTAATACACGCTACTAATGTTAAAGGTCATACACATTGGGTGACGAAGCGGATATTGAGAGTTATATAGGGCTAGCGGGGTTTATAGCGAGCTGTAATCCGAGAGAACGATATATTATAAACTTGCTTTGCTAGCTTTGCCTCGATTGCATCGTACCCTGAAAATTTTCAAAAGATCGGCCATGATGCATATTTATGTATGGTATGTGCGTCTTGTATTTAAAGTGAAGAATCCTCGGGTTTTCTCTGGACAGATTTACGGAGGGAGAGAAAAGCGACTTCCCTTGTTTGTTGTTATGCAAATGCGGTTGTCTCCCATCTCTCATTCCCTGTCCTCTCCTCTGTCCCAATCACTCCCATTGCTCTTCACCCACCTCGACTCCATTTACGAAACTCATTAATTCACGACGAGCTTTGGGCACTGTTATCACTCTTAAGGCTTTTACATTTTCCATTTCTTGATATTTAATTTGTAAATCTATCAACAATCCACCAATGACACATAAAACGTACTACAAGGGGTTACATTATATATCTAGCTCACTAGATCCGCTGAAGTATTGGATTGGATAATTACTACCTAATAATTACACTAATTAGTTATTAGGACAAGGTTAATTAGAGCTAGCTGTTTTAATTTTACTATAAACAAACATAGTTAAACTAAACAGCTTGAAACAATTTTATGATGAGACGAACATTATCTGAAAGACAACTGACCGGGTATTTAATTTTCCAATGTATTGTTATAGTTGGCATGCAGTGAAGGGGAGAAATGAAACATTCAAGTTTCTTTATTCCAAAACTTCCTTCTGAATCTTTTACATGATTTCGAATAGAAATAAAATTAGAGGAGCAGCGACGAGGGCGAGCTAACAATAAGAGCGAAGCCAAGTTTCGACAGTGTGACGAGATCCGGTTAAAAATCAAGAGTGAAAAGGTCAAAGTTTGGTGAAGATCTCTTGGATTCTTGAAAAGAATTTTCTAAGTCCCCAGTCTCATAAAAAGGTAGCTAAAATAGAAAAAAATACTTCATATTCACACGAATTTACGAATGACTTTGAGAACTCAAAATTTTAAATTGAAGTTTTTTTCATGTTCTTTCTTTTCTTTAATTTTACATTTTCCTTATTAATTTTCATTAACTTTTTAGTAAAAAATCATTAATAGTCGTCGTTAAATTAACATAATTGTCTCGTTTACAAATGTTTATCACTAAAAGCATTAAAATGTTAAATATTATTTTATTAAAACCCCTAAAAATTTAATTGTATTTAGATGGTGAGCCTCAGTCAAGCGAACCAGCAAAGGATCAAAACTCTCACAACTATTCTTCAAACGACATTTCATTATGGCTATCTTCCTCTCATCATTTACTACGGTTTATTTATTTTTATGAATTTCAACTTTTATAATTAATTTAATTTTTTGACTTTTGTTCTTGATTTTAAAAGAATACGAAATTAATTATGACAAATTAAAAATTTAGGATTCAAGAGAGGAGCCGAACCTGGTCAGCCGCCTTTAACGATTAGCAAGTGAGTTATAATATAATAACTGTTATTGGATTAAGAACTCAAATGATATTCAATATTACAAAACTATAATCATTTATAAATCTTAACATTCGTATTTTTAATTTGCAGCTTGTTTTGGAATTGAGAAAATGTCATTGATTTAAATATAAAAAACGACATGATGAGTGAATAAACTATTTATAGATAAATTGAAATTTATATTTTGCCATTTATTTTTCTAGATTCATTCCGATTATGATTAGCCTCAATTTTTTGAAATAGTTTTATTTAAGCATCTTTCATAAATGCCATAAGTTTATAATTTGAATACATAAATAAATTGGAGTTTATTTAAGTCAATTAACTCATAAAAGAACGGTTTGCCGATTGCATTGAAAGGAAAATGTCAAATTCTCATTTTTCTCGTTTTAAGCTTTACCATGCAAAAACTGGCGACAGATGCGGGCCTTGTGAAATGGAATTTGATATTTTTGTATTTTGTAAAATTTTGAATATAAAAAACTATGTCGTTCCTCATATACCAAAGAAGCGATCCTCGTCACAGTGACCCTGAATCTTCTAACCTTCGAACTCAACAAGTGAGCTTTTAATAAACTCGACTCGATTTGGTTATTTTAAATCTCAATGCAAATTGTATTTCCCCACAGTACCGTCTGCGGAATTTGGTTCAGATCATTGGAGTGAATTTGGGCGTTAACGAAGGCGAAGTTTACTTTACACTCCATGCATCCCCCATGTCAGCACCGTTTTTCACGAGTGAGAGGTCATCCGCAGGGGCAATCGTCTCATGGCGCGAATTAGAACCTCGGAAAGTCGTGGAACGGACGAGGCTCTCCGCTCCTGCTGTCGTCGTCCGAGTTTGGACTGGCGACGTCATCGTCACTGCATGGACCGTTTATTTCTCATCCCTTCTTTTCTTGGGCTCAAGAGGAGAATGGACTAGGATGAATCTCTCGCCCAAAACTCTTCTTTTCCGAATGGCCAATGGAGTTTTCACGAGCGGGGATGCAATCGAAGTTCCAATGTCGCTCACTCGTTCCATCTCTGCTTCTGTACCGCTTCAGAGTTTGAGGTCATCTTACTCTGTTAGAACTCTCCTGGCTCTTCATCGGGTTCAAAGGTCACTTCTTGAAGAGGTTAGTAATCGCTATTTAATTTCAATTTCTTCTGATAATTGATAATTCCAATTTTTATATTGTTTATTGTGGAGTTGCTGTTCAATTAAATATTTCTATTTTATAGAAAGATTTTGGGCGCGACCGAAGAATGCAGATTGGCCTTTATGGATATTCCACAGATTTTTCGCCTGGTGCTTCAAATGTCGGATTATCTGGTCGAGCTTTGCAACGTCTTACAAATGGAAAAACTCGTCTTTTGCTGGTTAATTTTTTAAATTTATTTCTCATTCAATTACAACAAAATTTAGAGCGCTTTTGATTAAATTCAACATTTGTGTATAAGAAAGGAGAGATTGAAGCGCTGAAAGAAAAAGTGGCGCTTCTTCGTGCAGAGAAGATTCGGGCAGAAAACCATCTTATTAATATAAGGCGATCATTTTGCGATGATGATGGATGGAATAATCTCAAGTTGCGATCAGAAGGGCTGCGGAAAGACAAAGAGAGACTCCGAGAACTTTGGATCACAGTCGGAGAGAAAGCTCAACAGAAGACCCAAATGTCAGCTCAACTTTCCCTTCGTAGAAAACAACTCATCTCGGAACTTTTGTTAATTTATCCTATATGCCTCGTAAGATCATTGTAGATTAAGATTAATTTTGCTACAACTAAATTATGTATATTATCTAGTTTCATTTAATGTAAATGTTATTTTAATTAACTTTCTGTTTAATATTTAAGTAATCTGTTTAGATATGAGTCATATATAATCTCAACGTTTTTTCTTTGTAGGTTGGCGGATCTAAAAGATATTCCATTAACGAGGTTCAGCTCCCGAATGCCGAAGAGTACAGTGGTGAAGGTGGAGGTCAGATCTCAGTCGCACTCGGCTACACAGCCCATATGGTAGCTCTCCTCGCCTTTCTTCTGGCAATTCCATTACGCTATCCAATACGCCACTTTGGATCAAGGTCCCGCATTGTAGACCATATTACTGTACAGATGCCTGACAAGGAACGAGAATTTCCACTTTATTTCAAAGTATAGAATTAACCCTACTTGTTTTTACTATATTAGTGGATTTAATTGGCATTTATAATCCATTTATGAATGATTTTCATTATTGAGTTACTTATATTAGGTTTAATTTTGACTTTAAGGGCCGCGAGGATGTTTATTCGAGATATGCAGTTTATTTACTCAATAAGAACATTGCCCAAATTAGATGGTATTGCGGTCTTTCTAGTCCAGATCTAAGACAAACGCTCCCTAATCTTTTCAATCTTTTAACCTCAAGATTAACCATTCCTGGGTAAGTTATTCAATGTTTGTCAATTTTTCAACTTATCAGATAAATTCCCAAACAAATACAATATATTTGAGTCAATTTATTTTGTTAATGCTGGAATGGAAAATTATTTTTAGATGGCCTCCAAGTCCAAGTGAAACCCTTGAAGTAGCACAAGAGATTACTGAAGAAATTGATCGACAGCTCTATCGAAATGACATTAGTTTAAGTTTAAGCCTGGACCAAGGCCTTGACCAAATTGGACCAAATTCAAGGAGTATTGATAATGTAAGAGTAAATTCAGATTTAATATTTAAACAAATAATTCATTAGATGATTCAAATAAATTATTTTTAGATTTGGCTTCGTTCTTCCTTTTCTGACCTTGAATACGCTGGAGGAAATGTTGTTCCTGAAGGAGAAATTAGACATGGGCGAGCTCAAGAAAGGTATATTTGATAAACAAAATATAATAATTTTTCAATCTTTATATAAATTCTTTGTGGTTTTTTGTCCAATGCATATTTATTATTTTATTTGAATTTAGATTTTTAAGTGGCTGGAAGAAAAAGACATATGAGTCTGAGGACGTCGATCCAAGATGGTATTTTTTTGAACTACATTACTTAATTGTAATAATTATTAAGGTCTGCTTATGATTAGTTTGCCTAGTTAGTTGATGGTTGATATTTTTCTATCTAAATTGTTTAGGTTAACCAATTCATTGGATTTCGACATAAATTCCTCACCAAGAAAGAATTCTATCATAGGAGGTTCCTTTGTAACGTCAAATTCTGATGAATCTTCTGAAGGAAATGTGAGCACAAGAAGGAGAAAGTCAGGACACATTGAAGTTCCAGACCCACGCGACATTGCAGAATTGGAAAAGACAATCCGTGAATTCGAAAGACGAAAATCCGTTTGTCAGACTGAGCCTGTTGAACTTGAGCCATCTCCGAATGGAAGTTTGGGCGCCGCGTCAGATGAAAATCCTCTTGAAGACGCTGTGGCCGACGTAGTGAGGAAAATGAGCTTGGCTGAAATGCGATTGAATAGAAGTTACACGAAAGAAGAGTTTCTATCCCTTGTCTTTAAAGATATTAACCAAGCAACTATAGACAATAACCAAGTTGTTGAGCCTAATGACCTCCTTCAAGAACATTCAATAACCCCTGAGGAATTTTCAGAACCTTCAGAATCTTTTGTCAAATTAGAAGAAATTGTGGAAGAAAAATACGAAGATTTCCCTCCTGTCAGAATAAGTCAAATAGTTGAGTCGAATAATGAAATCGCCAACTTGGGTGACGTTGCCGACGAACGAAACGAGAGAGTCGAGAATATGATGAATCATATGAATCATTCAACCACCGACGTGGAGGAATCTCTAGATGAGCTGGAAAATCCCGAATTTGTAAATTCTCATGAAGGACTCGAGTCAACCGAAACAAAAGAATCAACTTGCTCCAGTGATTCTCTTTGGGGGGAAAATTTACTAAGAAATGAAGCGCTTTTAACTCCAAAGTCATTTAATCTTCTAAAGAGAAGAGTCTCGGATTCAAACAACTAACAAAATTATAATTAATTCATAACACATTAATTCAATTAAAATTATTCCTCCTTTACATTCAAATATCTCTCATTCATAAATATAAATACAATATAATATTAAAGTATTTATTAAATCTTATATACTTACCAAATATAATCATTGTATAATATATAACTATCGTTTTGAAAAATCGCATTTTCGTTCGTTCGTATAATAATTGTAATTTTCAAAAATGTAATTCTATTAATCATTCATATGCTAAATACGTTGCTATTCCATGTTAAATCAAATATGTAATTGAAGGAAATGGGGGGATGGAACGCTTTAAAATAAATCAAGATGATTTAATTTTAAAGTTTCATTAATTTTATTGTGATATTTAACATGGGAATTTACATTTAATTTATTTTACGTTGAAAGTCTTCAATAAAACTTTGTATGATTTGAATTTTAAATCTAAAATGTACGAATGTTTGATCAAACTAAAAGAATTTTATTGTTCGCGGTGGACGGAAAAAACCGTCGAAAAGTCAGTTTTAGACATGAATAAAACTTTTTAATTGGAGAAATTTTTATCTCTAAATAATCATTATGATGGTGTATGTATTTTAATTGAATACCATACAAAAATGCATAACAATTGACAATTAATCAATAATAGAATACCCAAAACAAAGAAGCAGTAATTTTAAGTTTGATACCCAATGTTTTTCATATTACTGAATAAAATAACGTTGCCTTTAAAACGGCATATATGGTTCAAAGGAGAATTCTTCATAAAAATGATCGAGTTTTTATTCCAAATGCTTCTCATTTTCTTGATTTTAGACCATGAGAATGAGTTTACTCGCACTTGAAGAAGACTCTATTAGTTCGTGACAATGCGTGCGTGACAAGATGTAGATTTTACAGATTCAACAGATCATTTTGTTATGCTTCATTTGGTCAAACTTGGGACAAAAAGCTTCCAACGAGAGTTGAATGTTCACACTAGAAAACAAGACGATAGTAGAAGTAAATATAAGTACAAAGTTGCTCATTCATTTTATTTCATTGCTAGAGGTGTAAGTAACTGTATTTTATTGAATGTCATTAATTAAAATATTTTATTTTGGGGGAAATTGTAAAGGAAGTGCACTTAAATAAATGTGTTTAAGTAGGGCTTAATAACAATAATAATAATAGTTTCATTTTTTCAAATGAAAAAATTAGGCTGATAATGAGAAGAGCTGAGACAATACTTTATCTTTTTCTCACAAGGGTTTTGAGGTATATAACACTCTTCTGTTATACTTTAGGTGAGCTTTTGAGAGAGAAGTAGCATTTTAATGGTGAAGTTGATGTTTTTCATACTGAGACTCACCTGAATGATTCCACATTAATTCCATTTGTTCCTCTCTTTTTTATGACTCTTCTTACGTCTCTCTTAACTGTTGAACCAAAACGGTTTCTCGTTTATATATCACCTTCTTTCCCTTCTTCTTCCTCTCCACTCTTCTTTCAACCATTCGACCTCTCGTCTCCTCTAAACTCCTTTCTTTTCATTTCTATAATAATTGGCAAAATCTTTATTAATTTTTCATCGTTAAGAATTTAATTAATTTTCTAATACTAAAAATCAAATTGTTATTTTCTATAAAATTACTTTTAATATAGGAAATTAATATTTTTATTAACTAATATTTGAATCAAAAAATATTCAAGTTCAAATTAATTAAAATTATGCCCATCGCATCCTCGAGATCAAATACTCCTTTAAATAAGAAATTCTATGTTCCTTTCTATCTCAGCCTGAGACATTTGATATGGATTGTCATTTGGTTAGTTCTATTAAGTCAAGTTGAGTTAATTCAAAGTGAATTAGACTTTGAAAAGTATGTCAGTCCGAAAGGAGAAGAGAAGAATGATTATAAGAAATATCTGTATGACTACACGACGCTGAGGAGAGGAACGAAGAACAAAGAGGAAGAGAAAGTTGATGAAATCCACGACGATGAGGAGAATCATAGCGGAGGCGGAGAAGGAGATCAACCCACAGATTTAATCCACTTTGTCACTCATTTGGAGAGAGAAGCTGAGGAGGAGGAGAAGCCAAATCAATTCCTCCCACAAATTTTCAGAGTCTTTGAAAAGACCATTTTCAAAGAACCCCAAGATGAGCTAAGACAATTTGAAGATGAAAACGAAGGAGAAGCGTCGAGTCAACCACTGGATGATGAAGATTTCCCTTTTAGAGAATTGAGCGACGTTTCTGAAGAAATTGCGGATGGAAATGAAGAGGGAATTGAAGAATCTCTTCTCATCTCAGGTAATAAAACTTGACGCGTCTAAATTTTACATTAAAATAACTTGGTTTATCATATTACAATTGCTCATTTAACTGGGATTCTTAAAAGTAATAATTTATTTGTGACTAAAGATAATTTGTTTAATAATGGTTTTTTAATCTAATTTAAAATTGTTCTATTTTTCAGATGATTCTTCTGAACATCTCAATTCAACTGGAGATCAAAGTCGTCAAATGACAATTTACCTCTTCCAAGGCCAATATGTTGCTGAGCCAAGACTCAATAGATTCATTGACGGGGCTATCCGAAATATGGAGTCAGAAATGCGAAGTGGAACAATGGATCCTATTTTCTTTAGAGTTCTTCCAAGAGGAAAAGTAGAGTAAGTTTGAACTTTTTCAATTGTTTAATTGTGATTACATTTAGAGGTCATTGTTATACAAATCATATAATTTCCTTTATAAAGTAATTGCAGTCATAAGTTAGTATGATTAGTTGTACATAGTACAATGTAAGAATGTGTACGAGAATGATCTCTCTTTAAAAAGTTTTTCTTTCTATTGCGTTTCTCTATTTAATTAAACCACAATTGCTGATTAAGTTTTTGTCCCTTTCTAATTATGAAAGTACTTTTACCTATTGTCTAACAATAAGCTTGCATATAATTTGGTTATATTGCGAATTAAGCTCAATACAATCTTTTTATATGAATTTGAGCTAGTATATACCAACGTTGTTTTATTACTTTATACATGATTTAGGCGTACACCGTACATACAAATAGGCCATGAAGGTTAATGAATTAATCTAGACTTGATACATAGTAAGCTGGATAAAGTAGAGCAATTAATCTAAATGATTATTAATCTTCTATGTATGTTAATAGACATCGTGATGAGCCTGTTGGAGTAGGCCGTCGTAAAAAGGTGGGACAAAGAAAGAGGCGACCGTTCAACAAAAGGAATCGATTCAACAAGAAGAACAAGAGGATGAAGGGACCACAACGAAACGTTCAAAAAGATCTCGGCGGAGGACGAATTGAAGGGATTAGCAATTTAAAGAGAGATGGGGATGCTGAGATGCAGCAATTTGGAAATTATACCCTTGTAATTCACATTCACTCTCATAATCAAGTACTTGGGTAGTGGTAGTGGGTATAGGGATTTTTAGTTTCATTATTGGCATATTTTGTTTCCCATTTAGATTCGTTCTCATATGAAATATGGTCCATTGGAACTGAAGATGCAATTTCGGACTAAAAGGGGGATCAAGCGAACTGGAGCAACAGTTCCAGTCATTCGGGCTCATTGTGTCACTCGAGTAAATTTAGATGGGTCTGAAATGGTGGACTTCCTTCTTGAAAGGTTTGGCAGTCCAATCAAGTGCTGTATTTTCTCTCTCACATGCACATTCAGAATAGTTTTTAAGTGAAGTCTTAGTAGAAGTCACTGGTTTATTTGCTTAATAATGTCGTACTTTAATTAAGTTATATGGCCGAGTCAGGATGAAGAAGGTCCTGTGGCTTACAAAGATCTTTGACCTTTTTGGGAAAAATTACCCTGGAATCGCTAAAGTGTTAACTATTAAATAATATTTAATCAAATTATACTTTTCCTCATAAAAATCATATTCGTGAATTTATTATGAACATTTTGCTAATATGAGAGATTCCAAGGTACCATGGAAATAAAAAAGGTCAGGCGAAGATCTTTGTAAGCCACAGTAATAATGAAGATAATTGAATTGAAAAAATATCTAGGCCGCATCCAGAGACAATCAAACTCCGTGGGAAACTGTTTCCTTTGGCACAACGGGTAGCGCGAAATATTTTTGCTCGACTTTTTCTCCCTGAGTCTTTCCTCGTTACTCGACTTCGTGAGAAAGCCGGATTAGCTCTCCTCTCCAAACCCTCTGACAAAGAGTAAAACAAAAAAATTAAAACATCCAAAAACTACACTATACGTCTATCTCTATTTTATATGGCTGTAGTGGTTCGTGGCTTTCTGCTCAGCCCAAATATTCAATCTTGATTCCTTAATGAAATAAAAGGATTAATTGTCTCATATTTTCTTTGTGAATTGCAGATTCGAGTAGATGACCAAAGTGGTGGAGTGGACTTGAAAGACGCACCTTTCACATTGCCATCCACGATGATGTTGATGATTAAACTTAATGGCGAGAGTCCCACCGACCTCCTTTTGAATATGTATATTCAAGTCACTATTTTATATTGAGACTTTACCTTGACTGACTGACTTTAACTTACTCACTCAGGCGATTCAATCGCTCACGATCACCTTAACTATCTTCCCTTCTCTTCAATTGACTCGACATTACTTCCTTTTATACTAACCTAACCTCTTTACAATATAATCTTCGAGACAAAAATGCATATATTGAGGTTTAATGACCTTTTAAGACTATGGCATGTGACAATGTTCTACAATAGCAGAACACTTGAGACTTTTGTATGTGTGTAATATATTATTATTATTAGTTTTAAATCTTTAATATTGGAAACTTAATTGGAGGCTATGAAAAGTATAAAGTACATTTATTTATGATTTAGATGTTTTACCACAAATTGACTTTCCACAAAAACACCTTTTTACAGTGACAAAATGCAAATAATACATAACATGCTGACTTGCTGGCTAAACTAACGTTAGTATGTAGAAATGAGGTTATAATATTAATTTTTATTATAAAACTTAGAACTTATGGCTAATCACTTACTATTATCGGCTGAAACCAAGGTGACACATATTTTCTCTTACATGTCACTTGTATTTATATGTTATCAAATTAGAAACCAAGTGACATGTAAGAGAAATATGTGTCATCTTGGTTTCAGCCGATATTAATTTAAATATTGTTTTTATTTGAATTGAGAAAAGACAATTCTTGACAAAGATTCGGACTTTTAGGGCGTTTAGTATCATGATGCCTTAGTAGGAATGACAATTGACAATTAGCATGCATTTGGACTTTTGACAACTTTAGAAGTAGAAGTATTGCTTCAATTGTTCTGAGTCTGACCTTATGACTTGCGTACAAAAATATTATTTTAAATGAGCTTATTTTACTCTTTACTGATTTACTTATTGGAGAGGACTCTTTTATCTAATCTAGTTACGAATTGACTTAATTAGCTCTATTTTTAATAAACTTATGACTAGAGATAGGCCGAACTCGAATATTATTCAAATTCGTACGAATAGTCCGATTCGAATGATTTTTGTGAATACCTAACACCCGACACAATTTTTACCCGACTATGGGGCGAAGGAATAGCGCATACTTCAGGCGACATTCAATTTGAATGAGGTTAGGTTAGATTTAAAGTTTCAATACGCCCCGTGTCGGGTAAAATGTGTCGGGTATTTGGTAGCCACCCTTAATATTATATTTTGTGTGATCTCTATTTATTTAGGCATGCCACACATGAGAATATTACCCTAATAATTCGACGAATAGTTCTAATCCACTATACGCCCCATCTCTACTTATGACAAATAGTATGCTTTTGAGCTCTTAATATTCTTGACACTTTACGTCCACAAACTCGAGTTTGAGTTGTTGAACGAGTTGAACCCTTATTGTTTACCTAACAATTTGACAATGAAATGAGACTGACCGAATTATTTTTACTTTTATATAACCGCAATACCCCGAGACCTTAAATAACTGACATTTAAAACCAAAATTTGCTTAACACAATAAAAGACCAAGTGTATTCGTACCTTCAAACATAAATAAATTATTGTTAACAACACTTTGAGACTTTAATTCTCATCGGATTTAGACATTGCATAGCTCACTGAAATTCATTTTAATGGCAATCTGCATTGTTGGCATTGGTATTGCATTAATTGCATTTCGCATTTCATTCCATTTAAGATAAACGTTGTTACTTGCTCCTCTGCGCTCTGCACGGATCTCTAAAATGTTGCAAGTGCCATCTAGGGGAGTTTGAGTCGCCCAATTCTCCAGCAGAAATCCGAATTCATTTTACCTCTTCACAGTATTTCGGAAAAATCAATTAATTAATTCGAGTTAATAATTGTTCTACGGAATAATTAATAAATAAAGCTAAAATGTTTTCATCAAAGGTTTTTCAAATGGTGAGACCATCATTGAGAGTGATTTCGCGAGGATATGCTGATATGAGTTTCACATTTGCGGCTCCTTATCAGGTAAAATTCATTCTTAAAATCATTTTAAAATTTATAAGAACAAATTAAATAATTTAACATGTAAGATTGTTGATAATAAAATACAAGATTTTACATTTAATGCAATTCAAATATTCAGTACACATCAATTCTTAGAGGGGAAATAAATAATTATTAAATATATATGTGCATGTTTCAAACGACTTTTATTAGGATTTCATTAATTTTTGTACATTTAAATAGGTTTATTACAATCAAGCGAATATCAAACAAGTGGACGTACCATCATTCAGCGGGGCTTTTGGTATTTTACCGAATCACGTTCCAACTCTCGCCGTTCTCAAGCCTGGAGTTGTCACCATTTACGAGAACGACGGACAGTCGAAAAAGTTCTTCGTCTCTAGCGGAACGATTTCTGTTAATGAAGACTCGAGTGGTAATTAAATACTTACTTGTTTTTATACTCATTTCTTTTTAAT
Organism: Neelides sp. FZ-2019; assembly: GCA_009869795.1. Taxonomy (NCBI): domain Eukaryota; kingdom Metazoa; phylum Arthropoda; class Collembola; order Neelipleona; family Neelidae; genus Neelides; species Neelides sp. FZ-2019. The sequence continues at coordinate 54,120 of VJMY01000043.1, read as the reverse complement.
TTAAACAATTTGAATTGTCATTTGAAATTCTAAAATTAATGTCGGTCATGAAAATCAATAATTTAGCAATAAACTTATTTAAATTCATAAATAAGTTTTATTTTCTGAATTAGTGAATAAATCCTAATCCGAATTTATTTATTTCAGTGCAAGTCCTTGCCGAAGAAGCTGTTCCTCTCGAATCAATTGACGCTAGTGCTGCCCAGACCGAACTCAATTCAGCACAACAAGAACTTTCGAAAGCTCAGAGCGAAAAGGAAAAAGCGTCTGCTATGATTGCAATTGAAGTTGCACAAGCCATGATTGATGCAGCAAAATAAATGATGAGAATAATATTTAACAGCCACGTGTATGTAAAAAATAATTATGTAGATAAATCTATTACTGTTGTTCAATTATATTCAATTATATAGTCATTCACGGAAAATTCAATGATTTGAAATAAAAACTTATGTAATAGACCAATGAATGAAATTCATTAAAACTAAGTTGATAATTTAAAATTTAACTTATAATTACACCCTCCGTCACAGAGAAACAAATTAAGGCAGCATTTAAGTCTTCAATATACACACATAAAATGCATTTAAGACAATTTCAAATATACCTACCTGCTATAATTAACAAAATAATCTAAATTGGGTATTGGTAATAATATAAATTGCCAAAAATTCTACCAAACGATTGACGAAATGATCTGTAGATAATTTCCAGAATTTCTTCAAACATCACTGGCTATTCGTACTTAATTGCCAATTTGTCTTAAGCAAAGAACACAGTTTTTGTATTTCTATCATCTTTGATATTACAATTAATATTCTATATGCCAAATAATATAAAATAGAACAAGTGTAGCATATAGATATTCTCATGTCATAATATTTTGTATTTTATATTCTTTTTTGAAATAGACTAAAGCCCATATAATCTTAAATGTAGGTAATTGCATTTACGAATGATTCAATAAAATTGCCTACTTACTCAATTAGTAACACGTATTATCAACCTACCTCTATTAGCTGTCTAAACAATAAATTATGAGACTATGAATAAGAACGTTTTCACGTCAACCCTGCAATTTTACAATTTTCTATAATAGCATACAATATCATTTATAAACGGGTTCATTTAAAGCTCTTGCAAGTTGACCGAACCGGTCAGTTGGCGTTTAACAATCCTAGAGAGTACTTAAACATCCATTTGAATTGGCTCTCAACTATCCTTTTTAATATAAATCAAAAAAAATATTGCAAAACATCACGATATTCCCTTTTAACTTCCTCAACGTACTTTCGAATTTCTGAACATGTGTTTAGTTAGTTCTAGTGAAGTTAAATGCTAAGCCAACTATAATTAAAATAAACAATTTAGGAAAGTGTGAATGAGAAAAGTATAGGATATTTTACTTTATCTAAGTGGTGAAGGTGAGGGATAAGTCATAGGAAGAGATCAAAGAACTCCAACATCAAGTCTCAAGTTCTCTCATCACAATAATGCATATTATGCATACATAGCACTTTTCTTTTACCTCTCTGCTTGGCTCAAAAGACGAAAAGCAAGTTAAATTCAGGATTCCTTCACCCTTCTTGAGACTTCAAACTTAAATATTTATTGATCTTTGTTATACTCAAAAGATATTTAGAATTCCTATGACTGGAATTAAATGGATGTATTGTATTTAACACTGCAGATTCTCAAGAGTATCTCTGTCTCTATTTGCACTCTGCCTATGCATTGCCAACTGAAAGCATCCTCATTATTGTACTCAAAGTGACAACGAGCGAAGCACATTTAAAAAAGTATTCATCTTAAATGCCCATTTAAAGGCACATTCGTATAATAAACTAATAGTGGTTTTTGTCTTATTGTGATCCTTGGGGGGTTCATATTGTGAGCGACCTTTGAAGCCCTAATTAAAAGTGTAGGGTGTAAAATCGGTTACATGTGAAAAGTGAAGCTCGCATTGAATTAACATAAGAGCTAGACGAAGGGAGAAAGAACTTTGGCTCATCCTCTGTGATAAATGTATCATCAGTACGAAGGCAACAGACAGAGCTACGGGATGAGACGGTGAGTAAAAAAGGAAGAACACTGGCTCCAAACTTATCTGACGAACATAGGAGAGTTCTTCTCGACCTCACTAATACTCCTACATTACGACTCTTACAAAATACGAACTATTAAACCCACGTCTCGTTCTCGAACTTCTATGCTAGTATGCTACAAAGCTACAATATTTACAAGAGAATCAAATACCAGTACAGTCATACAAATACATAAATACAGAAGAATACGAGTCAAAGAAGTGAAATGTATATAATTTCGGCTTAAAGCAGAGAAGAAGAAAATTGGGGATTAATGCTCGAAAACATACATTTATATGCTTTGATGTGAACAAAACTCCCTTTTTCTCGCTATGAGGTCTCGGAAATCTCAATTTGAGCTCATTGTTGATCATTAAGGCGCTACTCAGGCATAGTTCTCCTTGTGAGTTATTGTGAACTGAGGGAGATTTAATAAGTTCAAAGGGTGAAAAACTTGGTCGGCTCTCATAGGAAAAGAGACGATTAGAGCCACATTGGTATCATTGAAGAATTTCGAAGTTGTGGAGGAGCCGACGGGAGTCTGGTAAATGAGTTTAATAAAAGTGAGTCTTGGAGGGCGGAGGGGTCGGGCGACAGGTCCTTTCCTACTCCTCTCCATCTTCTCCTATGTCGCGGCGACGAGCGAGGGAGACGGCGGACCCGACGCTGAGATAATGCTGGTTGGGAAGAGTGAGACTCGGCCATCCTGGTCACCTTTGCCGTCGTCGCCTTCTTCACCTTCCCAGCCCAAGTGGAATGACTCATCGGAGGGTCTGAACAACCCAGAAGGTTCGCCCTTCTTGTAATCATATCCTAATTTACTTATAAATCACTCCTCGGATCACAACTTTTTAGTTATTCAGACTCTCACGACGCGCTTTGCATCAAACTATATGACTTGTAGGACAATATTTTTAATTTAAATGACTATTTGATACACCCAACCTAAAGGCATTGAGGAAGAATGAATGAAATGAAGATTCTTATTGACGCGACTTAAAATACTACTACTCACAATTTCACATCAAAAGAAATTTTATGCAATTAGGCAATTGCTAATGAGAGAAAATTAGAAAGATGCTTTATTTATTGAAATGATAAATGCTTATATTTTTGTTTATTTGTATATTGTACAGGACGTTTTTATGTAGCGCAAACATCAAATGCATGTAAAGTTATGATAATTTCATATCTAACGTTTATTAAATTTACCACAGCAACCTTATGGAATTCAATTAGCTTTGCATGCCTTTTGATATTTGCGCTATATAAAAAACGCCCGGTACTACCTAATTTAAACTCGAAAGTAAAAAATTACACTTTTAATTCTCATTTAAATTTAAGTATTTTTAATTAACCTTTCTTTCAAAACTTCTCATAACTCCTTCTTAACCTTTCTGATAACTTAACCTTTCATTCAAAATCGTAGAAAGTGAGGAATTTAAATGATAGTTTGCTGTCAATTTTTTTCAAAATATTTTAGGGTTATTAGGGCTATTTTTGTTTTTCCTTAAACTAGTAGATTAAATAAACTAGGCTTGAATAGAGAGTGGAGTATATTTGACTTGCCAATTGATTTTCGTATCATGGAATCATTTACTTAAGAAATTAGTCTCCAGTAGAGATTTCTATATGTATGTATATGGAAGCTCCTAATAAGAATTAAAGCAACACATAAACTCCTACCAAGAGGGAGAAGACTCCCAACTCTCCCAAGTCAAATCATAGTGTAAAAAAGTAGTAAATTTAGAGAAGGGCGGATAGGCAAAATGGTAACAATGGGTCTGTGGACAAAGTGGTTAAAAGGGAAGTGTAAACAATAATCCTTAGAATTGGAAAAGAAAGGTACGCCAATAGCTTTAGGTTACCTGAATAAAGAAATGCACGAAGGCGAGAGTTGAAACGAGTCAATATTATTATGTGTTCATAATTACAAATACAAGTTTGAAGTTTAAATTACAAAAGTGTATATATCAGTGTGTTCTAACTAGATTTATGCATATTAACATGCGATGTGAATCTATGAAATATCTTTCTCTCCATTGTGTGAAATTATAGTTAAGAAGAGTTAGAACCTTCCTGACTCTTAAAATGGGAGAAATGCAGTACAGCGAGGAATATGAATTGAGTCAGGACTTGACGACAGACTTCAGGTTCAAAAAGAAAATATTTGAGGGGGCACGGCAAAGAAGAATGAAAAAAGGCTTCGTTTGATTTCATCACCCCAACAAGACGATGAGTTAAAAAATGAGATCCAGCCTTATTTCGTTAAACAAAGTCCAACCTGATGGGTTTTCTCTGTGGTTGATATGAAGAAGCGAAGAGAGTAGAGACTTGTGTCGCATTCCAAAGGAGGCTTTAGCTCAAAGAACTATTAAACGACCCTGCTATATAATTGATAGTGACGAAGGGCTCAGTGGAGTATCACTAAATATTATATCCGATGAAATACCGCATTTACTCAAAATAACGCCAGGGCTCAAAAGATCGCCGGGCTCAAAAGAACGCCTATTTTTTTAAAGATAGACGGGGCTCAAAAAATCGCCGGGTCAAAATATATACTCTATGTGAATTATATATAAGACATAGTAAAACAAGGAATACTTCATTTTTAAATGTACGAATATTGAAATATATTATTGAGAATAATACGATATAGAACTACAAAATATAAATGTACGGAAAAAATGACATTTCATTCAATTAAGTTACTAAAAAAGTAAATTTTTGGAAGTAATTTATCAAATTATTTAATTATCGCCGGGGCTCAAAAGAATGCAGGAGGTCGAACCTCGATTTTTAAAAGAACACCCGGGCGTTCTTTTGAGCAAATGCGGTAGTATGGGGGCATATATGAGGGAGAGTATGTATATCTCCGGGTGTGTTGTTCTCTTGGGAGTCCCTTTGACTCGTCGTCGTCGCTTGTTGGGTCGACGTGGAAGCCGAAGGCACTCACGGACGATTGATACTATCTCCTCAGACTTTCCTGGCCGTGTCTCCGTCACTCAGACGACAGGAGAAGAGTTCGTCCATTTGGGCCCCATCAGCCCCGATTCCTTCTTGGAATCACCAACGGCCCCACAAGCCCTTTTTGCCTAAATGGAAGACATTGAGAAGGTGGGGCAACTGTTAATGTCGAGAAAGATCCCCAAATTCCTATTTAAGGACTCTGATAGAAACTCTATTTATCACACTCTTCCTTCTAATACCATGCTCTTATTTTCTTTCTTAGAATTCAAATATTTTAACCAACATATATGAGTTGATTCATATAGTAAACTATTTAAAAAAGTTCATTAAAATGAATATGAAGTCAAAGTTTTATGCTTTTGCATTTGATGTAGCGTCTGATTAGATCAAATCAATCGATTAAAAGCGTTTATTAATTTTTTTACATTTTCATTCATGAAAGAGTGGAGCGTTAGCTCTTGGTACTATTGACCATTATATGCGTTTGTAATTGAATCTTTGATTTATTGAAGTGTTGTACTATGTGAAAAGTCCATTTGTGGCTTGGAATTTTTTCGTATCATTATATACTTAGACATTAATTAAAGGTCTTTATCACTCACTGTCTTTGGTCTGGAGCAGAGAGGGATGAGGAATTTCCTCAAGGGAGCCTTTGTAGATAAGGGTCCATTAGAAGGCAGTAGGAGCAACGAATTACTCTTACTTTTCATTACTCAACTTTTTCCCTGTGCCTTAATTGAACTTTTTATGAGAGTCGGGTCCTTGGTGGAGAGCGTGAAGGTGTGTGTGTGTGGACTTAAGTGCTGGGCATAAAGAGGAAAAATACATGGATTTGGTTTTAAGGCTCTTCTTCGGGTCACTCTGTCCCCAGAGCTCCTAAATGGTCGGCTCAATTTCCCCGACGCATATCAGTACTCTCAAGTTGGTTCGGTATATTCCTTTTTGTTTTGATTTAAAAGTTATTTTTCTCGCACCCACAACAGGGCATGGGGAGGAGCAGGAGGTCTACAGACCAAATGGGCGACGGCGAGGGAACACCACCGGGCTGGAGCATGGAACAGCCAACAGGTCCGCCACCAGACCTCACCATGTCAGAAAGACTTCCGACCATCAGGAGCCGAGTCGGAAATTAAGATGCGCCTGTGACTCTCCAGATTGCCTCAGAAACCAAAAGAACTTTTGCATCACTTCCGGAATCTGTTACAAACAGTATTTGGATCGTGGGGAAAAGGCCCCACATTTCATTAAAGGATGCACAGAGTAATTTTTCTTGTACATATCTCGTTCTTAATTTTACTCAACATGGTCAATTTATTAAACAGACATTTTTCTTGGAGAAGTTATTTCTAACAAATCCCGAAATTTTATTGATTTTTTATAATGATGAGAAATTAAAAAATAACTTTTATGCATGACATTTTATCGAATAAGAATTCAACCAAAATGCCGAGATTTATTTGAATTTCTTTTGAGAAGATTGGAAACACAAGGATGTACATATAGCTATATGAGCATATAATATGTATGATATGACCTTTTATCTCATAGTTTTATGAGACGTTTAACTTTAGTTGAGAGATTAGACAGGGTGGTCAGGTTCTTTAATGCTCACTGGTGAAATGTAAGAGCCACTCCTATTGGTATTATAAAGAAAATTGGAAAAATGTGGAAAAGCTTTCTCCTTGTAACATGAGTCGGAGCCGAAACGAGTTCCCTATTTACCCAAACTCAAAGAGACGTATTGAGTTCTCTTAAGAACTGCTTGGATGAATTTTCATAGATGCATATATGAACCTGTCCGATTCAAGAAATCCCTCTTTTGGCCAGAAATCCCTGTAGAGTCGCTAATAGAAGGAATAGAAGTGACAGTGTGTAACTAATTAAGCAAGAGAAGATTTGAGCTCGTTGAGAAAGAAATGAATCATTAGTAGGAAATGGTTTGAAGATGAATAATTATTCTTCATCAGTCAGCTTCATGATGAATCCGGTGGGCCGAGCGGAAGATGATGGAGCTGCTGGAGAGAATCCTTCACAAGCCCCTTACGTTCTTGTCAAAATCTTTGAGAAAGAGGCGGGGCGCTCGAGATGTTCCCTTTCTCAACATAAATTAATGATCCTCGTGAAAGCTGAGAGGAGGAGGAGGATGAGGAGACCAACAAGGGAGAAACAAAGGCCGAAAGACTAATATTGATCTTTCCCACATGGAAATGAAATCAAGTGATCTGGAACCTAATGGAAAGAAATGAGAACCTCGTTGACTTCTTATTCCTTCCAAACATTTAGAACACGTTATTCCCATCCCACCCTGCTCGCAGAATCATTCCTTTTTCAAATATCACCACATCACTAGATCAGTTCTCTCATTTAAATATTCTCAAACAGCAAGATTTTGATTCTATGCTAATAAGACATTGTTACAAAAATGTTAGGGCATTAACAGTTAGAGATAATATACAAAGCTACAATCTTATTTCAATAATCTGCCCCATGGACAGACCTGATGACAAGACTGATGTAATGATATGTCATTTCAAAGTTTTTTAAACAAGAAATTCAAAATTGCCGAGTCATCATGATTAATGCAAATGCTAGAAAAATGAAAAGCATTATCTCAGAGCGCATTATATTGTTTAATTTAAAGAGGATAAATGGATGTTTAATTTTCAGTGACCCAACGCCGCTCCTTTGTGAGAATCGACCACCAAAGCCGAGAAATTCACATCGTTGGCCATACTTGGAATGTAAACATATTATTTAATCATTTATATAATTTATATATGAATGAGTTATACCAATCTAATATCAATTCAAAACAAACTACTAAATACATTATTATGTGCAGTTACTTTCTTTATTTTAGGTTGTAATACAGATTATTGTAATTTGAATCTCATTTTGACCATACCAGATCATTTGGGTAATTTTTTGGATTATTAAAAAATTAAAAATAAAAATAACTATTTATTAAAATTTCTTAATTAGCGTTAGTTGTTTATTGTAAGCTTATTACTGTTATTACCATTTATTATTATTATTATTATTATTATTATTATTATTATACTATATAGTCGTTTGTTAATCACCTAATTTTGACAATATAGCTTATATTCTCAGTTAGTCAAAGATGTTGATCAATAATGGAATTGAGGTGTTTTGAAAAGGTTCAGTGATACATGATGTGAATATGACGAAAGGCAAAGCGACAGGAGGGCGACACGAAAAAGGAATCTCTCAAGCGACAACAATCAGACCGGACGCGAATTGGCAGAGGAAACAAACAGGGCACAATAACAGGGTACTTTCATTCTTAATAGACTTTCTTAGGAATTCACGTCGAGGGAAAATCCTCTTAATTGGGCATATAAGCTCTGGATTTATTTAATATAATATATTTAACAGGGTTCATTTCCACCCATTTCTCGCCTCGCCACTTGTTTTCTCATTGGAGCTGCCTGCGTAATCATCCTCGTCTCATCAATTGGATTTTACATCCTCAGACGAGAGCAAAGGTACGGAGGAGCTTTCGATTTAATAATTTATATACCTTCTCTTTCTCCATTATGCATCTACCTTGGGTATTTAAGAGAATACAATTCCTATTACTATCATGTATTGATGCATTCTTACACTTATATCGGGTTTGAAGTTGCATTATAACTATGTGGTGAATGAAAGGGGCAGTTTATCCACATTGTGGTGTCATTGGTTGATCAGAATAATAAGGATGGTTAGGGTGAGGAACTCGAAGGTCAAAGGGTGTTGAGGGTCTCTTGGCATTTAATCTAAACATTTATCTAAATTTCCTCTTTCACGAAAACATACGAGAGACTTTGATGAATTGAGGAAAAGAGAAATATTTTCGGAATTTCAAAGAAACGCCTTTTAGTGACCAAACCCATAATAATAACGTGTGTCGTCCTAATGGGGCACTGAGAGGCTCATCGTTTATTCTCTCATCCCTGAACGAATTTTATATTTTATACAATATTTTTAGCTTATTTAACTTCACTTTATCATTTCATTTTAGTTTTAAATTTTTGTTAATTTTCAGCCTTGCGGAGATATACTATCGAAAAGATTTGAACACAGCTAGTCCAGAAGGAATGGTAGAAGTTGGGGAAACTGAGGAGATTGAGACCATTGGTCGTAATGAGGTTCAAATTGAAAATCCACCCATCAACAACTTCATAGGAATTCGTCTTAAGAATACTAACAAGGTTTCAAGCATCAATCAATTAGAAATTGATGAAGAAGGAACTCTCTCGCACTTGCCATCATCACATGATTTGTCAACTTCCTCAGCTCTCTTTACTCATCAGTAATTTAATATGCTAGAAAGACAAAAAACATATCTGTAAAAGAATATTTTAACCAAAATATCAAACCCTCCACAGAAGAGTCACTAATGAGACCCGCTACTTTGATGTAAAAACTATTCACCTAACATCAAACTTATTTAACAATAAAATATAAGCGGATATTCATTCCTGTTCCTATCATTCTATTGAATTTCATCTTATACCATTTTTCATGCTATCTAAGTAAATATTCGTAACCTACATAGACATTATAGCACATTCACCTATGTATATATTACAATAGAAAGAGTCCGAGGAATCCTTATGATTATAAACTGATAGTGAAACAAGGTGGGTGAAAGGAATAATAATGACGTGTGGGATAATTTCCAAACCTCCTCATTCCCGACACTTAATCAAATCTTGACTTATCTTACAACTTGGCTTCACCTTTGCACTCAATGTTCCATCTTCTTCCTTTATTGTCTCCCCTTTCTTGTCATCAAGTGGAATCAAAAAGGAATGACCAACTTCTAAATTATGTAAATAGGATAATATGCGTATATGAACGGTATACGGAGGTATACAAAATACTCCTTCTTATACCCCAAAATGAGCATTCAAATACACAAGAACTCGTCACCCAGCCAGTTGTTTAAATAATCAATATCAGGAAATCTAACCGTATACTGTTATACAACAAAGACAAACCTTTGTCAAAAACATTTTCTATAATAGGCATACTAGCATATTTATTCATACTATTAGTCTATAACTTTATATACCGTTAACATAATATATAAGAGGGAAAGTTCTAAGTTGGTGCACGTTATAACTCGGACCACTTAGGTAAATGGCAATGCTTTTTCAGCGTCGATCGACCATTGAGCTAGGATTAAAAATAAACTCCTTATCAACTTTTGGATTCCACGAATTTATTTAGTTATGATATTAGTTATTACTTTAAAACTTGAGTTGAATTTTTAGTTTAATAAAATCTTTACCTTACTTGCTAAAAAGTTAGGATAAATATAAATTGATCAGCAAAGATTGGAACGAATCAAAAGTTCATTGACATTGACATGATGAACAAGGACATGGTCAAAATTTGTTTTTGTCCTCTAGTCTAAGGCTCTAATATTTTGTATAAGCGGTGGCCCCAAGTCATTACATTATTTATTATGAGGTTAAATGTGGAAGGAGAGTTATTGTAAGTCAGCATTGACAAACTTTGAAATAAAGATAAACATTCTCAGTTCTCAAATTGACTATATAAAGTGATGTATTTGCCAAGCTTTTGATTTGATCCAATCTTTGCTGGTCGATTCATATTTTTGCTAACATTTTAGCAAGTAAGGTAAGGTAATATTGAAGTTGAATTTATTAAACTGGAAATTGAACTTAAAGTTTAAAATGCGTTAAGTGAGTAACTAAATAAATTCGTGGAATCCAAAAGCTGATAAGGAGTCTATTTTTAGTTCTAGCTCGACGCTCGAGCGTTGCCATTTACCGAAGTGTTCCGAGTTATAACGTGTAACGAGTTGGAACTTTCCCACTTATTTAATATAGGAACCTAATTTCTTAAAATTATATATCTATGCTGTTTATATCAGGACATTGAATTTGAATAAGTCTCCGTATACTTAATAGCAATAATGATTTAAGATATGAATGATGAGAAGTTCCTTGGTCTTGGACTCTTGCACTGGTTATTTCCTTGCACCGATTCCCCAATCTAGGCAGAGAGGCTCCAGAGAGATTTTGAGCTTTTGTTCTACAGGAGTTTCCACTTTGCCTTCCACACGTGTCTTTCTCATGGAGCGAAAGAAATGTATGAAACTCGCCAGCACTTAAACTCGGTTCCATTTGTCCCTTGAGTCCTTCTTCTTATCCTTCAGTTTCGGAATTTGAAAATGATCCCCAAATCCTAAACTCTATCTCTAAAGGTAAAAGTGTATTAATACGAACCAAAATGAGTCTCTATATGAAACACCCATGCAGTATAGATCGAAGACCATTGTGAGTTGCTAATGACATCCCTCTCAACTGATAGAACACATATTTTGGTCTCCACACTTAGGTCCTATCTTGAGGAATGCTTCGTCTTCTCCTCCAATCTCTCTAATACTCTTCCTTTGAGATAAAAGTCCTCTCAGCCTCTTTGGAGCCAAAGAAGTCTCTTGAGTGAAACTCTCTCACTCATTTCCTTCCATTTCCGAGAATCATCCCTTTGGCTGGATTGATAAACTATCTTAATTGAGTCTCCCAAACATCATTTTTCAATAACTTGGAGTCGCGACGACTTCGAGTGCTCCTCGTCTCGTCTTTACCCTCCCCAGTCAATGAGATGAGGATTAGCTGCAGTTGAACATAAGATAAGGAAATGGAATTTTAGTTTCTGATAAACCAAGATAACTTTTGGGAAAAACTAAGAGCAATTACAATTTACTGATTTAATTGCAAGTCTTTTTTTTACCTCTATGAATTTAATCTAAAATTCCAAAATTCTATGATATCGATGTTTTTATGGCTAAGCTATCATTTTTATCCATTATGCTCCAAGGATCATTTGCTTACTAAACACCATCCAAAAATGATTATACTCATATTAATAGCTGTATAACTTATAAAAGAGTAAAATAGCAACACAACTATTTTGGTACCCTATGAATAAAATGAAATAATTAATTGAAATATTTATTTAGAAAGGAAATTATAATTTTTTTGTCAGAAATCATATTTATTATATTTACAAAAGGACTCGAGAACTCACGGGATGCAGGAGGACGAGGAAATTTTTAAGGGTTATTATTGCCGGTCTAGATGAAATAAGTTTTAGGATTTAGGAGTGTTTATATAATGGGCGGTGTAGTAGGAAGGCCGATGAGGGCCATAAGTTCTTTTTGCTATCATCGTGAATATCCTGAACAGCTGCATTGAACGGAAGCGACGGCTCCGAGTCTCGTCGTCTCTCAACCTCCTATCATCCGGTGTGGATCTCCACTTGGCTCGTCATCCCTTCTCGTTTCTCCAATTAACCTATCCCGACTACCTGCTCCCTCATTTACCTCTCTCTGTACAATCCCGGGCTCCAAATATCCACATCTGCTCCATTCGGTATTCGGTCCTCATCGACGCCATAGAAAGTGAATATGGAGTTGATCAGTCTACACCAGACTCATTTTCAAGGGTAAAATAAACACACAAACCCACGCACAGCACACACACACACACACACACACACATACTCATATACTTACACCACACAATTGAAGTTCATGGCGAGTTTTTTATGGTATGGCGACAACCGCCAATTTGGTCGAGTTAAAAAATTGGACAGGTAATTGGATTTATATTGATGTCACAATGTGGTCCGAAACTAACTCCTTTTTCTATGTTCTCCTATTTGGTACTTATTGATCCTTTTACTAATTTATATATTGGAAATGTATAGTAGGTAAGGGTTTTTAGTAACTTATTATCCAGCTCAGCGCATTAATTAAGTCATTAGTAAGGAATTAAATGTTTTTCATTTTAATTATATTGTCAATTTAATAGGACATGCCGTGTTATTCAAAATTAATGGCAATTGAGCGGAAAACAAAAGAAATCACTTTGCATAAAGTCCATTTAATGATCCAAAAGGACAATAATGCCACATATGTAATGTAGGAAAAATAATATTGAACAATTGCAATTGGTGAAATATGTAAACGTTTAAATAGCAACATGTATAAATTATTATATACTTTCTGTTTTAAATGTGTATTAAATAATAAACTTACCTATACATCCGGATCCAGCTCTTTATTGATTTAGTTGGCTGTTTTTCTTTAATTTGAGAATGAGAATGACTTTATTTGAAGATTTACAATGTTGAGTTACAATAACTCATTTCCAACATTTAACCTTATTAAATAAGTAAATTAAAACAGCTATTTACTAAAATTTAAAAACAACTTTATTAATTTCTTGATTCAACAAGATACTTATAGACTTAACAAGGTAATTAAATTGAGATACATTCGATTCCGTAAAGAGAGGATCTCGGATTACTCGGATTTTACATTTAATGTTATTCATATGTAATAAATGTTTTGTCTTTACTATTTACATAAAATGACTTTCAATTTGACAAACAAATACTTCAAAATATATTGCTTGAATAGGATGAAGTAACAAATTATAAATGGGAGAATAATTTCAATGCAATGTGATATATCTGTTCTTCTCTAGATATTCTACAGTACAATATTATGTGTCGTGGTGTGTTTTTCTTCAAAACGATATGGAAGAATTTCTGATAATCTAAATTTTATTTGTCTACAATTCTAATAAATAGAAAAGAATATAAAATAAAATTTTTAATAACTACGAAAAGATTCATTATACTGAATACTAATGATAAACCAAAATACTATTTACTTAAATAAATCAAAACATGTGTAGGAGTTTGATTTTATGATAATTGTTTAAATATTGACATTTAACCACATCAAATAAATCCTTTTTCAAATGTCCATATTATACTTATTGTTTGTTTTATTCTATGGAACATGCCTATATCAAATTCTTCTATTGTGATATTGTGATCCAACGATTAAACTTTAAACGTTTGTTTAAATTTTATCTTTGGTTTTCTTAATCGAAGTTGAAATTATTTGGTTTTCTAAAGTACAAGGGCACTTGAATTGTTTGTGATTGTTGATGTGTTGATGATTACAAATCATGAAAACTTCTCCATTAAATTTTTCTCAAAAAAATAATAAATGAAAAATATTTAAAAAAAATAATTTATTGCACATGCATAAATATTGTACATCAATCCACCTACATGAAATTTCAATATAATCTCTATCTTGACTCTTTTCTTCTCCGATGAGTCATGAAATAAACATGAGTAAAACGTTCCGAACTGCAAGATAGCTGTGATAATTATATATTAAAGTGTTTTTAAAAAGTTATCGAGTGTTGTTGGATCGCCAAAGTTTGTGTTGACCTATTTGAGACAATCGGTCATAAATCATCACAAAAGTAAGCAGAATGAAAAAACAATAGAAATTAGCTCTCAATTTGCAATATGAATGATAAACCCAAAGGCATTGCCTTTTGAATATACCAAAGAATAATTTTCTCACTATAATAATAATTATGTAACACATTCATTGTCCAGAGTCTGAGTATCAAGTTATCTCAAAGTTTTTAACATTACCATATAATAATACAATTTAATAATTTTGTCATGTATGCAAAAGGTTTATGAAAAGACATAAATTTGTGCTAAACTGACGTTAATTGACAAGAGGAAGAAAGGTGGAAAAATGAGAGAGGTAAGGAGGAAAGAGAAGCACGGAACTGTGTGATTGAAATAGAGGAAAAATAGAGATTTTTTCAGGTTGAGAAATCCTCCTTGGAGTGTCTGGTAACCCGGGGGCTGGTAGATCTGGCGAGCCGCCTTCACCAGTCGCGTGTCATCTCTTTGGAGGGGGGTCAAATCTCAATGGGGCTTATATGAAGCAAAGCTTCAGCTTTTCTTCACTCACTCCTCAACCGACTCGCTGGCTCCACGGCCGGCCCTATCACAATCCCTCACACATCGACATCCCTCTCACATTTCTTATACCTTATTTACCTTCAACCTCCCTTCAAACCATTGTCTTCATCGACCACTCAGCACAGTGACAGTTGTGAAAAACCTTCTAATTACATTTTTAATATTTTCCAAGAATTTTTTTAGTTTTTTAACAAAAAGAAATATTTTACGAAAATAATTTTTGATTTATTGATAATATATCGTGATTTTATCAATAGCTTCGGAAATTTATAAATTTTTACAGAATTTTAATTTTTATTGAAAGTTGAGTTTTGTGTGTATTAAGATTGTTGGCAACCTGGTTGGTTTCTGCTTTCGTCCTCTGATGTTTTTAAAAAGCTTGTGAGTTACTTTTGGTTTTTGGTCTCCCCTTGGATTTCAGTTTGATCTCCTGTGATCTGAAGGATTCTGTAAGTCAAAAAGAACCATCCGTCTGTTCTTCCCTCATCGACTCGTGAGTTTGCTTCTTAAGTAAACAAACATTCGTTTCCCGTCCCGTTTCTCATCCGCCAACGGGGGATGTTTGAGAGTTCTAAATAGAAGACCTCTTTATCTCCTTCCGCAGGGATTTTTGGATAATTTAAGTTTCAATTCCCACAAGCGGAATATAAGAGAAACATATTTTTATCTATTACAGACGTCCAGTAGATTTTTTAATACTTATACTTTGAGATCCTAGGTTCAAATAAGCTTAAATTTATAATAAGTATTTTATTATACTTATACATATAATAATGACGATTTAAGTAACATGGAGTTTATACATTTAAGCCATTTAAGTATATTCTATATTTAATATAGTATACTGAATTACAATTACTGGGTCAAATAAGTAAGTACGTCATTTTTTAATCAACAATTTTTTTAAATTGTACACAAA
The DNA here is from genome assembly GCA_009869795.1 of Neelides sp. FZ-2019. Taxonomy (NCBI): domain Eukaryota; kingdom Metazoa; phylum Arthropoda; class Collembola; order Neelipleona; family Neelidae; genus Neelides; species Neelides sp. FZ-2019. Next base: position 38,295 of record VJMY01000043.1, on the reverse strand, counting down.
TGACGTAAGGACGTAATATTTAATATTTATCATTATATATCATATTTTAGGTAGGCTTATTTGTCATGAAATATTACTCTCTATTACAAAATTCTTATAAATTATGAAAACTTTAGTATAGCCTTTTATTTTGACAAGACAAGTTAGCAAGTTGATGTGCAAGTGACTCTTTTTGTGTTTGAAAATATTGGCATGACATGTTTATGTTCTAAATTTAAGACCAAGATCTTAAGACATAGGACCATAAGATCATCTTTAATGAATTATTTTACTCCTTGGGAAAGAGAGAATGAACTGAATGTAAGAGAGTTAGGAGGCATTTTAAAGCCATGAGATTAAATCACAAATGAAACATAATCTCAGCCTATATAATTCTCACATCATACCAGCTTCATTCTTTTTTATTTAATTTATTGATAAAACAAACAATGACTGTCAGATCCGAACCCTTTATGAGCCACTACATTAAAATCCATCCAGTTACACATTGATACATAGGTAATTTAATTCACTACCTACATTGGATATTCAAGCAATAATATTTAGTAACTAGTTAATATACATGTACATTTAACTATGTACATCATGTGAGCTTCCTAAAGTGGCAAAAGGTTTCTTTAGTCTGGGAATTATTTATCTCTCGTCACTCACTCCTGCATGATTTATCATGACTTTACGTCTTTATCAGTTACGCCGGTTCTCTTCCCTTATTCCGTGGATGTTTGCACAAGTTTGCAAAATGCTCTGATGAATCTCCTTTTATGAGTCGGCCGCCTCACTCAGTGAGTCTCTGTGAACCTGCTCGTGCAAAAATCCCTTTTAGCACTTTATTGGCTGAACCCTAAAGAGCCATGTTCCAAAGGGTCATGAACTATTATATTGTTTAATTGTTTTCCTCTGTTGTGTTTATACATTGTAGGAGGATTGGATGTCGGAAGGGTTTTTGACATTCGAGTCTCCGAGAAGAATGAGACTTTGACAGGCCAATAAACATTTAAATCGGCGGAACGAATTGAGTTTTTCCTTTCCCTTCTCCCCTCGTCTCTTTTAAGCGTTTAAGCTCCCTTTGTGGTCTCATTGTGAGTCAAGTCTTCTTCTTCCTACATAGATCCAACAAAGGAAGAAAGAAGATGCCTTGTTGGAGTCGTACGGGTTTAAAGGATTCGTCCCGCTCCTGAACGACTCAACATCTCACAACAACTGAATAATTGAAATGAGGAGTGTGAAGTGAACCTCCTGCTGGGCCATAATCTCATCACTCAAGATCCTCAAGATTACAAAGTCGCTCCTCAAGGGACCTAAAGCATCTTTCAATATTGACTCATCCGCACTTGATCAACATAATTCAGTAAGTTTGAGAATTTGATTCTAATTCATCACATGTTCTTATCTCTTGATGAGACATTAATTAGGCTATATTAACCCCCATTGGTATCATTGAATCATGCAATCATCAATCAAATATCTCTTATCCATACATTTATCATATGCCACTTATCAACATTCATGCATGTCTTGAATATCATTCATAAATTTCAATTAATCCAATAAATCTCTAATTTTTTATCAAGGAACATAAATCATGTTCATATAGTTCAATTTAAAATGTCTGTCTTAAATAGCTATGATAAATAATTTTTCTAAAACAAATAACTGGGAAATTAGTTTCATTTGATTTTTTGATTACACGATTTAACAATTAGGAAGTCAGGTTTTGGACAACCAAATATTACTGATTGGATAATTATGGTCTGAAAAGAGATTTTCATAATTTAATTATACCTCATCATGTGTTGAATTGGTAGCTAAATTACTAAAACTTAATCCGCCTAAACTACCAAACCTTAATAAAGTGGGAGGTTGGCTTCTGTTTATGAATGTTTGGGAGTTCGAGGCTTGTAGGTGTCAAGAGTGTCAGTCAAGTTGAACCTTCATTTTAATCATTAGGGAAGATAAATTAGAGTGAAATGAGCAGAGTCGTCTTTGATTATTAAAATATGCTAATTTATTCTTTTTGGATAATTTACTGTGCAAGATGAATTCTTAATAGGATCTTAATCCTCTACAAATATGAGTTTCTGGTTATTCTCTAATGAGAAGTTTCCTCTCACATTGGGGGAAATCATCTCTTTTCTTCGTTTCTTCTCATCTCTTTGTTTCTTAGTAGGTAGGTTTTATGGATGTTTGCAAAAAAGATTCGTATCTATTAGTGCAATTAAAGGTTTAGCGGGGGGGGCCAAAGATACTCAATTCTGTGCCAGACATCTTCAAAATAGTTCAAATACGCAGAAATACAATAATAAAAGTCCAAACTCGTTATACTCATAAACCATATGCACTGTTCCTAAATTTGCCTCCTCTTGGGATTTCCCTAAAACTAAGAATTTTAATACTTTCGTCTCAACTAACTCAAAACTCTTTATCGGAAGAAGGTCATAAAGTCTGTGTTCTCTTTAAGATATTTTAGCATATTTCCAATAAGAAACTTTCTTTCAATAGCTAGGTACAATAAACTTATCACTTGCTACAAAGTAAAAACTCTCATCTATACAAATACACTCATCTTTATATAATTTACCGGATTTTACGTAATCATTTACTACCTATTGGTATAATATCTTTGAAATTTAAAAATGCTCCATAAGTCGATCTATATACACAAGCATAAATATTACCTATTATATAGTATATGACTTGTTTATGCTTAAGAATATCAAAAAAATATGGATATTGGCACATGAATAAGTTCATACAGGTGAATAGGTGTAAGCTATATAGTTTGTTTTGTTTATATTCGAGTTATGGATGTAATGATATATTGGCTCTTAACTCAACACTCCATTGTTTATGTTCGTCCATTTGGGTTGTTGAAACAAGGAGTGCAATAAAGTTGAGAGCTGGACCAGATAATTAACGACTCTAAACGACCCATCAAAGAGCTATGTAAAAACAAAAGTCAAAACTGGGCTGAAGAGCACAAAACATTAAATTTTGTATGAGAGTCATATACCTGGCCTTTTTCATGGACTCCTTCTAATGTGTTCGCGAGAATTTTGGATTTAAAATATTCCGTTTTAAAGAATCATTAAGCAGAAACCAACTAAATATAGGTTCTCAGTATTTATTTTTTAGACTTTTCAGCTTTGGTGAATTTCCAGTCAAACTTTGCATTATTTTATTGACTTACGTGTTTTATTAATATAAAGGTTATTAAATTTCATTTTGTTAACTAAATAAATTTTATTTGAAAGGTGAATGAATATTTTTGCATGTAAAGTTATACCTATTCTTGCAATTTCAATTCCAAACTAAATTAATAATTGAATGAATTGGGCATTTCTGTTATTATTTACTGTTTTAATATATTTAAATCAGTTAAATGTTGAAAGAAGTATTTACAAATCACTAATACATACAGATATTTGAACTTATAAAATATTATTTAATAATTTCATTTTTTAAATTATATTATAACCCAAGTATTAAATATATACATATAGAAAGATTTTACATTTATGCATGCACATGCAAAGGAGATATAATTGGCGTTAATATGATGTAATGAGAGTAAATGTATATGAGGAAAGAAAGTGTTTGTCTTCGTATAAAAAACTTCTGCATGTGTTCCTGTGAGCTTTTACTTAATATGATTATTATGCATAGTTTTATTAATATTTGAAGTATTTAAAAGATTTTTTCCTCTAAAGCTCCATGAAAGTGAATTTAGTTAGTGGGAGATGCATGTTTGAAAAAGAGTAATTTCCTTCCCTAATATTTAATATCCTTTGAAAACGACTGAGTGAGTGAGTGAGTGAGAGAGAATGTGAAGTCATTTCGTGCTTGTGTCTTAAGGGAGAATTTGAGGAGGAAAAGTTGGACGGAGGGAGTCGTAAAATCATTTTAATATCTCTCATTGCATTTAAAGGCAAAAGAAACTTTCGTGCATGGACGAGGATTTCAAACCCTTTCATTTCCCTCTCCCAGGAGGATCCTGTGTATTTATAATAATTGGCCCTATGTGCTCTTGACTCCCTTCAGTCCCTGCGAGAAAAATAAGAGAAATGCAGAGTCTAACCACCTTTGTTCTCCTCTTTAAGCTGTTATTAACTCCATGCTTGACTCCATGCGAGGTTTCCTCTCCTACAAAATGAACTTAAACTACTTACGCATCATAAAAAAATTCTATGTCAATTAGCAGGAGAAGCAAAGTATATAAGTACTGCATATGGACAATGTGTATGATGTAGATGCATGAGCTTTTATACAAGTACGAATGTCTGGAACCCCAAGTGCCCCAAATTACAGGTAAATACGCGTCTAGTACAATTGAAAAAAGGACACCGAGGGGGTTTGAAAACTAATCCAAAGTTAAATATGTAGTAAGTGTATGGGATGCGGAGGGATGAAATCATTTTTCTGTCTCGACTCGCTTGGGTCTCATCGGTGCCTGAACGAAATTGCTCCCTGACCATAATTATGATCGTGTCTCCGGATAGACTTTTTTCTTCTTCTCTTCCTTTGATCATCACAAAGAAAGGAAGGATGTGTTTGATGGTCTTGCCTTTGTCACGGTTCCTCCGGAGTGACTTGACAACGATGCTAATGATGACCATTATTAGGCGCCTCTCCTACTGACTCCTATTCCGACCAACGTCTTTTTAACCAACAACTCTCTTTTGTACGTACTTTACTTGCAATATGCGTATAGATATGATGAGGGAAAATGAGGAGAAAACCAGCAGCAGAATCTTCTGCCGTCGTCTGGTCGTAAAATAGGAGACGTTATACATAGGAGACAGTGGAAATGCTCCTCTGCATGTGTGCACGACCGTAGACGTGGTTAATAATAGAGGATAGAAAATTCCTTTTTGTATATTGAAATGAAGGGATGAGGATTTGAAGATAATTTTCAAAGTGGAGGGAACGATCACGATCCGATATGGGAAATGTATGTGACATGGGAAGAATCGACGGAGAAATGAGGGAAAAAGTTGAATGCAGAGTAATGAGAGAGCCAGGATGACTCTGCATTCTCTTACCCCTTCGTTCTCCTTCTCATCATCATCAACTTTGAGGTTGAAATCCATCAGGCAGGAAAGCCCATCAAAAAAGCTCCACTTTGGAAATTATGAAGAAATTTAGAAATACCTTTACGCTCAGACGCTTCTTCCTTCATTATCATTTCAAATGCTTGGTTCAAAATAAAAAATAAAGCGCTACAACCAAAAAAATAAAAATATTTTATTATGCATTGAATTGGCATATTAACATATTTTCTGAATATATTATATATACCTGTATGAATGTTCTATTTATTAAAATAGGCATATTAAATAAAATAATTAAAAACAACCAAAATTTGATGGTTTAAATTCTAGCGATATTGTGTTATATTTATATTTTTTACATTCAAGATGTCTGAAAGGGGGAAAATTTGATTTTCTTTTAGTTTTTGTATAAAAAAGGGTTGTGGTTGGGAAAGAGGCGGCGGCGGGACGGAGGAGAGACGTGATCTATATAGTGTAGTTCATGTCGCCGGGAGAATTTCCTCGCCTCAACGGGGCCGCCACCAATTCCATTTTTTGCCAAAATCTATTCCGAGAATAGCCATGAAGGGATGAGAATTATCTTCTTCAACTTTCATATAATTCAACATGAGGGACTCAACTTTAGAACAAAATGAATTTCGTGGCGACCCGTGGTTCATCGCTTTGCTAATTCGAAAGAAAAAACCTTTTTCATTTGAGCTTTCAAACAAACTGCATATTAAGTATTTTATCAACATAGTAAAGCTCTTGTTTTTATTGTTTATTTGTATTTATAATATGTAGGTATGTATATATCGGTGCGTATGGCAACGTAAGGTAGTTGGCCAAGTTTATACTAAATATATGGTGACTTATAGGAGGCTCATTGGCGTTCCAGGGATAAAATAGAGTATAAATGTGTTTGCGGAAGAAGAAGAGACTCCCGAGAATTGAGATGAGGTCAGAGCGGAGTTGTCAATGGGAGCGTGTGGGAGTTATGGGTGAAAAGGAGACGCCAAGACGAGGGGCTCAGAGGCGCCGTTCAGCCGAGCCAGAAAAAAGAAAGTCGGGATCGGGAGTGGATTTCATCTCCTAGCTTCCTTTCTCGGTTCTCAAAACCGCCTTGGCCTGTAAGGAAACTTGGAATGAGGAAAGTGAAGTTCTGGCTGGCGCCTCCCGCATCTCTCCAATTTACCATTCTGGAAATCCACATTTTTCCTTCCTCCTCATTTCATTTGTAACGAATGTTTTATTGAAAGATTCATGAAAATTTTTATAACTTTTCACTTCAAACCGATCCTAATTATTCACAAAATACGCCACATTATTCATGTTAGTAATGTTTATTAGCTTGCTTATTAAAACGTTTAATGTATTTGCATGAATGATTGTTGATTTTCACAAACTAATAATTTACAAATATTCATAGTTAATTATTAATTCTACCTGTATTATTACAATTTTTAATTTTGGGATTTCACACAAAAAATCTTATTGGGATAATATTTTGGCATTGTGATTTTTACCTTCGGTTACGTTTTCTCAATACAGTCATAAAAAAACTTACAATAAGACCTTATTGTTATCATTGTTATAAAGTAGACACAGAGGGTAAAATAATTTATTGGTCGGGTCGAAGACAGAGGAATTGAATTGGAAGATTTGACACGTCACCGGCCGACAATGTGTAAAAAACGCCATTCCAAAGGAAAAATGTCGCTAGGATGTCCGTATAAGGAGGCATATAGTGTGTATGTTGTAGACAGCCAAGAGTGAAGAATGAATCTCTTTCAAATGCACAGGAAAGGATCAAACACTATTGGCTCCAATGCCGTCATCTTCATTCCAATTCTTTTCACAATTTTCCAATGAATCTGGACGAGAAAGGTCTTTTAATGCCTAATAGAAAATTGGCTCTGGATCAAAGAATTGAGTTTAGTGGGTTGAGGAAAAATTGATTCCTTTTTTAATCTTTTGCCTTTTTCTCCAATCTGGTCGAACGTGGTTGTAAAGTCAATAAGCTCTCTCGTGAGTTAGCAACCCAGAGCACACATCAACTCATCATCATCATCATCCACCTCATCATCCTCCTAATAAACGGAGTAAATTATCCAGGAATGTAAATTCTTGAGAATTCCTTCCTACGTGATTTGAAGCAATTGCTAAGAAATCACTGTCATTTCCCACGCCGGACAATGAGTCTCCTCTGGTCTAAACTCGCCAGCCAGATAACCACAACAGTCTTCTACAGTCCTTGGTAATCATCCAAGAGCCTTTTGTGCTGAGGATATATAATTTACCTTGCATTTAGTGAGATGGGCTTGATGATTAGGAGCTCTTCTTACATATATCTCCTATTAAACTCCCTTCCAACCCATCGCTTCCATTCCATCATTCCCTCAACTCGAAATCCCAAGAACCCACAGGAGAACTTAACTGTTCTTGTATGGCATATGTCTATGCACCCCTACAGTTTGAATGAAAATCGAGAGCAGAGTTTATATACCTTGGGTTTATATTGTACACTTTTATATTGTACATAAAATATCTGATACTCTGATACTCTTGAAAATGCAGAGTGTATTAGAGTGTACTATATAAATGTTGTGGGTCGGTAGGAAAAGGTTTCGAGATGGAAGGATTCGATGATGAGGAGGAAAATGAGGATGATGATGAGGCTCAGAAAGGAAGAAAAAAAAGCTAAATGGACGTTCCCTGGACTCGCCAGGGCCTAATTTCCTTCCTCTCTCGGGATGCATGTTGATTATTAGTTAATCGTCATGAACATGAAAGTCCATGCCGAAGAACAAAAGAAAAAGACTCGAGCTGCTTTGGCCTATCATTAAATTTATTACAGCTTTGACTGAAAGATCCGATATATCCATACATACCTTTAAGTGCATCCACTCTGGATGTATTCATAGCTCAAATTATCTTCCATTTGTATGCCCAGGGTATAACAGATAGCTTAAAGCTATATAAATCCGATTCTTTCTTTTTTAAAAAAAAACTTCTAGTATTTACATTTCCAAATGCTCTTTGGTTTAAAACTTCAAATCCCATTCTCGCTTACTTAGAATTGAGAAGAGTGACATTTGAGCCATATGTATTTATCTTAAGAACCTCTTTTTCACTCCTCAGACTTACTTTCTACAATTTCCTTTTTTATTACACATTCAGCTCTCAATTTGAGTGAGGAGAAAAAATGTTCATTTTCTTACACTCATTTGGCTCTTTGGACGTTATGATTTTTAATACAATTTTTGCTCAATCCGTCCACACTGAAGTAAAAGAGCAAAAAGTTCCATGGAGGTCCATTAAGAACATTTTCATCATAATTGCAATCCATGGTGGATCTTTTTCCCACTTGCACGTTGCTCTTGAAGCTTAATGGGACGGATGAGTGATTCCGACTTGGTGGAGCCGCCGTGCATATTATGTAGATACGAAATTCTCATCATCATGATGATGACTTTAACAACTTGGGTGGAATTTGTCATATTATGTAATATAAGTATCAATAAAGGATAGGTGAGCACGAAGAGGAACGTTCTCCATTGAACATTATCATACATTAAAGCATTACATTATTACATTCACTCAGATAAAACTCATGGATTATTTACAATAGTACAATACACGTAGGTCATAATCTCACAATGTTAATAAAGGAATTAAATAATGAGATGCAAAATAAATGAATTTGCGTGCAAGAATTAACGAATTGCGCATTTTTCCTTAAATGCCATCCACTCGTATAGAATACATTCATGTAAAGCGGAGCCAAGCCCATAAAGCCATGAGAGAAACCGTAGGAGGGAGAAACAAGGAAATGACATTTTCATTCAGGATTAATAAAGTTCAATGCAACAGAAGGGCTGACGTTTCGGGCTACTAGTTACCCGAAAAAAAATACCCGAAGAGGGGCTATACGAACTATAGCCCTAGATTGTGAGACATTCGTTTAACATGGTTAGGCTAGATAAGAACCATTTGACCTTCTTTCGGGCGCTTCGGGTAAATAGCAGCCGTTAGGGTTGACGTTAGTTGTTGGTTTATGATCGAGTAGACTCAGAGATTAAAAGAGAAGAATTGAAAAGTTTCGTTTACTGATATTTTATTCAATCAGCTCTCTTTACTTGAAGAAATATGTATTTATAATGGAGGAAAATGGTTTCTTTAAAGAGTTCCTTATTAGAGAGGAGCCTGAATGGGAGATGTATAAGTATGAGAGATGGGCTCGTGTGTTGATACAAGGAAGGCTCCATCCATTCCATGATAGTTTATGTGGAACAGAAGGGTTCTCAAAACAAAGTGTAGCTGGTCTTAAGAGGGACCAAGGGGGAGCCCCTTTGTCTTTCTTCGGCTCTCAACGTGGAAGCCGCAAGACTTCACCGACTCCTCTGTGACTCCTATTCCTCATCCGCTCGTCCGCTCCCCTTCATAATGAATACCCACTACAATCCACAGAGAGCCCATCCGAGACCTAAAGACCAAAGTCTGTGTTTAAAGATGGGCCTTTGGTTTGGGTCATCTTCTTGTGCCGTCTTTGAGGCCCGTCGTCTGGTTGGGCCAAGGGTCCTTCAAGGGATTCATATACACCTATAACAAATATATAGCCAAACTTACAAGTATTTGTATATACGCTTGTGTATATTCACAAAAAGTATGGGGCATATTGGGGGAAGATATAGAGAGAGACAATATATCCTAGACGGCCTCCCTTAGTTTACCTCCACTCTACTTAAGTCGGCTTCGAGCGGCGCCAGACTGTTCCATTAGTAAGAGCCAACCCTGTGTTTCAGAGCCAGAACCATTACTTATTTCCATCGACTTGTTCGGTGGGTTGTTATATCCTTCTCGTATCTTCTCAATGCTTTTTTCCTCTTTGCCAGCCGAGGGGCTTGCAAGGATCTCCCTTGTTCAACCCAACAACCCTCGTCCTCTCACATTGAGTTGAACAGGAGTGCGAGGGTTTGCCTCGCTCACGAACTTCATTCCGTTTCTGGCCTCTCACCCAGGCACACACGACGCTTCCTCTCGTCCCTTATTTATTCCCCCGGCAAAAATATTTTCTATTTGACCCTACAAACTAAACTTTTCATTTTCCTCGAACTTAATTTAATAATCAAGTTAAATAAAAAATACTACAGTTTGCCAGGGTTGTCATTTGCGAGATTTTGTGTTGACTGTTACCTGTAATGGTGGGACAATAAATATATAGGAAGATACAAAGACTCAAATCAAATAATTATAATTTGTTGGATGGAAGTGAAGAAGAGTTTATGGAAGGAGAGAATTAGTGTTCATTTCCAATAATGAAGGTCTTAGACTTATCGTCGTCTCCAAGCCCGGTGTCACGGGAGGAGTCGGACATGGAATTAGTTATGGAGGATTTAACCGGTGAGTTGAGCGGGAGTGAGAGAACCCTCAATCGAGTTGAGGAGTCTCGGGAAGAAGATCCAAGACAATTGGAGGAATCCTTATCAAGGGAGAGGAGCATTCTCAGGCTTAATGGTCTTTCCCACCGAGAAGTCAATCCACAAGGGAATCGTCGGAAACAAGCAACAGGTTTGTATTCTCTTTAAATACCTTGCAAACTTTGTCCGGCGCCGAGTTGTTGCAAAAAACTCCTCTTCTCGCATTTCAAACGGCAATCATGTGGATTTATTTATGTAGAGAAAAAGAATAAATTAAAAGATTATAGGGATGATGAGGGATTTATTCTATGATGAGGATTAGAAAAGGATTGAATATCATAGTACTTACAGATAATTCAACTCATCACGTAATCTTAAATGTCAAATTTTAATTATTAAACGAATTTTGAGTCACTGTTCAATTAAGTATTAGTATTTACTTTCGTTGAAGTTTTATATTTGTTGTCCTTTCTTTTTATTTGTAAAAAATGGTGTTCTGAGTATTTAGTTAGCGATTTGACAAATATCATATGACCTTAAGAAACGTTTAACTTGAGCTCTCATAGAAGAGCAAATCAATAGAAGATAGTGGGATATGCATAAGGAAAGTAAATTTACTTTTGACTAAATAACTTGAGTCTCGTTTCATATTCTCGCAGAATTCCTCTTTCAAGTAAAAGGCATAATGTGCGTATCAAATGATATTAAAATATCTAACATTCATCTCCAACCGGTTCATATAAGTCTGAGTGGGTTATCTCACCCATCCTATAAAAGTTCCTCTCTTGTGACTGATTGTATCATTTGCATATGCATAAGTATCTACGTGTATATCTTTTCTCAACCGGCTGGCTTTACTTTAATGAACAAATTATTTTGGCTGTCCTCCTGGCGGCACGGCGCCATCGACTAGCGCCGTCCTTCCGTCAGACTACCATTGTGAAATAAATGCCAAAACCACACCAACTCATTCATATTCTCCACATTATTGCACAAATATACAAACACACAAACACAACCTTGTATATGGTACCTATGTGATCCTTCGCATATTGAGCTCATCTTTACATCATTAATTCCCTTTCACAATGTGCAAAATTCCTTTTTGCCAGTTTAGTATGTCTCTGCGAAAAAGGAATCGTCTATACAAGAGGAATTTTCTCTCTTTTCAACGCACGCTCTTCATATTCTAATATTTCTAATACATTAGCTCGGACTAACAAAGGCTTAATCTTTAATCCATTATTGCGTTGCAATACATAATATTCCTTCCTTTGTCTGATTAATCTTTGCCGATGAGTGGAGGCGGCGGGCTTCATATGGGTAGACTATATAAAGTAGATTGAATCTTGAGTGTAAATTGGTAAATAAATATCGGCCCGGTGGAATGTGCTGGGTTGAGATTCTCCTCTAAGGTTTTCCCTCCCATATCGTAGTACATAGGAGGTTTGGAATGGTGGGAAAGAATCTGGTCTTATTATTAAAGAGAATCAACATCATAATTTGACTCTCACCCTACTAAAATGTAAGGACGAAGGGACCGATGAGAATACCTGTATACCATACAAGAATAAGCGTTAAAGGAGGCGAACGTAATGGACCCTGACTTGACTTGGAACGAAAGGTCCTTTAAAAGGGTTCACTCTGGTCTTCCTCTCCTAACTGCTATCAAGAGCCCTCGAGTTAGAAATGTGAAAAATGCAGGTGGAGATAAGAATCCTGAAAGGGTTTCGTTTCATCCCCGACAGTCCTTCGTCTCGTCAAGTCCTCAAATTTTGTTATGTGTGAGGAAATCGGAGCGACAAGGGTATATCTGAGGATACAAGCATTATTATATACCTCAGTTCATTCTTAAATGCATCTATGTAATGAAAGTATTAATATAAGGCATTATTCACTATTTGGATAGATATAAATCCTAATATGCCCATTTCGAAGCAATATATTAGCTCCATTAAAGTATATAATGGAGAAAAAAAGGAGAAGAATCAAAGTTGGGCGTATAGGAAGCGAAGCATTGTAGATTAACAAACAAATAAGGTGGAGACGGATATCCTGAAACAAGAGGAATCCTTCACATTAATATATACAAAACCCTTTCTTTTCGGACACTCATTTACACACACACTTGGACATTATACAGACAGACATGAGGTATCTCCTTTGTATCCTCATAGTATTCCTCAATTCTGGACACAGTAATGTACTATTGTACTATACAGTTAATAGAGGAGAGTTGAAAGGATTTGGGCATTTGGATTGTAAGTGGGAGGCTTTTATTTACTTCTCCCGCAGTGGACGGACTTATTGAGTCCTTATTATAATGGAGAATAATAATCCGCCCGGAGACGACCACGCTACCTCCCATTGCTCTCTTTCTTCCCAAATCAAGGAAACAGAAGGGACGCGAAGGGAGAGGAGAAATTAAGAAGGCTATGTGAGTAAGTGACCAAGGGTCACCAAAGCGCCAAACGTCTCGTGTCCCCTTGGTCCATTACAATCTTATTGTGGCTTTTAAGAATACGAGGTTTTCCTTTTAGCCAACTTGGTCGCTCGTCTCGCCGGTCCTTTGATTTACAACCTGAGGAGCCACCGATCCAAAAGTGACCTACCCTACAATGTATTGTAGGCATACAATATACTTGTCTTTTCCCTCTTCTCCTTCAGACTCCTTTCTGACTCCAGTTTATACAACCTCTAGTCAATCAACAATGGGGCTCAATGGCTCAAACCTCATCTCACTGTCTCCAATGCGGATAAATACATATTACAAGACGGAGAGTCCAAGAATCCAAACCCAAAATGTTTCACTTTCAAATATTTACTTCTTGTATTCACATTGTAAACCTTTGGATTTATTGACCTTATACACTTACTTTTGTCCCAGTATCAATTGTTAAGCAAATTCCAGAGATATCCTTTCAATTACCCACTTTACTTAAGTCACTTTACTTGATTGTATTTAAGGCAAATAAACTCGTAATGGCATAGGCGTTCTTAGAGGCTTCTCAATAAGGTATGAGTTTTCTATGTGAGATTTGAGATAATTTTTACAAGCATTATTTATTAGCGGTATTTATTTTTCAAATAGCTGATTTTGTCTGGATCTTGATTGACGAACTTTTACCTCTGTAATTTAAGTTTGGGATAATACATAATTGCTGGAGGAAATTCTAATGATAATTAATGGTGCCTTGGGTCTTTTAAGGATCCCAAAGGAAGGCAAGATCCATATCTTGAGATCCTCGTGGCTTTGTTTTGGGACAATATGTACCTTGGAAAATATTTAAGGTTTGCCATGAGGGAATGAATGATTTTTCCTCCTTTGTCTCCTTCCTATATAATAATAGTGAGTATTCGAGGAGTTGTGCAGTGAAAGTTATTACATGGCAGCGTCTCTTGAAATCCTCCGTGGCTGCCTATTTTCAACTGCGAGCCCGGTAATGAGCGGGTATGGAGGGTTTTGATGGGAGGAAGGTTCGTCTGTGGAAATGGCATGGAAAAATGCGCCCCTTTTCGACGGTCATCATTATGATCATCATCTCGCCCTCTCTTTCCACGATGTGCGTATAGGTATGGTATGGCTACAGGGCAAATGGTTCTCCAGGACGCGATGAGTTTAAAAGAGGAATGATGGGAAGAAGAAAGGGAATCTCTCGCATTTGGAGAGTCAAAGGGAGGATTTTGGTGCTGGCTGAGGCAAAGATAATAATGGTCCTTGATTATAGCCTTCTCTCTCGAGTAACTAGCCCAGGCTTTCCTCTGCTCTCTCATCATCACCGAGACTCGCAATCTCGAACTTGGATGTGAAAAGGGGAATAAAAAGGCTCCTTATTACTCCCTTTTTATCCCTTGAGGACTCAAAGACCCTTCCATCTCCACACACATACTTGAGAATTTTAACTATCCCATTCCACATTTGATCCTTTTTTGATAATCATGGGGAATTAGCCAGGTTTTTATTTGGATTATTTGACGATCTTTAAAGCTCGTCAATTTTCCACAATTTATTTTTTTTGTTCTTAAAACTTAATAATTTAAACTTTATTTCTTTTTCTACAACCTTGAAGTTTCTTAAATATGATATTTATTATTATTTTTTGAAAAGAGAAAAACAAAAGAGTGGGAGTTTAAAAGTTTTGAAAGGAATTGTTTTTCTAACAGTAAAAGTAAATAAATACTTTTATTGTGGTTAGAAAGCCTGGGGACATTTCGCAGTAAAGTGCAAGGTCTAAACGGAAAGGGTTTGTCCATTTTTAGTTTCGTCCACCACAAAAAAAGAATCCTTAACACGATTACACATACATTAAAAGAATTTTACATGAAATATGGACAGAGAATATTAAATAACTACAGGCTTTCACACTCGATTGTTAAGCTTTGTTTTGAATTTTCAAGCTCTTCACGTTTTTTTATTTTTTTAAACATTTCAAACAGAAACAAGCCTTATTTAAGAGTATTAATCAATGCATAGTATACCTAATATTTAATTTCATTTTAAAATAAGTAAATTAATTACCATTAATTAATTAATTGTAAATTAGAATTTTTAACATTGCCTTATTGAGTAAAAACAATATCACGATCACTTCACTTATGCAAGTAGTTAATTAAATATAATGGGTTCTTTCATGAACTAATTGGCTAACGAACTAAGAAAGGAACTCTGTGTCTGTTTAGCAAAAGTTGATTCAAACACAATCCTCCAGTGTGCTTTTTTACTGAATTGAACGATTTATCCATTGAGAAAGAAATAAAAAAGGCATTTGGGCTGTTGGTAGTTTATTTACTCAAAGCGGCTCTGTTCTTGTCGGAAGGAGTCCAAAAAGAAAGTTTATTTGCTTAGTAAGGGATCATGTGTCGCCCGTTGTTGTTTTCTTAGGCCCGTTGGTCCTTCCATTATGCTCCATTATGTAATTGTAGTGATGATTACCATTGTTGTGGAGGGGTTTGAAGGAAGTCTTCCGCTCCTGCCTCGTGCGTCTTTTCTCTTTTTCATTGGATGTCTCGAGTGGAAATGATTTGATGTGATTGTTGTTTCATCATTGTTGAGTCTTGGAGAAAGAGGAGATGAGGTCTGGAAAAAATGGTCAAAGGTACGAGGAAAGATACACACACAGAGAGACGTAAGAGGATGAATAAAAGCTCCCTGCCGGTTTCAGCGGGTGGTGTTTGGTTAAGGATCCTCGTAGCCCGTGGGAGGCTCCATGAAATCTCATCATGGACTCCAAAGTCCCTCCTTCCCTCATGAGCCCTTCTTCTTCTTCTTTATGAGCCTCACATGTGCCTTGATAATTATTACAATATCCATTCTACTCCACATCATGAGGCTAAACCTTTTGTTGACTTTAAACAACCGAGAGCAGAGTGAATACAACTCGGATAATAATTTAATGACTTTCCCCTTATCATCCTTAATCGATTACTCTTTGTCTTTTCCTTCTCCTTCCGCTCATCTCCCTACCATACGGTTTATTTATGGAAGATTTATATGGAGCATTTATGACACATAATGGATATGAAAAAAGCCTTTATATCAATCTAAATATGATGGATAAAAAAGCCTCTTGAATCTATTGACAAGATAACGCGTATCTTCCATGCATTTATATGCCTTTTAGTCAAATCCGTGTATTTTTTTCCGGTGTTCTATATTATAACAGATTGATTAGGGCTGCGAGATGAAGGGATAGGATATTAATGGAAGGATCTTTTCATTATGGGAGATTGGCATCTCGGGTAAACACAGGAGGCGGACTTTTGATGATTTTATTGAGACTTTATCTTATGTATCGGCTTCTTCTGTTCGAAATTCAATAATGCTGATGCGATGCAATATTTATATTATGCCTTAGGAGTAGAACGCTTCTTTTTTCTAAAAGATAAAATTGAAGTTGAGAATAAAAATTTTAAGAATTTTAAAACTTCCTTTACAATTCCCTCGTTTTGATTAATAAAGGAGCCGACATGAAGATTGTAATGTATTATGTATGACCAATCAAGCATAATGTTAAACGGCTTCTTCAAGGAAGGAAACTTCATCTGGGTTTGTATGGAACAATGCATATAGGTAGTTGAGTATTCCAATTTCCAAGGCTTGTTTCCCAAAAGCAGAGTGCGAAAGTAATTTGGGAAGACTTGAAAAATTGAGTTTGTCCAAACCCCCTCATTTAGGAGCTCGGAGTGAAATGGGTATGGGCGGTAGTGGACGGCTTGGAGTCGAATCCAAGTTTATTGAATGAAAATGAGTATAATGGCAGTGGAGCGATTGCAGGGATGAGTCCAAACTGAAGCAGATGGATGAGATCGAGATGAGAAGGAAACGAGAGGGTGGCACCCTTCCAAATCTTTAAAAATCCCTCCCTACTTCTTAGGATGAGAACAAGAGCTGAGATGTTTCTTCTAATGAAACCAACTCCTCCTTTCTCATTCCGAAATCCACCATGGAGAATTCCACCATGGAGAATATACATATTGGAGGGAGTCCATGGATAATAAGGAATCAAGGCGAGTTATTCGTCCCGCTTGATAAATATTCCCCATCACGAACCTGTCTAGGATCCTCTAGCTAGAAAGGAAGAAGAACCCGGTTCCTTTGGGCCGGAATGTCAATGTGATCACATTTCTCTGGTGTGTACATCATTCACATCTTTCATCGTCACTTGGTTCTCATATGTTCTCCACCCACAAGTTGAGAACTCCTTTATTCAGAACTTTTTGATTCAGGATCTCATTTTCTCATCTCAACACTCCGTGAATCAAATGGCAAAATTAAACTTTAACCTTTACACATGAATCATTCTTCTTATCATAATGGCTAATTTATTATGAGGTATTGCATCATAACTTCTACCGATTTGATACGGGCTCTACCTTTAATATTAAATTTTATTTGCCATGCTTTCTTTATGGGCTTCTTGAATTATTCCGTCTTATAAGTGCACTACTGTATAACTGTATTCATTATTGCATTAAGGAGTGGCTCTACAGTCACTGAAGGATTTAAATTTAATACATAAGAAATACAATATTTAAGCATGTGTGGAAGTCAAGTCAGTTTTTGGCTTTTTTGACAGTCGAGTGTCTTTGAAACAGAAGGAGGGAAGCCAGAGAAGGGATTCCATATGATTTCATAAGATTCTCCCTTAGTTTTTACATCATACTACCAACTGCCTTGTTCATTTTTTCATTTATTCATAAAAGAATGAGTGAAAAAGAACTTGGGCCCGGGAAGTCTTGTTTTGAGTATAGAGTAGTAAGGAGTTGGAAGGAGGGATCGAACGGGCCAGTCCATTAAAAATTCAATGCACATGAAGCAGGGCCTTAGATTTAGTCAAATAAAGATGGAGGAGAGAGGTTAATGGAAAGGAGGATCGTGAAGGTAGGATAATAGATTCCTAGAGGGTCCAAGGAAAAGAAAAGCTCGTCTAGCAGATTTACTGGCAGCGGTGAGTTGGTCAGCCTGGTTTAACCCTCCTGAGATGCGAGCGATGATGGCGAGTGTGCCCCGTTCCTTTGTTTGCTTTTCGACTTACTTACCATCCACCAATGTGTCTTTTCTTACAAGGAGTTCCGATATGAACTCACATGATATACTATCATATCCTCTCACTTTTAAGATCTATACTATGGTAAATACTTATACATAGAGGGTTCGTACTTATGCTTCAGTATGTGTAGGACTATATTTAACATCGTACACACATTTCTCCGATATATGGGAGAATGGTCAGAGAGGTTATAAAGGTTATACTAACAAGAACTGAATATGTGAGTTGAATATCTGAAGGGTCGTTTTTCCTTAACGAGCCCGAGCTCTTCTTGTAGGCCGAGGGAAACGAGACTCAAAGGCTCGGAAGTACGTTTAAGGTTAAAGGCTTCTCTTAAGGGCCTAAAGATCCGGAGCATAGGATAAGTACAGCTTTAAGAGCCGTGGAGAGGATTCTCAGTTGGGGAGGAACGTTGGGAGACCAGCAGAGATGAAATAGGAGGGATGATGTTTAGGCTTCTTCAAAGAAAATGGGTGGAAGCAATTAAGACAGGATGTAAATCTTCCCTTCCTTGGGATGCACTCACTCAGCTTTTAAAATAATGGGAGGTAAAAAGGAGGAAATTTGGGCAACTCCACACAGAGGGAAAAGATTCGCTCATAAAACCCACAATGAGTCCTTCAAATATTGAGAGTTTGAGAGAAAACCACGAGGTTCACAAAAACAGAATAATGTCTTAAATCCACACTATAATTCAATCCCTTTTAACCCCTGAATATGACAAGACTTGAGAGCTAATATAGGCAAATGTTCTAAAACTGACAATGAGCTTAAATATACGGGCAAGAAGCTTTTGAAAATAAACAAATAAATAAATAGTTTTCCCTTTCACTGTCAAAGTCAAGTGGTGATTCTTAATTGTAAGGGCTTATTTTGTCCTCGTAAAACTCCCATTGCTAAATTAAACTTAATAATTAAAGAATTAGCTAAAGGGAATCCTCTTTGTTCACTTAAAACAAAAGAGCTAATAAATAAATTCAGCAAACACTTTTCGTTATTTACAATTGCAAAAGCTCTTTCCATTTGTGGGAATTGACAATTAGAATGGATTGACTTGGATGTGATTGAAAGTTCTTTTGCTCAAGCAATGCAAGTTGAAAGGTACATTAATGGAATTGAAATTGACGGAACTCTCGAGTCTTCAACACACTTCCTTTCCATTAATGTCCAAAAGAGATAAAAGTGAAGGAAAATGCAAATATTTGCACTCTTCTTGCATTTGTATTAAATCAAAGCCTTCAAGGAACAAAAAATTCTTTTTATGCAGTATTTAAACATTTAGGCTTCCAAGTCAAATCGACTTTACACACATATCAAATGGTCATATCAATACGAACATCTCATTTACATACATTTGTAAAGGGTTTAAAACATAGCTCTACCTCTTTTTGTGGGCTGTTAAATATTTGCCATATTCATCAAATATATCTTCCTATACTTAAATTTTCAAATAACATATTAATTAAATCAATGGTCATGTCAAGTTGAGTGTATAATCATGAGGAAGAGATGAAGTGGGAAGGTGAAGGATGAGGAGTTGAAAGGAACGAGAGGGAATTTGATGTTTAAAGAAGCCGTTTTCATCTGGTTGATATTTGAATGGTCCTTTTGGCTCCTGTACTTTTCCTTGGTCCATCCACCTTGCTCAATTCACCCTTTAGATGTACAAATAGAGGGACGAAGAATCCAAAGGATCCCAACGAGGGGTTTTCACTCCACGAGTCTCTCCCTTTATTTTAACTTATAGTTTAACGTCTCCTTACCTCTAGAGCAAAAAGGGGATGAGGGTTTGGTTGGGTCCTCTTCACTTCATCGGGAGTCTCAATCTACATTCCTTCCTTTCAACCCGAGACAAGAAAATAAATACCAGCCTTGAAGTTCCTCCTTCCACTTTTATTTTCTGTCCGAACAACGCGAGGCGAGAGCGAGGGAAAATTAAGGAGGAGAAGCGTAAAAGGAGAGAGAACATAAAAATTGTAGGATTTTAATTCCAATGAGTCTCATTAGATTCCTCGATGGTTCATTTAAAGGACAGGAATGGTGTGGAGAGAATAAAGGATGAACCTAATTATCTCCGATTCCCATATCATACATTATGCCTGCTAGTCGTTGAGTATTCTTCGAACCAAATGAATTCATTTCAATCGGATTCTTCAAATTTCATGGTTGAAGAAGAAATAGCTATATTCCATCCATTAGGGGCTTCTTGTATAAAAGATAGGATATACATAATAATATGTATTTCTCAGTTCCTTTTCATTCATCGTTCTCCAATTCTCATTCATATGGGAGCTGCAATGGATTTAGTGAAAAGGAAGTTGGAGAATCCATGCGGTTTCATCTTACTGCCTCCGGATCTCATTCATGTCCCATTAAATACTTTAACTCACTCCATTCAAGTAGAGAGCCAGGGGTAAGATGCTGACGACGGTAAAATGGCATTTTCATTCTGCGTTTCCTCCTATAGCGTTCATTATCCAATAATGTGGCTGATTCTTTTTATTCATTCACAACGTGAAATTCCTCCTTTGTGAATTCACTCGGCATTTTCATTAAGATTCTCTACATTTTTACTTTTCAGTCATCAACTTTTACGGCTCTTCGCTCCTGCTAAGTTACAGCCTTTCGACATTTCCGCTCCGTTGAAAAAAATACCTAGAGGTTAAATTCCTCGAGCTTATGAAAGCAACTAGTGGAATCATGGAAGTGTAATTTTTCATTTTAGGGCAAAAAATATATTTGTTTTCTTTTCATGATGGAAGACTCCCATCAAGAGTTTCAACAGACAATTGCTCCAAAGCTTCTTATACTTTTTGACCGTTTGGCTTCATAAATTTTTGATGGGGTAAATTGCTAAATAGCATTGCTTACATAAACAAAACACCATATTTGAACATTTAAAATCTCTTAAATCACTAAAAAAATCCTTATTAAATAATTAAAAAGTAAAAAATCTTTAATTGTCTTTCAAAAGGTTTTTAATGGGGATTTAAGGAATGTGAACAAAATTTAAGGAATGAATTAATCCGATCCCAAAATTAGGAAGGTCGAGATAATGAGCCGAATTATCCTTTCTCAGACCCAGCCAACATGATGATGATTATTAGGGGTAATTTCATCGGGGGAGAAACATCATTCCTATAGATTATAATTAAGGAAATAGGAATCCAAGAGAGTGCCAGTTGTGATGTGAGCTCATAATCATCTCATGATCATAAACCAGAGAAATCCCTCCAAGATTACCGGGTAGAATGCTAACTAACCCTTTTCCTCCTAATTCCTCTCCCTTCTTCTAATTGTCTGATGACCCGAGGAGTCTTTCCGGAAATCCTCCCCACCCTCGGCTAACTCATTTCATTCATTCGACGTCTCTGGATTTTTAATTCCTTCCTTCGGGAGTCTTTGAGGGAGAGATGATTGACATTTTTGAAATTCACAGAAGTTCTATTTGCCGTCCCTTCATCTCTCCGCTCCAACTCCATATATAGAAGGAGCAAATAAATGAATAACAAGAGCTACATGAGAAAAAACTGGGCGAGTAAATAAGTATTGAGGAGATGGAGAGAAGGAATCTATTAGATGAATATCTATTTCTCCGTTTGCCCTTTGGGCAGAATTAGAAATTATTTATTGGACAGAGGAGGAAGGGTAAACTCTTCGCTTAGGGTTCCACAATGAAATACAATGGGAGTCATAATTGAAATGTTGCTACATCCGCCGAACCCTTTTTTATATCATTCAAATGAAGATTCATGTGACCTGAAATAGAGCATAAAAATGACCATTCACCCTTCCACACATTGTTACGCAATTACAAAGGCTTTTATTTATATTCCCAATATCCAATATTTACACACAACCTCTATAGAACTTGGATTGACATTAAGAAATGATGATGAGTAATACTAACGCATTTTTTTGATTGTAGGAATGAGTGTCCGGTGTCATTGCAACTTGGCCACATGCGTGACGAACAACTACATGTGCAAGTCCGAACGGCGGGTTGAGGAGGATGGGACTTGGAGCGAGGCAGGATGTTTCGTGGAAGAGATCGAGAGCCAGTCAGATGGAATAAGCGGTCAGCATGGAGTCGCTGAGTGGAATGGCCGTGTGGCCACGGCCCGCCGCGGATGCATCGACATGCTGTCCCGGTGAGCAAACATTCACCTTCATTAATAAAAACCCCCCGACTCGAAAACAAACATCGTCACGAAGAGAAACAGACTTATCCTTCTTACTTAATATGCTCCTCCCTATGACTAGTACTCAGGCTCTTATAAAGAAAAGCATGATTGATCAGGGCCAGATGAGGTTTTTGAGTATTTAAAACAGACGGGCCTTGAGAGTTTTTGATTTCTCTTCAGGGCCTTGTTCCTCCACTTGTTTTGTTTGGTTGAGTTAAAGACCAACCAGAAAGTTTGAGAGTCGCCACCCTGAAGTTCCAACTGGCTGGACCACATTGCTCCGACCTTTACTCCCAATGATTTAATGAGCTCTGCCCTAATTATTTATTTCTTTATTTTAGAGAGAAACAGCGGTTGTGCTCGGACAGGACTGGAGCCCCGGTGCACTGCTGCACTCAAGATATGTGCAACTACCCAAAGTCATTTTACCCTTCCAACTTCCAAAACCCGTCCAATAATGGAAGAATTCCCACTTTCGATTCCTCAGGTAAATCATCTTTATTCATTCCTTAATTTTCCTTTTAAGCTTTTACCTCTACTCTAATGAGCCATTATTAGAAGTATCATAATTAATGACAATTAAATTTCAAGCTTATTAAATATTTTTTCCAATAAATGCGACTTAAGAAAGGGCGGTACTAAAAAGTTTATTTTTTTGACTAACAGGAAGTCTTCGAGGCTTGGGATCCATGAACCCTGGAAACAACATGCCGAATCTTGACCAGCAAGTGTGGCTCCGAGCCGCCGTGATAGCAGTCCCCATCTGCGGCCTTATGATCTTAGTCGTTCTGATCATCGTGGCCCGGAAGCTTCTCCGAAACGAAGACGATTACAAGAACTACCCTGAGCCTCATCCGATCATGCGGAGGAAATCTCCATCTACGGCAGGAACCTCCATGAGGAGCGTCATTCATAGTCAGCAGGTTCAAGGGGCCGTGGGGGGTCAAGGGCTTCAACCCGTATTCCTCCAACCTCCCGGCTATCCAAGAGAATACCAACACTGCTGCTGCAAAGAAGATGCTCTCGTGACGACCAACTTGCCGTATTCCGCCTCGGATGCCTCCTCCCTCATTTTCCCCTACAGGAAGGGATCGCCAGTCGAAGGGTCTTGTGAGACTGAAGAGCTGGTCGAAACTCACCATCATTCAAACTGCCCAGCCAATTCAAGTCACCTCAGTTCAGACTTTGATGAGACGGAGTCTTTAACGGACCAAGGCTACTTCCGCCCCCCTTCCATCGTCCTCAATCCTGATCCAGCCACCACACCAAAGAACAAATTCAATATTCTCTCAAAATTAGGCATTGGGAGAGATACTGTGGGAAACAGGGCGTTTCAAGTCTAAAGTTTTCAAATTTCAGGATTTCGCTGCTTTGATATAAAATTTTAATCTTATTTAATGAGATCCTTTAAAAAATTTGATTCCATCGACATCCCTTTTGTTTGTAAATGAGAATATAAAATAGAAAGTGTAAATTTACCAATTTGTTCATTCAATTTGTTTATTTGATTATGTAATATAGGTATTTGAGTATTGATCTTTGTTTCTTTTGTAAAATAATTTTAGAGTTCAGCGTTTAAATTGGATCATTTCTCTCTCTCTATCGTTAAATAGGTAGTGATATTTATATTAGCTATGTTTCTTAATTAAATTATCAATAGATCGAAATGCTGAGCCTTTAAAAATCTTTTTTAATTTAATATTTATGACTTAATATAATTGCACTGACTTTAATTACATACCTAGTAGTTTTATTTTTTAAAAAGGAAGCGTCATTATTTTCAAATAGTAAAAGTTGAGAGCATTGGTGTTGTGAACTATATAATACTATCAAGTTTAATATTAAGATGCGTACTTACTTAACAATGTACAGGAAGATTTTGTAAATTTTTACTTATAAATACTTAAAGCGTAGTGTGACTATTAATTATTTATAAATCTTCCAATTCAATCTTTCTGTTTGATATGAAATTTTTATAAAGTTAAAATCCCACTTCCATATATATTGTTAATTGAACTTTGATTTCCCCATTGTCCTTTTTACAATTGTGAAAGTAATATTTAGTAATCACCTTAATGAGATTCCTTCCAACAAGTTATCTTCCAACAAAAGACGTGAACTTAATTTATATGATCTCTAGCATTGTACACTTATAAATAATAAATATTTATGTTTGAGGTCATGGGTAATGAACTAATGGAGGAAATGTTAACGTTTGAGCAAATGAGGATTTAAGTGAGATGATCTGTAAAGTGTAGGTTCCTTCCTAAATGTATTAAAATGATGATGAGGCATTTAGCAATTTAAATGTCCATGTACCTTTTACTTATGAACGCTAAAATACCTATATTACTGCCCTTCGATTTCTCAGCTTCTCAAAATAAATGATTTGAAGTTAAATCTCCCTTCAACGTTTCAACTCATTTTGCACAATTCATAAAATGAAAAAAGTTGGGATTATTTATCATAAAATGAATTTTAAATTTATTTTCATTAAGTTATATAGTCAAATTACAAGAGAGCTTCTGTAAAGTTTTAACTTCAAATGTCAATAGTAAAGTAGTAAACGATAAAGAACTTCATTTTAAATAAAATTCATTTCGGTCATAGTATTCTCAATGTGTAAGGCACGTTGGATTTTAAATGATAGGGACATTAACAAATACGCTTATAGACTTAAAGGTTTACATAAATTGACAGAGAGTTGCATAGATCTGAAACGATCAACTTTCATCAAACGAAAACGAACTCTTTAGAAATTATAATTACATTTTATTTTAAGTTATATTATCTTATTTTGTTGTATAATACTAATTAAATGCACATTACTTTAGGTGAGTTATATTCAATGTTCGTTAACATTTTAATAAAAACAACTTTTTTTTATATTTCTTGATAAACAATATTTTTACACTTTTATAAATATTTATGTGAATTGGTAGAACAATTTTATGAAACTGACCATTAACGATTATTAGGTTGCTGTTGGGTAAGCGTATTTCTATTGTGGGAAAGTCGGATGGTTTGCCCGATTTCCTTTTCAAGCCGATTGAATCGTTCCAAATACTCCAACAAATTTTGTTCTTCATCTTTATTAGGAAACACTTCTTTCGTTTCATGATCCTCAGGATTTGAGTATTTGGCATTGGAGTCTTCTGGTTTTCCCTTCAACCTTGTTGGGCGAGTCTTGGACTCTCTCGTTGGCGGAGACAAAACAATTGGATTCGTATTGCTATCACTGCTGCTTTCACTCTCAATCATCGGAGCTTTGGTCGTCCGTGGTGGCTGAGAATTATGGCTCCAGTTGAGCATCATCGCTCCTGACTTTGCTCTACCAGCCCATCGTCGAACCATGTATTTCATTCGGAAGACAGCCATTGCAGCACAAACTGCAATTCTGAATTGACCAAATAAAGTTTTGAGTTTAGTTATGCCATTATTTATTATAAAAAAATACGGAGCGGCTTATTAACAAATTAATTTAGCTTAATCACATTTAATTTAAACATTTAACTTACTTGAACCGGGTTTTGGGTTTCTTGAGATCACAAATCCCAACAGCGCCAGGGCTGAGGGGAATTTCTCGTTGAAGGATTTGAGGATGATCGTAAGTAACACCTGTTGCACAAAGAAGATCTTTATAGCCGAGAATAACGACGGAGAGATATCTCTTCTGCCAGCCAAGAGCTTTCCGGTAACTTTTAGTCCTCAAGTAAAGTTCCAAGAAACGTCGATCCGCCTTTAGAGAAAAATATCATTTAAGCTCATCTTACAAAATAATTTACATACTAAAAAAAGTATTTAACCTTCAAAAATTAAATATAATTCATTAGCATACTATAAATAAAAGCATTTATAAATAAGTATTAGGCTTGGCTAAGCAATGAGATAAGCCGACAATAATTCCAGAAAAGTTTTATTTTATTACAAATTCATTTAACATCAATTAATTTTAGCAAATAGATAATAACATTTATAATAGCAATTTAAATGAATATTTTTAATTAAATTCACATTAAAAATATGTTAGGATGAATTGTCAATTTTAAATTGATAAACAATGAAAATAATTTGTAATTGGTAGATAAGAGCAAGAACAATTAAAACCGAATAGAATTATGATATTTAAATTCGCATGATTGACTTATTTTTGAATTATTTGGTAAAGGGAATTCTATCAGAAGCCTTTGATTCAACTTTTCTCATGGCATTGGAAGACGGCTGGGTTGTAGTAAGCGGTGGATAATAAGCAGCTTCCCTCAACCGATCTGGATATTCCGAGTAAACCTGAGAACAAAGTCTCTTGGCTTCTTCACTCTGAGCTTTTTCAAGACATGCGTTGAGGAAAATGGGTTTTGGATTGAATGTCCCGATTGCTTTTCATCGGTCCATCATTGTTCTGCTCGCCACTAACCATTTGTTTATAGTCCTCCAATTGAAACTTCAAAGATTCAATTTCCCTCTCCAGCTCTTTGGCTATGTCTTTGAAATTCTCATTTTGTATGGGAATTTGATCTCCTTGATCTTCCCCTGTGCACGGACAAGTATAAACTTTCCCTTCAAGTGTGCAAATGCATGCATCCGGAGTCGGAGGAATCCTGGGGTCAACCAAGGTGTTCCTCGCAGCTTCACTTTGAAATGCCGAAGGAGAAAGGAGTCCTTTGGAGACATTCCCATAAGACTTATTCACATTCTCATTCAATTGAGTAGGGGGAGGAGGAAGAAAGAGAGATGCTGAAGAAGCGACTGGAGGATTTCGCGTATTACTTCCAACAGGATTCATCAATTGACTTCTTTCACTAATCAAATTCTGTTGAGCCATTTCTAACTAAGGAAGCAACCAATGATTAGAAAGAAAGATTTTAAAGCAAGTAAGGATTATAAAGCAAAAATACGGAAATGAAATAAATCATTAGCTTAGATCTTGAACATTAAATTAAACGGAAGTTATAGCAATTAATTAATCATTAATTGATTGGAGAAGCAATATTTGCAGAATTTGAAAAACTTACTTTTCTTGAATCTCCAGACGGCAATGCAAGTTGAGCATATTCTTGACTCATGGCATCACATACTTGAAGCTTTTGGTTCAAATTTCTCTTTTCTTCCATGAGAAGCTCAATCTCATACTTTTGTGAATTGATGACCCGATGCTGCTCGCACATTTCCAATCTGAGTTGCTGCCCCAATTGAATTTCAAAGTCGAGAGCCTTTTCTAATTCGTCAACTGATTTATCACGTTTCTTTGCTTCTAAACTCCGTTGTGCAGTGTTGAGTCTGACCATTTCCATGCATTTTTCCTTGTCAAACTGAAGCTTTTGAATCTGAAATCATCAAATGATACTTTTATTAAAATGTTCGTTATGAAAGGACATTGTTAATTTGCATTTAAAATGCTTAGCTTGCATTGTTTGAGATTTAGATTTTGGAAATAATGTTTAATAGTGTTATATATTAATTGTAAAATGAAATTAATAAAACAAAGCTATGCTTACTTGATCCTCATGAAGTAATTGGTATTTTGAAATTTCATTGGTAATTTGATGAATTTGGGTTTTCAATGCTTCAGCTTCAACCATTTTATCCGTTGCAGCCATGCGATCATTTTGCTCCCTTTCCAGTCTGTTCCAATCATCTCGAGTAAGAGATTTCCCTCCGACATCTCTAATTCCATAGTGAGTACTTTGAGCAGGTAACTTGATCCCTCTTTCCTGATTAATCTGTCGGCTCGGACTTTCCAATCTTTCTTCTTTCTTATAATTGCTATGCTCTCTTAAAAGTGGATTCTCTCCAACTTGCCCTATTTGTGGCAAGATGTTGAGTTGAGAAAACCAAGTCCCATTTTCAATTGCGTCTTTTTCACGTTTTAGAAGTATTTCCAACTCTTCAATCCTTTCTCTCAGCTTTGCAATCTCCACATTCTTTTCACGCTCGAGTCTAAATTCCATTCAATTGGTTTATAAGTAAGTAAATATTATAAACATTTAAAATTATTACATAAATTGTTAGAATAATTATGATTATTACACAATTACAAAAATACACTTACTCTGAGCAATCCGGAGGATAAGAAGCCCCCTATGAAATTATTAAAAAAAGATGTTAAAACACGATTAAAATGACAATATTAACATTACAGAAATTATATGCACTTAAATCAAATTAAATATTGTTACAAATAAATTAAAAAATGTTACAAGATTGGAAAGAAGACTTTTCTTCTCGTCGTCGCTCAGAGCAGCAACGAGACCTTCCACGGCAATCGGAGGAGTTTGGGCATATCTGGAGCTACTGGATTTTCGAACAAGTGGAGTTGAGGTAGGAATTTCACCGCTTTTGGGTTGGACTGTCACTGCAGAAGAGGCTGTTTGTGAAGTCAATTCAGGTTTATACCCAGCTCCTTCGCTTTCCGCCTTTTCAACAGAAGTGAATTTTGATGAAGCGTTCTTCATTGTCTCATTCGAAACATTTTGCTTTTCACTCATTGTTTTTTCAATCTCTTCATTCTCAAATCCCTGAAACAAAGAATTGTAAAATCAATTAATCTCAATGAAAATCAAACCTATAATAAACACCAGATTGCAAATGACAGCACTTAATTGTAATTTAGAGAATTTCAATTAACAATCCTCCTAAGCTATCTTTTAAACCCTAACTCTTATCTTAATTATGACTTAAAGCGAATACCATCTCTCGATCTAAACCTGAAATTAGCCCGGATTTTCCCTCAAATGATTTCTCATTAGTTAAAGTATTATCAAGAGAAGAGACTCGTCTTGTTCCTAATTCCTTTTCTGGTTCATCCGGAAGTTGTTGAGAAAATGTCCCAAGCTCTAGTTGATTCGTCCTAGATTTTTCTAGAATCGAAGCTGTCTCTTGATTCTTACTCCGAAGAGTACGAAAAGATTCAGAAGAACCCAATTTCAAATTTAATTCATTTTCAAATTTGACTTTTGACTGTCCTTTTCTAACTGGTGAACTAATGGTAGGAACCAGGTAAATTACATATGATGGAGTCTTAGACAAATTTTCCTCCCATCCGTTCGTATCTGGTCTTGTGTAAAAACTCGAAACTTCCGACTTTTCCTCATTGGAAATTGATGTTCTTGGATTGTCCAGAAATGGAATTATGAATGGAAATGTCATAGAGGCATCTCGCCTCGCGTTAGTTCTGGAGCCAGAAACGAGATTGAGATTTGAGCTCATTTTATCTTTCTCTTCGTACGTCATCACATTCGATGGCTTGATTTTGACTGATGGATCATTTGCCAATACTGCTGGGTCTTCAGGATTATCGACGAAAACTGAAGATTCATTAGCAAAAATTGATGATTGGTTAACCAATGATGATGGGTTATATGCAAAAACGGAAGGTTGAGTAATCAATAATGAAAGGTCATTGCCAAAAGAACGAGGAACGTCAGGTGTGTTTAGTTGAACAATTGTTGGACCGTCGACGTCGTTGTCCAGATCCAAAACTAAATTCAATCCCTGACGATTCAAATTCTGATTGAAGTACTTTCTTCGAGCATCTTTGCAAAATCCCCAAGATCTAATGTCATTTATTGACTCGATTCCGTGAAGTGTGGAAGTCGAGATTTGCTTCCCAACCCCCGGCTCTTTGAACTCGAACAAAATACCAACGCCTCGAGAGGTGCAAATTGTAGGAAAAGCATTGTCAACCCGGCATTGGTCAAATACTCGTCTTGACTTGAAAAATCCACATGGAGAGTTGAAGATTGGGCCAGAGCAGTGATAAGGACATTTGGGCTTGGTATTCACGATTGACCCAGAATTACAATAATGGTCGCAATTGACTTGCTTCTTCAAGGACTTGGATATTAAATATGGGATTTGGGCATAAGTGTCGCGACCACAGTCCCCATTTACACTCATTTTAATTTATTTTAACTATAAAATTATATATAACACTTCAGAATTTAGCTTAATTAACTTCAAGGAAATTATTTTTATTCTTCATAAATTACTGAATAATCTAAAACAAACTTAATTACCTAGACTAAATAAATGAAATTGCACCTTTGTGCTCTCGTTCCTCCAGGTCAAGTTAGAAAGTAAAAAATTAATTACCTTCGTAAACTGGCATTCTCGAGGTTCTTCAAAGGAAACAGTCTTGAATTTACGACATTTTGGTTCGGATTGAATGGAAGCGTTTCGTGTTAGGTCAGTTCGTAAGATTTCAGGAGACTTTGGATTTTCATCTAACGTCAAAGTAGAGATCAAACTCCGTGATTCCAATTTCTTGGATCGAAATTTCTTAACAGACTCGTAGTCATTTGGAGTCGAGTGTTTGGGTGGAGGAACGCCTTGGATTGTGGACAAATCCAAAGAGTCGAATTGCGGACTATTATGCAACTGATGCACTGTTTGCATTCCAGTTTCCCTTGTAGCGGCCTCTAATTTCATTCGAGTCTGCGTCCAATTTCCCCGTTTTTCAATCACTTCAGTTTGTACACATGCTGAGGATTTCCTGACAGAAGATGTCACAGGGTTTTCTCGAGCCTTTGTATAATTAAGAAGCTGTGCAATATTAGCAGCATTTTTGTTACCCAGATCTTGAAGCTAATTAAAAGAAAAACAATTTTATTCAACTGCATACTCTAAATAATAATTATTATTTTATTTATAATAAAATCTTTAAAAATGTAATTGAAATTAATCATTATAAATAGTACCTCAATATCCTTAAGCTCAAGTTTCCCTTTATATTCTTCAAGCTCTTGAGAAAGAGTAATCACACGTGCTTTGAGTCCTCGGAGAGTAACAGCATTGGGTGAAGGCTCAAATCTGAATTGATCTATACGTCCCTCCAAGTCAGAAATAACTCCGATCTGCTCTTGATACTTTTTAAGATAGACATTTCTTTGGTTCTCCAAATCCTACAAATTTACAATTAAATTATAATTAATTGACAATAACTAAACAATCAATTGTTTACTGATTACGACTCCTAGTACAAATAAGATTAAGTGTTCGAATAAATGTAGATCGAAACACGTTGCAATTCGAAGAAGTTAAAAACAATTATTTGTTATGACTTGCCTGTAATTTCTTAGTGGCCACAGTAAACCTCATCTCGGTATCCTTCAATTTCTTAATGATAACTTCTTCAAACCGAACCAAACTTTCGAAATGCGAGTCCAAGTTTTGAAGACCCTTTGAAATAATGGAAGATGCCTCGACTGGACTCCACTCTTTCTTCTCCCTATTTATTATTGTCAGCTCTCTAGAACCAACAATCAAGATTTAAATAGGTAGTCAGCATTATAGAATGAATGAAATGGATTAACTATAAACTATAAAAAGAAAAATCTGTTTGTCTAACCTGACAGAGACGTCTTCAGTTGAATTTGAAATTCCTCCTGAACATCCACTGTCTGGTCTATTCGTCCAATGGAAATTGTCCATTTCGACTAATTTCTTTTCAAACTTTTTGCTCAGATCTTCAATCTGTAAAAATAATAAATTAATTTTATTAGGGTATTTCTATATATTGAATGCTAAAACAAATTAAATTGAAATCATGTCAATTAAATTGTTAATAATGAATTTGATGAGAAATAAAGTAAATTACCTGAGCGTGTAATTCTTCTGTGAGATCACTTGTGACAGTTTGGATCGTCTCTTGCGTCGAGTTCATCAAATCCTCTTTTTCCTTGAGCAGCTCAGCCTTTTTATCTAATTCCTTTCTAAAGTAAATGTTTTGCTCTTGGAGGAGCTGAACGTCTTGAGCAGCTGAGTCAATTTGAACTTCATGCTCCTTAATGATATCTCTCAACTCTTCAATCTATTAAAAAATCCAATCATGTAACATGGGTCCAATACAACATTGTTAGACAAGTAGATGTGCAACCTAATTAAGATCCTGTTCGAGTAAATGAATATTGATGCTTGATCATAAAAAAATTACCTTTTCAACAGCAGATTTTAATTCTTCGTCGAGTTTCTCAGAGTTGGCAATAAGCTCCTGTTCGTAATTGTAAGCCTCCTTAAGTCTGTTTTCATTATCATCAAAGTCAGACTTTTGCTGAAGAAGGAGATCCTCAAGTTTTTCTTTTTCCCTCCGCTCTGAATTGACCCTGAGTTGAAGAGCCTCCAACTCTTTGTGAAATTCATCTCTTTCAATTTCCCTTTCAGTCGTTTGTTCCTCCAAATACTTTTTGTTCCACTCATATTTCTTTTCAAGGTCTAGAAGCTAATAAAAAACAACCACTTGAAATTGTAAATTAAAAAGACGTCAAAAATTAAGACAAATCTATTAAATTGATTTAATTAAATAAAATTTTACTTGAAGTTTTAAATCATCAATGACGCTGCTACTGGAGGTAATTTGAGGCTCAACTGAACCACCTCCTGATCGTTCGAGGATTTCTCCATCGCCAATACACTCGACTCCGGGAGTTTGAACCAAATCGTCCTTTCTTGAAGGATTTTCGTTCAACAATTGAGGATCAGAATTCATTTCCTCGGCTGCCAATGAGACGCTTTGAACATCCAATTCGCTCCCTTCTGGAGACAAACGAGCTGAGAGAGAAGTCAACTTCCGTTCGTAGCTTATCTTTGAATCTTCAAGCTGTATAGGAATTTATAAAATAAGAAAATATTAAGTATTCGTATGACACATGAAAACAAATAAATCAATTCATTGTTTAAACAATTTAACTACTTTGTTGTAATTTGTGTGATAAATTTTTTCTTACCTGAGCAATTTTAGTTTTAAGAGATCGGATTTCCTCAAATTGATGAGAATTCGTTTCCTTTAAATAATCAATTTCATTATTTAAATTAATTCTGTCCTCGTTCAACTTGTCCAAGTCGACAGAATGTTCCATTTTTGCAATGCTAAAGGCTTCAGCCTGCTTTTCTTGAATAGCACATAAAAAATCTGCGAGATTTTGAACGGTAAATTCTCTCATTGGATTGAGTGAAAGAAATTGAGGAAGGGCCTTTTTGGAGAATTCTTTTAAAATCCCAATCTCGATGTCCTTAAGAACGGAACTATCAAGGTCTTGAATTAGAGTTTGACAACTTTTAGAGTCCAAAACTGATTTCTCTGTGGAAATTGAAGAATCTTTCTTCTTGGAACTTTTGGTCTGAGAATGTTCTTCTTTGGACTCAACCTTGAGTTCAACTTGAATCATTTGATTTTCCCTGCTTATCTCCTCATTTGACTGAGTTGTTTGATCGACCGTCTCCAGTGTTTTGTCCATTTGAGTTCCGTTGTTTACATAGTGGAGCTCTTCTGTTTGACAAGTCCTCTCGTGTGTCTCAATCTCGGATTGATCGAGCGAGTGTGGAATCTCTGAAATTAATGTGGAATTGGCCTTTGGCGGGTTCAAATATGAACTCAATTCAAAAGCTGATCCATTGGGCCCATAAGACTTTTCAAAATTCTCCTGAAGTTTATCAATCGTTTCTTCAAGTTTTTGAACCTAAAATCCAAATAATTAAAAGGTTCAAAATATTGTTCATGAACAATTTTAAAATATGAAGTTTTAGGAAATTGAGAAATAATATTAATATATAATAGTCTCACTTGAATTTCATATTTTTTAGTTTCATTTTTATATTCTTCTTTATCTTTGACTAGTTGGTCAATTATTTGATCTCTACGTCGTATTGCTGCTGTGGCTTCTCGTAACTAAAAAGATTGGTTTTAGGGAATTTAAAGTTAATTTAGTAATTATTATCTTGGATGCTTATTAATTAAAATTTAATTAATTTATAATTTAATCGAACCTGGTTAAGAACGACATCAGACCTCAGAGTTCCCATTTCCAAAAACGTATTATCAACGTCGTTATTAAAATCCTCCAGTTCCTTTTCAAACTCAGGATCACATAATTCAGCCATGATATTTTCAAGTCCAAACGACCGAGTTTCTTTGAACCCTTTGAGATTCTGAATCGAATCTTCGTCAAACCGAACTTTATTAGCCACTTTTTTGAATGAAACGTCAGGAAGGGAAGAGCTAGGATTTTTTTCAAAAAAAACTTTAACAGGAGAAGCTAATGGCTCGTCATTGGTCCTTAAAGGGGCATTTAAGTTGTAAGAATTCAAGTCGGCATCTCGAAGAGGAAGTGGAGAACTCTCATATGTGCTCAAGTCTGCATTCGTGGTGATTTCGAGCTGAAGAGGAATTCCACGAAATTCCTTTTTCTTTTTCTCACTCACAGAACTCATTATTGCATGAGAAATTGACCCTGTGCAAACAAACGACAATTAACAGAACAGTCTAAACCATTTGAAACAATTAAACAAAGCTAAGTGTTTAAATATATAAATAAGCAAACTCAACCACCCACTAAACTCAAAACCATAACTTGTAAAAAGATAAACTTGAATGGAAAGATGTATGTCTAAAGAAGATTATTTAGGAAGATGAATAGGGGTTGTCGTACTTGTGTTTGGATTGTGAATGGGTTGATCTCATCAGCGAGTTGGAAGATTTGGAGTGGATTCCTCCTCCGCTAACACGAGCCAAAAAA
Source organism: Neelides sp. FZ-2019 (assembly GCA_009869795.1). Classification (NCBI taxonomy): domain Eukaryota; kingdom Metazoa; phylum Arthropoda; class Collembola; order Neelipleona; family Neelidae; genus Neelides; species Neelides sp. FZ-2019. The sequence goes on along the minus strand of VJMY01000043.1, from coordinate 3,605 downwards.
TTAACGGTTTAAATTGATAATGTTCCTTCGCTGCTCCGTCCTCCTCATCTCGTCACTGCAATGCGGGTGGAGGAGATGAACATGGAAAGGACGACAGGTGCTCGTTACATCTCTCTCCACCATCCAGGCTTTTTGCTTCCTCTTCAAAAATAGAAGTTTCTTTTTTATTCCAAATTGCTTTCTCCTTCCGCTTCCTGTTTTTTCCAGGAGTTGATCTTGGCTTCGCTCTCCACGTCAAGTTCACTGGATGGATGGAAGATGAATGCAAACTTATCTGATTTTCCACTTATTTTGGTTTGTGAGGGAAATTGGCTAAATCCTATTTTTGCAAATAAATTATTTGTCCCTGAATGGCTTATCAATGTATGTCCGTATGTGGTTGATTGAGAAAAGGCTTTTATTTACAAACCTTCCTTTCGCTTTCCCACCAAATCAATCGGGAAAAGTTCAAAAGAGGAATCCCATTCATTATGGTTATAAAGTGGAACTTGCGATTCCACATTTTCATTTATTTCCCCACTTTTGAGTGGAACGTGGAGGTTTTTAGTAGATTGTGCTTGGCTATGACTTCGTGGTTAAAAAGAGGAGCAAGTCCGTGATTGTTCGACGAGCCGGTTTATGAGAGAAGTCCGCCGTCCTTTTGAAAACTTTGAGAGAGAAAAGTCAAGTCATCCTTGTCCTTCGCTTCGGAGAAATTCTTTCGCAAATACCCGAATTTGATCAAGTCAAATATTCAATAAACTTGACTTACTTTCTCTCTGATTTACATTGATCCAATCAAAGGTAAGTGCATATTATCAACCCATTTGAATTCAATTTATTTGTCATTATGCAAGTGACTTTTGCAATTTTTCAATATCAAAAATTTCATGAGTGGAATTTGGGTGAATATTTTAATAGGTCCTCGATAATAATGTTTTTTAAAATTAATTATTATAGAATGGCGACTCAAGTTGCAAACCCGAGAAGTAAGGACATTGGAGGTCCTCCACCGAACAAAAAGCAATGTAAGTCATGTAAGTTCTTTAATGACTGACTCAAGCTAATGATTTTTGAATGAACTTCATATGTACGAACGAATTAGAAAAATGTGAATTCATTATAAAGTTAAATTATTTTTTAATTGATGGTTTAAGATCTTAATTATATCGTGGAATATTTTTTAGCAGTGCGAGAAGCTATAACTCCAAGGCCGGTTGGAGAAATCAAAACAAAAGACTTTGAAACTGAAGAGGAAATTATGAATGCCGCAACCGAATGGAAAACCCATGGAATTTCTAAACCCAACGAGGCACTCATTGGCTTTGACAGCTTGATCCAAGAAATGAGAGCATTTTTGGACAAAGTGAGCAAAGCGAAGGCAGCAAAACTCGTCAGAGACCTTGTTGACATGTTTCTTGACATTAACGCCGGGCCAAAGGGGGTTGAGAAGCAAGTGAAAGCTTGTAAAGAATACATCGATTGGGCGAGGACGGAAAAGCGGAGTTTCCTTCGTCAATCTCTTGAGTCTCGTCTTATCGCCGTCTACTACGACCAGGGAAACTTCACTGATGCCTTGCAATTGAGCTCTGTGCTTCTGAAGGAACTGAAAAAGATGGATGATAAAAATCTCCTGGTTGAAGTCCTCCTCCTCGAGAGCAGAACATACCATTCGCTAGGGAATCTTCCAAGGGCAAGAGCTTCTCTAACGTCCGCAAGAACCACTGCCAATTCTATTTATTGTCCTCCAAAGATCCAAGCTGCACTTGACTTACAATCGGGTCAGTTTTTAAAATTAGAAAATTATTTTATCTTTTTATTTCATTTAAATTATAATTTAATTATACTTTTACTATTAACTGTCTCTTACTGCGGACCATACTCCGCATTAATCTCCGATTAAATTTTAACCGAGGTTGGTATGAACCGCTGTCAATGTATCATCGTATCTTAATTACATTAAATGTACATGCCTAATCAAATTTTATTTTTAGGGATCCTTCATGCTGCTGATGAAAAAGATTTCAAGACAGCTTATTCTTACTTTTACGAAGCATTTGAAGGACTTGACAGCACCGAAGATCCAGTTGCACTCAAAGCACTTAAATACATGCTCCTCTCAAAAATTATGCTAAACACGTAAATCAATTTTTGATTCTTACCTCATGATTTTCATTGATTTATATTAATTTGTCATACAAAAAATATTCATAAATATTGAATATGCTTTTTTATGATTTTAATTTATGAAATTATCTTTTGCAGGCCTGAGGAAGTAACTCAATTGCTTGGTGGGAAGATCGCTTTAAAATATGGTGGACAAGATGTTCATCATATACAATTTGTAAATATACATAAAAAGTAAATGTAATCATACACATTTCATAGCATAATAATTTAAAAAGTATCCTCCAATGCATTCGGAATTAGGGAGTTAATTTTGATTGATTTTTTATGATTTTAATTTATGAAATTATCTTTTGCAGGCCTGAGGAAGTAACTCAATTGCTTGGTGGGAAGATCGCTTTAAAATATGGTGGACAAGATGTTGAAGCCATGAGAGCCGTGTCCATTGCAGCTCAACAACGCTCGCTTGCTGAGTTTCAAAAAGCTATCGAAGAATTTAAAGGCCAGTTGGAAGAAGATCCCGTTATCAAAGCTCATCTCGCCACTCTTTATGACAAAATGATGGAGCAGAATTTAATCCGGATTATTGAACCATACTCCAAGGTCCAAGTCTCTCACATAGCAAAGAAAATTGCCTTGGATCAACAACGAGTTGAGTTGAAACTTTCTCAAATGATCCTGGACAAGAAGTTGTCAGGCGTCCTCGATCAAGGCAATGGGCTCTTGGTTGTATTCGACTCCAATGAGCCTGACAAGGCCTACGAAGCTGCAATTGGTCTTGTTCAAAACATGGGAAAGGTCGTGGATGCCTTATACCATAAAGCAAAGCGACTTACTTAAATTATCCACCGTGGCTTAACAATCCCTTCACATTAATTTAACTTAATAAATAATTTAAATATTCTTTGTATACATAATTCAATAATAACTAAATTGGAAGAATAATCCCATGTAAAATGTATAACAAATTGTAGATCAATTGTAATATTTATGGTGAAATTGTTCAAGGGATATAAATTCTTAATTAGCTTATAACTTAACAAACCCGCCTTACGATCTTCCAACTTTTCTAAGAGTTGGGTTCAAATTTTACAATGTTATTTACACTACATCTCCTTCTTTGTATCATTGAAAAGGAAATAAATTATTGAAAAATGGTCTACAAAATCTTAAGTTATTAATAGAAGCATGGAACATAGGAAAATTTATAAAAATCAATAAATGACAAAATTATTTGAATCATAACTCATTTATTTTCCAAAATTATTTCTTACAATTAGTACATTTAATTGGAGTAGAGCAGTTGAAGTGATCGTGACGTTTTTATACAACTCTCCTAGGAATGTTGATGGATTAGTACTTACGACTTTTAAATTTCCTCATCATATACAATTTGTAAATATACATAAAAAGTAAATGTAATCATACACATTTCATAGCATAATAATTTAAAAAGTATCCTCCAATGCATTCGGAATTAGGGAGTTAATTTTGATTGA
>VJMY01000042.1:0-209053 GCA_009869795.1 Neelides sp. FZ-2019 | reverse complement strand
AGTAAAGAGAGTGGATTGATGAGTGTCTTTAAAGTTCTAGTGAGGGATTTGAACTCTAGAGAAATTATTTTGTAAGCGGTCACTCGTCCTGCTGGTGGGAAACAGACGGGGGGGGTGGGGGAAGGGCATTGCGTCAATGGAGACATGACCGCCTCCGTGTTCCGCCGCTTCATCTTTGTCTTCTTCAGCATCGTTGCCTATATAGAAAGGAAAGTATTTTTAAGTCGCATTTAAGCTCCCACAACCGGGCCATCATATCACTTTGTTTTCATTCCCTCTCTCCTATACGACCAAGGACATGATACCATTTGGAATTAGATATCTATATAGCTCTTCGCAAAGTTTACTTTCACTAAATTGGAGAATCTTTCTCTTTCCAGAATATCATTTTCTTCTCTTTTAAAGCCCAACCGTGGGAGAAAACCCTACTTTCTTCATCCGACTCCAAAGACAAGAGAAGGAAAAACGGTCAGGTTAAATTGGTTTAGTATTTAGTACGGTGATAGACCTTTGATACAATGCAAATCTTTATTATCATTTTCACTCTATATCTCACAGCTTATTATCCAACTATGTAAACAGCAACCCATATCTTTACAATATAACTCTTTAAATTATTTTCATTATTATAAAAAATTATTTGTTTAAATAAATATGTAAAAGAAAGGCTGAAGTAAAAGATCTTAGAAATTTGACCTAATTTCCTCTGAATGGTGTTAGTGGCATAATACTAATAAAGATCAAGCAAACCTTGAGAGCAGACTTAAGGACGACGACGTCACCGGGGGTTTGAACCCAAGGCTCTCCATCAACCTGGACCGGCATGTCGGAATTGAGGCGGATTTTAATATGACCACCTTGGGCAATTCTCATCGCCGACCTAAGTCCTGACTGGATCTGACCAAGATGGACAACTCCAGTGACTCCAACAACTTCCAACATTCCATCCCAGTGATTCGGTTTGTTGAACTGGTCCTCACTCCCTGGGCCCCATGGACTCGCACCCGAACCCCAGCTAAAAATTGTAATCATAAACTTTAATTTCTTATATTCCGTTTATGTCCGCTCACTTTTAATACATAGCTAAAACAAACGTAGAATATTTACTAATGCTTCGAGTAAATACAATTAGTTTAAGAGAAAGGAGTCTGCTTTTTCTTAGCCTGAATGTGAGTTTATACCTGAGAATGTTGAGGATAATGATTCCCTCGACAGGAGGAAGGTCAATATGCTTCCCATCCACTTCCAGACGAATCTCCTTCTGTAAATCTTTGCACATTTTTCTAGACACCATTTTCCGAAGTCCCATCTTGACATAAACGCCCTTGTTGTGGATCCGCGAGTTGAACTTGGTTGGGTTTTCTTCCCTCGCGTTGTGAAAGTCGAGACAAAGGTCAGCGTCGATGCCAATCCCAAAATAGTTGTTCATCACGTAAATTGCCGTGTTGTCTTCGCTCTGTGAGCTAGAACCCACTTGCACTGCAAAAATTACGTTTTATATTTATCATCATGCTCTCAAATGTACAGTTGCTCTTCACAAGACTCATTTCATCTAAAGGAATAGGAACATACTAAATAGAAACGACCCTTCGTGTCTGACATAAAAAAGTGAATTATAAATGAGGAAAAGGCAATGAAATGACATGAAATGCGGCTATTAATACAAGAAACCCTTTTAATTGAATTCTAAAATAATACAAGACGAGGAATAAGCTTGAAGTTGAATAAAATATATAATCATGTAGGTATTATACGCGAGAGGGATATGAATTTGAATAACTTACAAGCTTGGTTAATGGCGACCTTGTCTTCAGCCTTTTCATCAGGGTGGAATACCACAGTCCATCGGTCTAGCCGGATTTCCTCAGCTTCGATTACGTCTTTGAGAAGAGTCATGGCATCTTCTCCTCCCGTGTAGCCAGACCCCCATCGGAGAACCCTGGCGAGGTCATTTCCCGTCCCAAGCGGAACGATGGCACAAGGCGGAGAAGAACACTCCGAGTCTTGGCCAACATTATCAAGGCATTGGAGAACCCAACCGATTGTCCCATCTCCTCCGCAAACGAGGATCCGATAGTTCTCAATATGACGAAATACGTAGAGACCGGGCAAAGGACCGCCGTTGTCAAGGTCAAATACTTGATAGGGATTCAACAGCTTCCTGAACGACGTGATGAGCTCGAGCCCTTGGCATCCTCCAGACTTGACATTGACAAAGACCAGGAGCGGCGTCACACCAGGAGTGATCATTTGAGGGGCTAAGGCAGGGAGAAGCAAAACAAGGAGATTTTTCTCTTCGTGAACCCCTTCTCGGAGGATTGCATAAGCCGTGACAGCCTTGTCGGACTCTTCGTAGGTGATGACCAGAGACCCATACTCGTAGTAGATGGGTCCAATTGACCCGAACTTGTTCTCTTTACCCAGGAACTCAATGAGGATGTTCTCGTACTGTCGTTGGTTCAAGTTCGGCGTAAGGTTTCCTACGTAGAGGGCTACAGTTGGACCATGAGGATCTTCAGCCATCTGAAGATGGAATCGAACATGTTCCATTTGGCGGACTGACACTCGGGCTTGGGCCTTTAACATGAGCCATGGATGTTCATCCAGCTCTAAAACCGTTTCAATCACTCCACCTAAAAGTTTTAATTTATCATTAAATTATCACTTATTCAAAACACAACTTTCTATAAGTAGTCCATGAACCAAAAAGCTGGACAAACCTTTGTCAACGACGACTTTAATCATCCGGTACGATTGCCTTGTGTCAGGATCAAGTCCGAATTGATCCAGAGCTGCTGCTATCACTTCTGATACTGTGGAGTCGTTGGAAACTGGGATTGTGGCCATGCTTTGGGCCGTTTTGAGCCTTCCTGAATAAACTTGAACTTCACCTGTAGGTCGCTCATCCTCCCTGAAAAAAATGATTTTGAAAATGAAGATTTCTGAGTTTTAATAATACTCAATAACTTCCTATACATTTATGGGAGACGATTTAATTTCAACAGTTAACCATAAGTAAGACAATTAAATGAACAATCTCAATTGTGTTTTACCGAAATCGAATGAATACTGCAGGCCTTTTTCCTTCTCTTCTTGTGAGGTTGGAGATGGGATTAGGATCCTCGACACGAGCCTCGTCATCATAAGCGTCGGTAAGGAAATAATTATCGGTGGGCTTTGTAATGTGATAGGTCCTGAGAGCAGCCGTGATGAGCTGCTCGGTCGTTGCCGTACGAGGAACGTGAACCGCCCGAAATTGTCGACTCTGCTGTCCGCCATTCCCATCGAAGACTTTTATGTGCTCCTCGTTGTCTTTCTCGTGGCGACCAGAACTTGAGGGAATGTCAGTTTCTGATTCGCCTCGCGCCGTGGATTTGCCCTCTTTTTCTCCACTGCTGAACTCCTCTGATATACTCCGCGCTGCAAATGACATCATTTCTCACATCAACTACAGAGCTCTCACCAACGTCCCTCGTGTGTCTGTGTGTGATCCAAATGGAAAGCTCACCTTTCACTCTCAATGGAAACTTTCGGGAATATTTTCGTCTCGACTTACGACGGAAACAAAGATCAGGATACTTGACACATTCTAAGCTCAAGCAAATGAAAAATATGAGAAGCAAAAAAAAGACATTAGCTAAACATAATAAGAATAAATTAAAATTGAGTTATTCACATATGTAACTAAAAACTAAAAAAAACTAAAAAAAATATGCAAAACATGAAGACTCTATATGTTCTTTTAGTCTAAAGTTACATAATCCATCAAATTAATGCTAAATATAAAGGAATATAGGGTAGTAATAGCATAGGGTACTAATTCCATGTAAAATTATAAAAATTAATGTAATAAATGTTATAACTATTGTAAATGTTACAGATATGATAAGCTTTTACAAAATTTATGATGTTGATACTTTATGTAGTATGATTCGTCAATAAGTCGAAAGTACCATAACGCATTGGATTTTTACAGTTGTTTTCCATTGTTCTAAGGTGCGAAGATTTCTAATGAGAATTATAGGAAGGTGGGAAGAATGAAGAATATAGACTTACGACATGTGAAGTCCCTCGGAGTCTCCTTCTTGTAGGATTTGGAAGAGACACCAATGATCGTTTCCGTAGGAACATCTGTTCTCGGAATGGAGACTGAGTGCGGGGGAAGATAGATGGGTTCGAGGACTGAGAAGTTGCATTCTGGCGTAAGGAGCTTGTGGCAGTACGGATGGGCTGTTATTCCACACCATTCGCACCTATTCGATTCGAAGATGATATTGGCAATCAATAGCCTTATCTCGGGTGGGGAGAAGCTGAAATAATAATCCACGTTCCCACATTACCTGTAGCCAGTGAGGCACTCACTCGACCAGCAGGTCTTCTTACAGACGGCGCACTTTGAGTTCGAGGCGAGATTCCCTTCCCGCCAGTGATGAATGTGACGGACCGACGACAGCTCCCGACCAGGAAAATACGTGGCACATTCTTTACAGTTAGGCACCGACAACTCCAGGCACTCAACATGCACAAAGTACTCGCAGACTGTGGGGAGAACATCACACGTCATTATCTCCTTCTGCCTTTTTTTGACATAAATGCCCTAAAGAGTTATGAATGAATTATCCCTTACTTTCACATCTAATGGCCAAATTGTCGTCGAGTCTTTTCCTGCACACTTGACAGTGGAGCCTTTTCTTGAAATGACCCGGCTCTGACCAACAATGTGCCACCGGAGTCTACAAGGAAAATAATGTTTCTTTCACATTTAAAGTTAAATAAGGTATAAGTAATTCTTATAAGATTAGCAATTAAATACTTGATATCATTATAATTTATAGTCATTTGTTAACATAATGTAATCTAAAAGTTAAACTTAAACCTTTAACGCAATTACTATTAAATGATAGAAATTTAATAACCTTGATATGGGATATTGCCACAGTTGTACATGGTGTCAGCAGAGTTTTCAAGCAACGGTCGTGTACCACGAAATTACATACTAAAAAATTAATTTAATTATAAACAAATATAAGCTTATTTTATTAAATTAATGATCAATCATTCATCAACCTAATCATAGAGTCGAAAAATAATCGACATTCATTGAGATTGAATATTTTAAAAATAAATACCATACATTTAACTGTTCTCAAATTTGCTATTCTTATATGATAGGAATATGGTCCGTCAAAATAAAAATAAAAAGTAATTAAATTATATAAATCTTAAATAAAATATTAGTCCAGAAATATCTGATTTTTTAATGAAAATTGACAAAATGATAAATAAACAGATTGTAAACGTTGAAAAAGTTTCAATAAAATAAAAACAGTGGTTTCAAATTGCACCAATGAACCAATGCGAGAATTATTAGCTGAGCAATATTAAATACCGGCAATCGCATCAAAACTCCCCAAACCTTTCTTTAAAAAAGCTATTTTGCCTGTATAATATTTATGTATCAAAAAATGTTTAAATCGACATTAAATAAATAAAATAAAAATAACAAGTCGCAGTTAGCAAATATTTATCAACTTTAAATAGACGACATCTCCACTTTTAGAGCACTTTTTCCTTTCCTACTTTCTAGAGGATCTTGAGAGGAGGGCATTAAACTGACGAAGTGGATGAAAAGATTAACTATATAGAAGAACCCCTCCTAAAGGATCGCCTCTTGAAGGGCGCGGCGGAGCGGCGAGCGTAATCCCAAATTAAAATACCTTCACAAATATATCCCTGCTGGATGAGGCCCCAGAGGAGGTCGGTGCAGTGGTGGCAGTACGTGGGCTTGTGGAAAGTCTTTTTCGCGAGGAGATGGCCATGGTGAGCCATGGGCCACCGCTAGGGCCACTGCCACATTAGTCACTGGCACTGGAAGACGGCGGAGTGGGAACGAGCGGCGGTCGAGCCGCCTCCTCCGCCCAAGAGGAATCTTCGCCCGTTGTCACCGCGGAACGCCATGGCTCCTTCCCTTTCACTTTCATCATTGCGATTGCGACTGCGATTGACACACCTCTCGGCGCTCAACTCACTGGCTAGCCCCCGCACCCTCAAAAACTGAAGCCCCGGAATTTCCACTACCCGAATGCTCCCGGTGTCTTCACTTCCTCCTCCGATTTTCCGGTAGGAGGATATTTTTACTCCCATATACCCACACATACACGAATCTCCGCTCTGGCCGAGAGACCTCCAAACTTTCTATTCTCTTTCTCTTAAATTCAATTTCCTTTCTCTCCCTCACTTTCTCTCCCCAACCTCGTCTCCTTCAGGATCAAAATTAAAATTTTATTCCATACATGACCAATCTATTTTGCCCTTACTGAAATACGAAAGCAATGATAAGGAAATTATGCAAATCATGTTTATGCATTCGAAAATTGAATATTTAATCTTCCAGACATCTCTTCTAGACATTCGATGGATTAACATGCAATGTTTTATATGTACAAATTTGCATGTTTATATCTAGGTATACAGAATTTATAAATACTTGTGTAAATTGTGTTCCTTACTTATTAGGTAAAAGATTGAAAACTTAAAATTATCTTAATATTTTTATTGAGTTTTATGCATATTTTAGTCTTCCTTTCGAGATTTTATTTACATACTTACTAGTACCTACATTAATATTAGGTATGAAATCGATAATATTTTGACTACTTATAATAAGAACTCAATTTTGTATGTGTCTATTTAGCATTTATAAACAGTCCATGAGATCAGTCCATTCTTTGGAATTTCAAATTAGGTCATTAATTTGGTTACATTAATTTGATAAGCTTCATCCGAAAACTCTTTTAATACAACGCAGACGAACAGTTGAAGTCTACTGAAATTACATTAAGGCTCTTTGATTTGCTTCTTCGCACAAGATTATTGCGTTTCAGATTTGACATTTTGAATACTGGAAAGTTTAAATCCAAAGATGACGTAATTCAAAAAAGTGGATAGAGCGATAATAATTCAAGAGTGGAAGGAGAGACGGGAGAGTCTGTTGGATAGAAGAGGATTTCAAGAGACTTTTTCCGTTTCATTAGAATGTGAAAGGTGAAAGTCGAGGTGAAAGTAGAATTCTGCACATCACACTCCTAAATTCTTCAAACCCTATAAATACGTCAATTATTACAGTCCGCGTTTTATTTATAGCTACTCACATGTCATCTCAACATATTCATCGACTCACGTTCTATTTCATAAATGATGAATAATTCTCATAACTCGAGCTGAAAATCTTTAGAGATATTCTCCTTATTGTTAAACTATTTATTTATGTATCATCCATTATACTTTTTTTTACTCAATTGGGTGATTTTCAAATAAATAGTTCAGTGACATGTTGATATTGCTGATTAAATTACATTGCATGCATACATTATAAATTGGTGGCCTTACTCTAATTGAATTTAATAATAGGTAGATACTTTTACATAAATAAATACAAATAAATAAATAAATAACCTAAGGATAAGTATGTATTACGTATTAATACATAAATAGTATATTTACTTACATTCATAAGCCACTTCATGCTGTTTTTCTCTTAAATAGCTATTTAGGCAGGCAATTAAAAAATTAAATTGCATATTAAATCAACTAAAACTTATGCAAAATTTATATTAAATTGTAAGTATCCCATAGTTCATTAATTCCGTATATCAAAGAGTAAAAATATACCAGGAATTATAATGTTAACAATTATTATGAATGTAAATATGCTTACAATAATTAATGACAATCTAAACGTTACTTTAAAAACAAAAAATGACTAAATCTATCTAATGATATTTCCTTTTATTGTATGATTAAATTTATTCTTTCATATATATGAACGGAATTAATGAACCATGGGGTATTAAAATTCATTTTAGAATGTTAGCATTGACTCAACATTCCTTTAACTTGCATATTATGCTGTTACATAATTTAGTAATATTCTTATCAAAAACTAAAAAGTTAAATGAGATCCGTGATATGAGCCAGAACATAATGTAAGTTTGTTAACTAATACATAATTATATCACAAGGCATGAGTAGTCCTTAAAGATGGTGATGTGGCATGTAATACTTATAAATTGCATCAAGCACTAAATACTTATATGTGATGTACATGAGAAAGAGATGAGATCAGACTCATGTAAAATTTTGAGACTGTTTGTAAGGTTAAGGGTAAGGGTGAATCATTTTTACTGTAAAATTGAAGCGCATATAAGCTAACTAGCGAATTTTAAAAAACGAATCAAAAAACTTAATTGATTCAATGATGTCTTTGATGATGAAAACGAAGGCAAAGCCATTGAAACGCAAATCATAAAATACTACCTTCATTAATTGTGCATAGAAAAAGAACACGTCCTTGAAAGGAATTCACATGAGATCCTTCATGTGTGGATTGAGGATATAAAGAATGCACACCATTGATATGCTCTGATATCAAAATGTATGTTGAGCTTCTACGTCAAAGATTACACGTTGGACTCATAGGACGTGAAGCTAGAAAGAGGGAAGTGAGTGCCAGATTCAAAAAACGTCACAGTTTTTATAAGATGCAGTAGTAAGGACGAAGAGATCTCTTGTTTTTATTATTAGCACTTTGTGAATCATCTGGGCAGGAGGGTCTAAGGAGTGTAAATTTATTATATATCTTCTGTGTATTTGTTTCTAACCTTTAGTCACTCGACTTCCTCGATAACTATCATCGAGTCATCGTCTCATCTACTAATCAAATTCGATAACTTCATGTAACCCTTCTCGCTCAGCTCTCCAAATCTCCATCAAAGGGAACTCCCCTCGATTATTTAGCAAATTTTTAACTCCATATTCTTCTTGTATCCTCATTACAGGACTCATTAGTGTAATTTTATAAATATACTTTTAAATTGATTATAATTAGGTATACAGTATACTGGGTATAATAATTTACATTATTGAAGAATTATGTAGTAATAAAAGACAGATCTAAAAGTGTTTTTCCTCTTACAGGTTATTTATTGAATTGCAAAGTAATGGGATTGAATTTCTTGACATCATAACAATATCGGAACAATGAAAAAGAAAGAAGGATCAGGGAGGAACAAATCTAACAGGGGAAGTCGATTCTCACTACGGAATTTACTCACTTCGACGAATCTTCTTGCTGGAGCTAGCAATGCAAATCTTCCAATACCAACCAAGTCTAGACGAGACAAAGACACAATAAAGGATCATCATCAATGTAAGATTTTTAATATTATTATATTAAATTGACTTCGATGGCTATTATTTGTTTAATTAGATTAACTTAATGGGTTTTCTTTGCTTTAGATGACTCGGACCAAGCACTAGAAACGATTGGATATGGACCCGACCATACTGACCCGTTTGTGGTCGATTGCTATATTGAGCCTCTCAAGACGGAAGAAGGGCTTTTTGAGTGTCCCATTTGTTATGGCCATGTAGAATCCTTCCCGGATATTGCATGTTGTTATCATCGAGCTTGCTCCGATTGTTGGAAGGAATATCTCCGAATTCAGATAACAGAGTCAAGAATAAATCTCACTTGTTTTCAGTGCTCAAAACTCCTCCATCCAAATGGTAAAAAAATTTTCATTCGAAGAAGTAAAATCATAAAATAAATCTTAATACGAGGTAATAAAACGCAATTAAATTTTTTTTAGATATCAAAGCTTTATGTGGGAGCCAAATATTGATGTCAAAATATGAGGATTTTATGCTACGACGTGTTTTAGCCATGGAGCAAGACGCTCGATGGTGTCCAGCTCCAGACTGCGGGTTAGTAAAAATAATTTACAACATCACATGAAAATTAAATATTTCTCATTTTTATACCAATTTGAGTTTTATAGCTTAAAAGTTTAATTTTTTCTTATTCTAATTTAATAGTTTTGCCGTGGTGGCTGCAGGATGTGCAAGTTGTCCTCGACTTTTATGCGAACGCCCTGGATGTAACACAGCTTTTTGCTACCATTGTAAACAACTTTGGCACCCCAACTTGACATGTGACGCTGCGAGGGCACTCCGAGCTGATGACATTTCTTTGATGATTCTCTCTGACGGATCGCGGTTAAGTGCAGAAACTCAGACAGAGCCAAGAGAAGAAATGAAACCGTGTCCTCGTTGTCAAGTACTTATTGTCAAGATGAACGACGGCTCTTGCAACCNGAACGACGGCTCTTGCAACCACATGTCTTGTGCTGTCTGTGGAGCCGAGTTTTGTTGGTTATGTATGAAAAAAGTCTCTGATCTCCATTATCTAAGGCAAGTTGACTTTCCATGTCTTATATACACAATACCAAAGTCCCACAATACCACATCAAATGAGATGACTTATTGGCTTGTGTGAATGTTTTGTTTATAAATTATTTTATTCAATTTCCAGTCCTTCTGGCTGTACATTTTGGGGTAAAAAACCTTGGTCAAGAAAGAAAAAGCTCATGTGGCAACTCGGAACGCTTATTGGAGGTAATTATTTATTATGAAAAAGGAAAAATTATAAAAGCTTATTTAGTGCTAACATATTTTTTTAAACATAAACTATATTTCTTAGAATTAATTATTAGATGCAATTAATAGAAACAATAATATAGAGCATAATTTAATACAATGGTAAAACAGGAATTATAATATTTGGTGAAATTGATTCATAAGATTTCACATTCCAATTCCCTGTCTAAAATCCATTTAAATATAATTTACGTTTGAAAGATTTGTTATTTGGAATTCACATCACAATTGGTGTTTTTGCTATCCAATGTTATCATATGAAAAATGTGAGAGCGAGGTTGTTAAGCTAATTAGGATTATTATTAGAACTAGCATAAAGAGAATACGGAACGGTATTTATTAGTCAAATGCCTTTTGTACTGATGTCTAAGCTCTAATTTGCCAAATATTATTTTTAGCTCCTGTTGGAATTGGACTCGTTGCCGGAATTGCAGTTCCTGCAATGATTATTGGTAAGATTTCATGAATGAATGACTGGAATTTTCATTGAATGAATGAAATAGTGTTGGGATGAAGGCCAAGTCTAAAAATCCTTATTTGCGATCTTAGGTATTCCAGTGTGGGTGGGGCGAAAGATTTACAACAAAATGAAGAATTCTTCGCGCCCCAAGAGGAATACGGCTGTGACGAGCGGGGTTTTGGCGGCAATTGTCATTTCTCCAGTTTTGGCAGGCCTTGCAGTTGGGCTTGGAGTTCCAATACTACTTGCCTATGTCTACGGTGTCGTCCCCATTTCTTTGTGTCGATCTGGGGGCTGCGGCCTTTCTTCCTCGGGAGTTCACTTTGATTTTGACGAAGGCTTGGAGTCATATGAAGCGTCTGCGGGTTTAGGTCACAATGGAATTCCAGGACAATCTATTCATGGTGGTATGTGACAATTATAAGGAATCGAAACAAACCAACTATTTTTAATGATTAATTTTGCTATTTAATATTTATTTATTTTCAGGGGCTCCTTCAATCGGAGAAGTTTCCGTTATTTCATCTCAAGGAGTTCGCGCTACAAGTCCTGACCCTGATAGAGAATCTGCAAGCATTTTGGCATTAGCAGGAGCAAGCAGAACTGGAAGTGTTGGGTCAAGTAGTCATCAACCTTCACACAACAAGTATGGCTCGTCAATGAAACTCATTAAATTCCAGATTTATAATTAATTTAATTCAATAAGTTTTTTAAATGAAAATATAATAATTCATCTAGATTGGAAATTCAAGCTGATGTGATATCAGGCAAGCGTCACAGCTTGAGTAGCGAAACAGCATCTGTATGTCTCTCCATTGACGACGCAGCAGCTTCAACACGTGGTCTGGCTGGCTCTGTTCTATCTTATAGAGTCAACATTGAGGACACGAAGAGTGAGACAAGCTGTGGCCAATGAGTCATTTTATTATAGTTCCTCAAACCTTTTATGATATCAAAGATTTAATCTTAAGAGTTCCCATTAACTCACTCTCGTATAAATGCTTATATAATGACTTAAACGAACTCTTCGGAATATTATTTTAATGAATTCATGAGCCAAACTTCATTGTTATAAATATAAAGAACTGAAATTTTTAAAAACAAACGTTATACTAACACCAAATTCTGTATTCTACTCATAATTAATTATATTTTGTGTCTTCGTATTTTATTTATTTTACAAAAAATTGTTCATTGATAAAAAAATAATGTGCAAATTAAAGTAAAATTTACTTTTACAAATGCAAATCTTTAGATCCACGAAAAAATTAAGATAAATAAATGCATGAGAAAAAAACGCTTTTAATACGTAAGCTCGACAAGACTTTCTCTTTGTAAATTACATGGGCAATTTACAATTCATTGTACTTATGATATTTGATCAACCAAAATATTTCTTTCGAAGGAATGTTATTTGTTATGAAATATTTCAATGCATATTTACACTTACCTATTATCAAATTTGTTTTTAGTTTAAAGTAACTTTATATTGTAAATAAACAAATATATATTTAAACAAATATTCGAAAATTTTTGACTTGACTCACCTGTTTTAGACTTGTAAATAGCGTTTAATGTAAGCCCAACACTTGTACTTTGAATTTAAACTATTTTAAATTTTTATAATTTAAATTGCTGAATAATCTTATAAATACTTTATAACTTGAGCATGATGTAAATTTTACTTCGATATACTCGTGTTATGAGTTTGAAAACTTGCAACTATCATAGTTAATTGCATTGTTTCAGTTTAGGGGTACTTTGACCATTGACTCAGAAATTTTGACTATTAAAGTCCAGATACAACTAACTATGGGGTTCTTACTATTTAATTCGAAATACATAATTATATTCGTGTAAGGTATTTATTAGACATTAACAGATTGAAATTGTGCCAATTTTTATTTTCAATAAATGTTTACTTTTACATAAATATACAGTTGTGAATTATATTGTATTTTTTTGCTAAATATTTGTGTATTTGTTAAATGTTATAAGTACTTGTACAATCATCTTTATTTTTAATTTTTAATTTAATCAATTGTGTGTCTATGAAGCCAATGATAAATATTTAAAATGAATATTTAAACGCATTGTATAATATAAATATAATGATATACTCAAATGTAACGCAAATTTATATAAATATTTAAGATTCCCAGCCAAGCATGTTGTGAACGAAATTTTTTAATGTACATGAACCAACGTTTTCAGTGATGACCCGAAGGTATTCAACATTTCAATGATGATTGGATCATTATAAATTAATTGTTATAATGTGAACTAATATTATACATAATTGAGAAAATTTTACTCGCATTTTTGACAAAAATTTATGTTTATTCTTATTAACTTGTTTAATGTTTATTCATATAATATTTTAATTCTTATCAAGGGGATTAAAATGATAACCCATTGTCTGATTTAATGATCATTGAGGGTCAAATAAATTTGCTGGAAGTCTTGCTATTAATCAAATTGATATTTAAATATTCAATTACATAAATCATGCTCGCATAAAGTGCTGTTTGACCTAAACCTTTTAATTTTCCAATATAATCACAATGCCAATCGCAATTTACATAATGAATAGATACATCTTTTGGCATATAAGGCGACCAAAAGCAATCTCAATTGAACACAGCATCAAAAGTTTTTTGAATCCCTTGATCTATCCCTAAGTTGACATTTTTCTAAAAGTTAAACGTTCTATAATGAGCTTTTAACTTTGTGACTTTTTCAATTTCTCTATCCAATTACGTCCGACCCTTTGAATCCAGAAAAACGTTCGGGAATTTGAAAAGAAAACTAGAGTGTTTGTGCATGGATGTTGAAATAGGTAATTGATTTTCTCAGGCCGAGAGCGCATGAGGAATTTCAGGAATCTTCGAGATTTCTCTGACTGGCAAAAGACCCGGAGAAAGTTCAAAGACGGAGCGCATATAGAGGAAGAGAGCAAATATGTTTTCGCACATATTCTCCTCATCCTTTTTGTTCATAGATTTTTATGAATATTTCGCGTGTTTCTATTTCTCCTTCCGTCCTATTATATGCTAGGATTTCTAAGATGATATAAATGATATATAAATATGAACATACCAGAAAATATAAAGCAAAAAACAGACATGAAACTCGGAGTTTATGAAAGCCACACGACTCGCACATATTCCTTGTACCTTTTGGCTAAATAAGCATCGTTCAAAATTCCCATCATGATTCTGGAGTTCTTGGGAGGAGAAAAACGGAAGTTGTATCATGTGTAAAGTCGATTCCAGTTTTCCTATAAAATAAATATATCAAAAAGGTATATTATAAGGTTGTATGCATAATGCTACATTGTAGTTTAAAGCTGAGCCGTTCGTCGTAACATTTTATGAGAGGTTTGAAGAGTTTGATGGGCGTTATTCCACTCCAGGCCTGGTTGATGAGCAGCCCGATGTGTTTGGACACAAGCATGAGCCAGAGAGAAAGTTCCAGGTTTGGAACGCATGAGTAGGAGTGGGTTCTATCTTCTCGGGTTCGAAACCACCCAGGGACAACAACGTCGTTCCTCTTCCTACCGATGAGATGAAGAAGAAAAGCCCCCGAAAACTTTTCATCCCAATTTAATTGATTTCTCTCTGGACCTTCGCAACTCGAGCTCATATCTCCGAATGACGTCTGTTTCTTTCTTCCTTTCTCCAACTCAAGGCGAAACTTAAGTAAAACGAATTTGTAAATACAAGTTGAGGAATATCCTTCAAAGTTCAAAAGTTTGGAAGTTTCATTTCGGATCGTCAGCTGGCTTAATTGGATTTGAATTATTCCTCGAGGTGAGTCTTTTGCTTAATGGAAAATCGTTAATAATGTTTTAATAAACAAGCCCATGTTCATTTGATTTAATAAATATAATTTTATAGGGAATAAATAGAAGGTGAGCTATAAATGCAGGACAAGACGAATGTTCTCGCTAGTGTCAGGAAATGGCAATATAAGACTATAAGAATAAATTTCCGATTAGAAGTGGACTGAAGGAGAATATATGAGACTTGTGGATGAAAGCGGAGAGGTCGGGATGTAAATTAGGTAAAGTCTCCATTTGGTCCAAGTGGAACCTTACGAAAAGGAGGAAAGAGAGGAATTGAACCCAAACACGCGATTTTGAAATCACTCAATTTTGACCCTCCTTCGCAAACTTGGAAATATTTTAGGGAGCTTGAGGAATTTGCCATTTCGTTTTATTGTCCTATTTTATTCACAGCCTTTCCGAGACTCGTAAAATTGTGAGATCTCATTTTCTTCGATTTAAACCAAAGGACTCTTTACCTTTTAGATACAAAATTGAGTTTTAAAGAAACTTATGATGAGATGCGTTTTATAAGGGAAATTTGTGTGTGTGCATCTTTTAACTGCATATCCAAGAAGGATGACATGTTGACAAGAAGTTATTAAGACTCATAAATTAAAATACAAGATGCTTTCTCGCACCTTTTTTGTATCTAGTTTTCCGCTATTGAAGGAATATCTTGTAATATCAATGAATCATTCGCAAATGGTGATGACATTTTGAAAAGGAGTATCTAGTACAAACATTTGAATAATAGCCAGTCATTTCGTGCGAACAAATGAACATAATATAATAATGCTCCATGTAATTTACTCTCTCCTCGATTCTTGGCTTATTTACATTGAAGAGTAGACAAGCACTTTTCCATGTGTAAATAAAAAGACAATGTGTAATTTATACCTTAATTCATTCATTCTCATATAGATATTTTGATCAAATTTCAAGTATGGGTCATAGGATAGCTATTATTGCTCAATTGCGTTTCTTGAATATTCTTTGTTCAAAATAATGCTTTGACCAAATATTATTACGATCCTGCTATTGTTATCAGTAATGTATTTTGTCAATGTTTTGGGCATTTAAATTGAACTTATTTAGTATGTTCTTTTTCTAAGTATATATTACATCTAAGTATAGTTAAGTTTGTACAACGTTGAGTTGAAATCTTGAAATATAAAATTAATAAAAATTCATTTAATCTTCTTTTCAATAAGTTTATGTGCTTGAAACTAAATGAAGGAATAATTTTTATTTGTGAATGTTTCTTTCTACAGAATTTTATCTATCTAGTCTCTCGTCATGCTGATTATTAATATTTAAGAAGCACAAATTAAGTTTTCCTATTTAGTAGTAGAAGTTCTTTATGTGAATGCAGGAAATGATAATAATAATAATAAAGAATTGCAAATTCATTTTCAATTCCTTCATAGACAGAGAAAATCAATACCACTGCTTTGCATCAACCATATTCCTAGGACTAAAATGGTCATGCAATTATTTTGCAATTACGGAAACCCTTCTTAATATAGAAAGGACATTGAGCAATATTCAGGTTCAATTCAATTCTATATTAGTTATCGTTATTAAAACAATTGGATGAGGTTATATTATTGCTCGGTGATTAACTCGCTTCACCAACAATCATTCTTAACGAACTTAGCATGCTTAATTCAATTTTCAATTTAGTAAATTAGATTCTTCAACTTGTATGTTAAGGATTCACTCAATTCGATTGAGTGACTTAAGACTATTATAACTCTTATATTGGTTCCATAGGTCACTTTAAGCCTTATAAATAACATAAGACTCGCGATTTCTTATAAAAGCTATTTTGGCCCTTTTAATTATTGAGTATACAAAGCGAGCATTTAATTTGTAATTTACCGTTTCATAGATGACTTATATTGCCATCGCATGCCTGTATGCTCAAATAGTTATCAAAGTCATCCACCTTCTACTCTATTATATATAATAGCCTAGAATTAATTCAAGCATCGTTTTATTTAATGAAATAAAATCAATAGTTGATCGCACAAACAATCATATTCTGTTATATTTAAGCTTTTTGTGTTCAAAAATATGGAAAACACGAATTAAAAAGGCTTGCACCTGTCCCCTCCACACATGCACATGTCCTGAATAAATTTCAAAGATTTGACCAACACTCGTTTAGTAAATAAGGCGTATAAAAAATGTGCGAGAGTTTAAGGTTTTTGCATTTAAATAAAGAAGGATTCGTTCTACGTGGTTTAATAGCCCCAATAAATGAACTTTTACCATTAACTCGTACCTAAATGAATGAGTTTACTACTTCTTGAAAGACTTGAAACTTTCTTTTGAACTTGGAATAAAAGAGCATATAAGATCTCAAGTTTGAGTTTTAATAAATAATGAAAAATAATATGGTAGTGTAAAAGTTTAATATGAATTTTTACATCTTGTTTAGTTAAAGTTTTTTATTTTCTTCTCTCTCCTATTTTACAGCACACAAAGCACAGAAATATTTATAAATTCAAAAGGCGAAGTCACTTGATAGAAACTTCCTGTGTATTTACAGTCCATTAAGGTTTTTTAAGCTCAACAACACGGCAAACTCAGCTTGACCTTATAATGAAGTTAGGAAAAGCAATTTCTCTTTTAAATTTCTTTCATGTCTCTCTCCAGGCAAAGTGAAAAGAATGAAACGTGAGTTTGAATTCGCCAATTCGCGTGTTTACTTTCAGTTGCTCGTGACTGGATTCTTCCCTGACCAACAAATCTGGATAGAGTGAGAGGGAAAAGGCTGGAGAGGACGGCGAAATGAATAATGACCCAAAACGGCGTCTCTCGAGACCCGAGCTCCCTGGGATCTCTGCCATTTTTAACCCGAGAAAGCTCCGGAGAAACTCGACAGCCGTCAGTTCGCTCCTCGGTGGAGCCGGGGCGAGTCAGACTCCTTCCGTCGTCGTGACCGATGACAATTTAAGTGAGCTTGAGTTCGAGGCCATGTTGGCCAACGGGCCACAGTGCAACCCGAGTGGCTCTTCGGCTCTCCCTGCCTCCTCAGTCCCGCTTCTGGCGAACGTCCAGCATCAAAGCGGGATTGTCACGCTGGACTCCCAACTCATTCACACGGGGTCGCAAAATCCGCTCAATTGCGGACAACCACCGAACAACAACAACAATGCGAATCTCAAACCTATTGCCAAAACAATAGATACGATCAGACGAGCCATCTTTAGCAAGACTGCTAGAAAGGTAAATAATTTAAGGAAATCTCTCGCTTTGACATAAACAACACAGTTTTGAACATAATAATGTTCTTTATTTTATTTTTATTTTATTTCTTCGCACCTCTTCGTTAAGCTTTGAATTCCATTTTGGGTCATCTTTTATGCAAACTTGAATCTTGACATTGACCATTGAAGTCTAAAAATGGGTATTCATGTCTCAAGTTTAACGACTTTTTTGTTTTCTCATACACCACAAATTCATAAGGAAATTGTATTATTTACTTAAATGGTTATCATATTCCTACACAAATTAAAATATGAAGAAAAGCATGTAAACAATAAATTAGTTTATATTTCATCTTTATAAATATTTTGTAAAAGATAATATCTAGACTAAATAAAATAAAACTGATAGACATGAATTAAATTCTTTAGAAGAATATATTAATTCAGTTAAAAGTGAATAATATATGTAATTTAAATTAATATATTTAGGTGTGTGTGGCACATTTCTTTAATCGCATTAAAATACATACAAAAGGAATTAACTAAAATGAAAAATATGTCACAAGCTGATTTAAACAAAATAGAAATGCAGAAATGCTTTGAAACTTTGTTAAGCACCTATTTATTAATTAATTTTACAAAACTTTAACCATTTGTTATGACATAACAATAATAGATTTCGCATTTTAGCTAAATGTTTTAAAGTGTAGATCCCTTATGAAGATTAATATGAAAATGTTTCTCAAATGAAAACTTCCAAAGTTTCGTATATTAGTATGAATCTGTTTCATCAATCAAGAAAACAATTTAAATGTGAATTATTGAACAATAATTTTCCAAACTTCAGTTTATTAATATAAGGCTCGTTGCTATTAATACAGATATAGATAGCTATACAAAAAAGTTTACACAATATGGGATAAGATGTATAATAAGCATATTCACATTTGTAAGCTCATTATTTATGCAAGTCTTTCTTGACCCATGTTTGGATAAAATTTAGCTTCATTTTCCATTTAAGCTTCGTGTTTCATTTGATTGGTATTTACGAAACTTTTTTAGAAATAAATACACAAAGCATCTTTGATCATTATAGATTATATTAATTAATTAATTTTCAGTCAAGAATAAATAATTTTCTGAGAGGAGCCTATAATCACAAATGACAACAGAGAATTCGACGTTTTAGCAAAGCATTGCTTATTAAATCATTTATTAAATTATAATTCAGTATAATTTATTTCATTTGCATGTTGAAACTTGGCAAGTTTCTCTTTATAGTAATGATTGGATTTGAATTTTCAAGTTGCGGTCAATAATTTTTAATTGACTATAAAGCCTTTATTCATTCACTTATTTAATTGCTAATAAATCTATTAACAATTAATTTATAGGTCGATTTAGGACTAAACTAACTAATATTTAAAGATACTATTTCTCAATTTATACAAAATTTAATAAGTACATAATAATGAATTTGCAGCTTTGTTGTGGCGTCTTCCTCTCCATCCTTGTTGGTTGTTGTTGGACCCTAATGATTCATGCAATCAAACGTGCATACCTAAATCGTCACATATTTTACGAAGAACATCCCGGTGTCGCTGAGCACCAGAACAATTCCCATCTTTCACAGTCACAGCAGTACAACAATTATCCGCCAGTAGCATTCGACCCATCTAAACTTTACGGAGCGTTCAACAACGACGAGCAGATCTACGAAAACAACAACAATGCAAATATTAAGAATCAATCGGGTAATCCGAATTGGCCAATGTCGAAGGCGATGACTCGGGTCGTCTACGACGCTCCGTTTTTCACCGCATGGACCCTCACAATATCCACGATACTCTATTACCCCTTTCACCAACTCACCGTCAGATTCTGCTCTTGCATGGGTCGGAAAGGAACAAAGAACATGTCAAGAGCCATTTCAGACGCTGTCCAGGGATTTCGCGAAAGAGGAATGACGTTGTGTAAGTTTTACTTTTATTTCCCGCCCATTCCATTTAATCTTTTCCAGTGATGAATGAGGAAATTGGCTCTCATTCGTCATTGTTCTCTATATCTCTTACTTTGATCAAAAAATAGGGCTCTGGCAATATTTCAGATATTTCAAGATACATAGATTTGGAAATAATGCAATACTATACCTCGTATATTTCTTTTTTTATAGGCATTAGTTCTTGAGAAAATTGTCAAAAAATTCTTTCGTTTTATTGCATAACATGAATATTGTTGGTAAATGTATATCTTCACACACGCAAATATTTTGAAACTTAATACGAGTTCATGTAATATTTGAACTTGAAACTCGCCACATTCAATAAAAATATAAGAGAAAAATAATAGTTTGACGAGATCTGTATGTTAAATGCAAAAAATGATGAAGTTAACTATGTGGGAAGAAGGAAGAAGGAGATGGTCGTTTAAAAAATGTTTATACTTGTTTATCATCCTTGAACATAGTAAGGAGAAATGTCCTTTCCAACTCGCCCACACCAAGATGTCAATCTCGTGTATTTTTTAATGTGTGTGGAAGATGAGGGCGGGCGATTAAATATTGATAAAAAGAGACACAGGGAGGAACTTCCAAATCCCCATGAGCTGGTGCACATTACTCCGTGTAGCAAGAAGAGGAAACATGATTGATGGTCTTCGATTCTCTTTGACAGTTCAATTTATCGGACGATGTGCAGTTCTGTGCATGTTGTGGTTGTTGACCAACTGGTTGACCGTCGCGTCGCTCCGAGTCCTCAATGCTACGGAAGTCCTGGCCCTCTTCGCGACGACAACTTCATTTTCCTATCTTCTTTCGTGGGTTGTTCTTCATCAGCAGTTTGTCGGACTCCGCGTAAGAAGAAATCTCTCTCGGCCTTTGCATGAATTCCCATCTAAACATGCGTCTTTTTCTCTGACATATCACTTTTGGTCTTTTACAGATTTTCGCTGTCATCTTGAGCAACATGGGCATTGCTCTCTTTGCTTATATGGACGGACAGACACACAAGTCACCCACTGTCGGCGGTGTGATTTTGGGAGCGACTGCAGCTGGTTCTTCCGCCGTTTTCAAGGCACGAAACTTATGCATTAATCTCAATTCATTACAAAATGAATCATGTATTAGTATTAGATATCAATGAACATTTTATAGATGAAAAACGAGCATAAAATGGAATTTATGAATGATTCAGCGTAATTGAAATATGCCCTTCATTTCCTATTTGAGATAAGAGGAATAGAAATAAATATTTTCGTCGAAATTCTTTCATGTAATGAGGGAATTGTGAGAATGTTGGTAAAAGCAATGCTAAGGGAAAAGTTTTTATCATTTTAGGTGAGTTTGAAGAAATCGTTCGGTTTCGGTGCAACGATTTCTCAGCAAGTGGCCTTGATTTTCTCCGTTGTGGGAATCACTGCTATCATCATTCTTTGGCCCATTTTCGTCACTCTTTACTTCACTGGGATTGAAGTGATTCTCTGGTCGTATGTCCCTTGGGAACTCATCGTAATTGCCATCTTCGCCAGCATCCGTGAGTTTATTGTATTAGGCACTTCTGTAGAAACTCTCTATTTTCTTCTCTTAGCTCTCTTTTATTGACTTTTTTCATATTTGTATTGGGCAGTGGTTGGAATGCTCGACAACTTTGGCGTCACTTGGTAAGTCTCCTACTTTCAACCCTTCTAATCCGTTATTTTGCACTTATTCAATTAATTTATAACCTTTTTCTAGCACCTTTGAATTCTTCATCACCGTCGGGCTCTTAATGGCCGTTCCTTTTTCGGCAGGTGAGAGACGAATAAAGTTTAGAATTAAATACATTCGCCCAAATCTATACATCTCTCCCCACGCTTCCCCACTTTCCGCTTTCTCGTTTATTATTCAAATGTAATTATAAAGAGTAGGGGAAATGCTTTGACCTATTCCAAGTTCCATAATATAATGTCGCATATGAAAGAAATCCTATATACATTTTGTATTATTTACTAGCATTTCCCTTTCTTTCAAAAGCAGATATGACTTGCACAGTTTCTTAAAAGAGGAAATTGTTGAGAATATTTTCAAACCTCTTACTTTTCACAATTACAAATTAAACCCAAGTAGGTAAGCGATTCTACCAACAATCTTAGCGATAGCGATAAAAGCATATTTTGTCTGTCTATATACCTTTTATAAATAATTTCATCTCGTCCAAATAGGAAAGAGTTGTGTATACGGAATAGTATAATAATATTAGTCAGACAATAAGAGAAGCTTAGGTTTAAGTTCAGTTACGTAGTTTGCTAATTTAGCAGCCAATTGAGCCAGTTTCAAGGGAAATTGAGCAAGAATTCTCTTGGGGAGCTCATGAAAAGGACATTATCGGAAGGAGCGAATTGCGGAGAGTCCATCGGAACAAATGGATGAATTATTAATGAGGTTCTCTTTGTTAGCCCTGGACTGGTACTTGTACAAGAAGACGTTCGATGGGATGTGTCTAGCCGGGATCATTACGGTTGGAATCGGCTTCGTCGTCGTCCTTCTCCCTGAAAATTGGACTGAAATCCTTACAAGATTAATCAGGTTTGCCTATAGACTAAGACTAAGTCGGAACGAGCAAGAGAGAACCCCATTAGTTCCCCTCATTCACAATATTCACAATAAGTAAAATCTGATTCTCTATATCCTTTATAGGATCATTAAATGTCATTGTAAGAAAAATAACTCGATAAGCCATCAGAAACCAATTCCAAGGTTCTAATCAAAACTTCACTGGACTCACCCAGTCATTCTTTATTATTGAATTTTCATTTAACATTATAATATATAACTTGTTTTCAAATTTTCAAATGAGCCTTGTTGTAAAAAGTATTACTTATTTATTTATTTGATATGGAATAGATTTTATTTATTAATATAAACTCCCATTATTTTAATTAATCTTTGTTGTTTTGTTAAAAGTTAAAAAAGTAAATTACTTTGATATAAGAATATAATTTTAATAACTTAAAAAGAATGTTTAATTTAAATAAGCAAAAGTATTATTTAAAAGATTCCTGACCAAAAACATGGTAAAACCACATTGCTCAAAAAATCATTAAAAAGAATATATTATTGAATTCGAATCCCATTTCTTGAGTTCATTCTTTACTCTAGTCAAGTAGATTTTAGATGATTTTATTTAGCAAATAATATTTATATTAATTTTTTTATTCAAATTGAATAAATTAGCGTTTTCAATAGAGTGAAAACAAGCATTTAATTAGTTTGATGATCAATTGAAAGAGCAACGAGGCCTTTTTTGACCTGAGAATGACAAGTTTGGTTTCCGGCTTTAGATGTTTGTCTTTTTGTCTTTTACATGGACTGTATTGTCGAGTTCGTTATTGTTGTTGTTGATGTTGTTTCTCCTGTTATTGGTATGTGGAATAACTAAAGGCGCTTTCGTCGACCGCCGATTGAAGAAGATGAAAAAGCTCCGCAAAACTCTGCAAATTCTCGGCTTAGCCGTGCTGGTCTCGAAAACCTCCCTTTGTTTCATCCTCATCCAACTTCCGCCCAGTCCCAGACAATTTCCCTGAGTCAGCAAAGTCCCTCGTCCTTTCCTCACCATCACCATCCACCACTACATAATCAGAATACCAGCACTAATAACATCAACCACCAATACTTCTAATAACGCATTAACCTTCTTCTGACACACTACCAACTACTTACCACAAAGGCATCATTATAAATAATTACTTTCACTATATAGACCCATTAGCAATTAAGTAGTTTTAGGAATGAGGTAGGAAATTACCCCACCACCAGTTACATTTGAAATTATTAATTTAAATAAGGAAAAAATGTATATCTAATGACATTTCATCGTAATGAATAATTAAAGCGTAATTGACCGAATTCACTTTATCTATAAAAAAAATATTTTAAAAAATTTGGTGAAGAATACAAGATAAATTTTAATCATTTATTAATTAGAAAATTAGGATACAATACATAAAACATTTTGAGGCCTAATGAACCAATTTACAAAAAATATATCTGTACCTGATCTTGTTGAAATCTATCTTTATCGAAAATTCAATCTAATACGTATAAATAGAAATTTACTTAGTTTCAACTTTGTTGTATATTTATCTTGTAAAATATTGAAAAAGTATAAAAATAACTTTTGTTATGAATTTTACTTTATAGCCTTTTGTAACAGTTCAAGTAAGTATATTTAAGGTAGGACCAATAATTCGCAGAATAGAAATTTTTATTTTGCATAAAAAGTAGATTTGCGGAATTGAGTTATTATTTAGGATTTATGTTATGGGCAGTAGGTTTATTCAAATTGGTTATGGAAGCCAATGAATACTTATCTTGTGATCTATTACGTGTAATATCTAATGTAATGTCTTTTAGTGACGACGTGTACATGAGCTTTCAAATTAAAGTTTAGTCAAAGGAATGTGCAATGGGAAACAGAAAGAATGTAATGTTCAAGCTACCCCTTTTCTATTCTTTATAAATTTTCCGGCGTATATAATCAAGTTTTTGAGTCAATTTAGTGGAAAAAGTTCCCTCATTATCTTTATATGAAGACGTTGTGTTTTGGAACAACAACGTATATGTTCGAAAGCTCCCTGTAATTTCCAAACCGCTTTGTTTAGGTCAGGACAATGAGATTGGATGGCAGGAGCCTTGGATGGGTTTTTTAATGATATATATTTTGGGCGATTAGAGGAACCGTCGTCGTTTTCTCCTCCTTCTGCTTCTCTCCTTGATTCCTCTCCCGAACCCGATCTTTTATGATTCGCCACCATTACATGAAAGATTGATTTTCTTAATTTCAAACCCTTCTTCTTTTGACGTGTACTTCAATTTACATGGCCCTTTTTTGTACTCGTGGGGCGACTTGTGGCCTGGCCACGTAACGACCCTCGCTCGTAAGACCTCATTTTTGTCAATGAACATCATTTCTCACTTTTACATACTATTATACTTTTCATCTCTTTCTTCTCATTATATAATATTTGTATTTATTCTTCCATTCACACACGTACTTTTTAACTCACTTTTTTCCTATATTAGGTATACAACACTCACATTTTAACTATTCTAGATACAATATGATTTTGAATCTACAGTATATACAACTCACTTAATATATAGTCCTCCTTTCTGACGTATTTACATGTAGCTAATTAACAATAGAAGTAAATGGATTCATCGATTCCCTTCACTTTACCTTTTTATCACTTTTCACACCTTCGTCCACGACCGACTTCACCCATTGTTGCCCTTAAAAGTTCGAAATTGCCATTTGAATATTTCAATGTAAGGCATCTGAGCCAATGTACATTTGTATGCAGTTTAAGTTCAGTTTAATTCAATATGTGCAAACTCTCTGAGTATTTATTATTATTGTATTGCGTATTTTGTTCAAGTCGAGTGGATTTCATCATTCAACTTAAGCTCACTAATAAGTGTAAGATGAGAGTATGAAATAAGTATCACTGCAGAATGCGGCAATGCACCACACCCTTATTGTCTCATTTTGGCACACTTTTTCTCTATTCTTGTACAATATTGTAGTAAGTACCTTATATTATTGTACTTACATTGCACTATAGTTATAGGTCTTAAAATTCTTTTTGATAAATCTCAATTCTCCTCTCAAAACACTTTGTTATTATTTTTTGCATTTTGTCGTCTTTTTATGCCCAGTGTAATGACTTTTTAAAAATACATCTTTGGATCGAGAAAGATTTTCTGGTAAATGATACATGGATTTTTTGCTTATTAGCTCTCGCAGCGTGTAGAGTCCATTAGAGACTTTTCCTATAGCCTTTTGAAAAGATGTGTGTGTGCATAATGCATTTAGGAACAAATTTAATAATGATGAGCATTTTGCGAGAGGACTTGTTTGGAGAACTAAATTGAATTTTGATCTCTCTCATAACCACTTAGAAATTCTCCTCTCCTCAATAAAGAGCTTGAAGGTCAAGAAGACGGCCCACACGTTTGAAAAAGCTGACTTTTATATCCTCCTCCTCCTAGTTTATTTCTGTGATTCGATCCAAACTTTATTTCATGCTATAGCCAGGCACCGCCGAGACATGGTAATTAATTAATAATAGGATGGGCCTACCTTTTAAAGCTAACTGCGACGAATTGCCCGTTTGGCAAATCCCACTTTGGGATTTTGCAAAAGAATAAATCAAACGGTTCAGAGTGAATGAAACTTCAAGAAGAAGCCACAACATGTTTTATTGTGTCATTCATATCGTAAGGCTCCGGTTATCCTAAGAGGATTTTATATTCTTATAGTCAAAACCTTTTTATGCGTCTTGCACCTTTGTGATACTTGGCGGATCAGATCCTTCAAATGGAGTTGAATCGACTGTCAGGCAATAAAATGTCTATAAATATATGGTAATAAATGCAAACTGCATGAACTTTCTTCCTACAAAAGATCTTTAGTATTTGTAAGTAGATTTAGGTGTAAATAGAACTTCGAACCATACATGAAATGTATGAGGTACTATTTTTCAAATGCACAAAAGGATGCAAAATGCGTACATAAGACACCCTTAAAGTGTAAAGGAAAGATATATAAAACATGAGAATAGAAGCTTTTATAATATTTATAAAAATATTTTCATTTGCTCTTGGTGAATTTCCTCTTTTCATTATACTGATTGAAATTCAAGAACAAGATGAATAAATGATGAAGAAAATGCGAATAAATTCAGAAAGGAGAAAGAAATAGAAAAGAAAAACTCACTCAAATGAAGTGTAAATAAATAGAAGGGATTTTCGCCCAGATCACGCTCAGCAAGATATTTTGAAAGAAGGGGGAATAGGATAAAAATTCGTATTCCGGTTCGATTTTTCTGAAATTTGGATGTTATAGGGGAGGTCAATGCAAGGAACTTTAGTCCAGGTCAGAAAAAAATCTGTCTAGCCTTTAACCTCTAGGCTCGGACAAAGTTCACGCTGAAAAAGCATTGATGGGGTTAATGGATGAACTTAAGTTGGGTGGGGTGGGGTATCGGAAGAAGCGAGCTTATGCTTTTTGTCACCTGCCACCGAGCCTAGAGGTCAAACGGTTCAACTGATTTTTTTCTGACCTGAACTAAAGTTGCTTGTTTTGACCCCCTCTATAAATTTCAAAAAAAATTTCTAAAATCCCAAATTTCAGAAAAATCGAACTGGAATACGAATTTTTATTCTATTCCGGCTCCCACCTTTCATCTCTTTTTTTAACAAAAAAAACAATTTGAGAATCTTGCTTTATTTGAAATATGTATATGAGAAATTAAATGGAGAACACTAATACATACTATTGAATAATATAAGTACACCATGCACATACGAACAAAATAAGTAGTTACAAACTTAAAAAGACTAAAAACATTAAAAGGAAATATAAGGTAAAATACTACATAAATCTCCCTCCACAGTCGAAAAACCAATTACTTCTTAAATAAACAACCCAAATACTAACTTATTATAATTAAAAGGATTTACTTCATTGCCAGTGACCTTCATTTTGTACATTTAACATTACTTTATTACAACTCATTTTCAGAGATCAAGTCATCTCCTTATAATTCGTTCGTTGAGAGTCGAGCCAATTTGTAAATTCCGAGTTGAATTGCAAATCATACGCTTTCATCCCGTTTTCTAGATTAATCTTGGGAATTGGGATTACCATTTATTCGTTGAATGCGGGAATTGTATAATTTGTATATTCAAAACAGTCTGTGATTGACTCTCAGATAAAGCAAAATGCAAAACGTTAGATAGTCCTTTCCATTTAACTTTAAATTATTATTATTCTATATTACAATTACCTACATATGCGTAATTGTTATTATACTTCCCACTATGCTATATGCAATTAAACTTGTACATGTAGAAAAACATTATTCCCATTTATACTTACAATTACAGCATTATCTTTTAGATAAACTTACTTACAAACTCAAATAAATACAAAAACAAAATACCACTCAACAGAACCATAATCTCTTTGAGCGTAATATATTTGACAATAAAATAGCAAATATCAAAACGCCTCTTTTTCCTTAGAAGTCCTTTTTAATTTAGCGAACTTTCTCCCGCCGCTGCGGCTCGTTCATCTTCCAAATGGCCTCCCCCTCCATATTACTAAATATCCTCTTGAACTGAAGAGTTGTTAAAACTTCCTCATCGCTTTCCTAATACAACGTTGCTTTTTACGAGGTTCCTTTGGACCTGTTTTATTATTATGGCTTCCATTGAAGGAAACAGGAGAATTTTCTACGATGATCGATGACCATATATTCCTCTCGTATACCCTACTGATTGAACGAGAAGATGTTTTCGATCCCTTTATTCTCCTTTTAACAATATAAATCTTGGAAGTATTTGACGTTATATTAATCGTCAGTTTGTTCTATACATCTATGATCATGTCGAATTTTTTGAAAAAATCTATAGTACTCCTTATGTAAGAGAAGATGCGTGTAGCTTTTGAATTTTTGACCATGGCATCTTTTCCAAGCGATGTTCTTTTATTGGTCGTTTTCCTCTTTTAAATTCACAAGCTACCTTGATTTGCATCGTGAGTAGGATAGGATGAGCGTTTGTGCTTTTGAAAGCCTGTAATTTATGAGCTTCCATTCTCTGCCTCTTTATATTTTTTCTATTTTCAATTTCTAATTCTCTTGTATGTATGTCTTGAACTCCTCTGGAGAAGGAGAAAATGCGGGAGAGTCTCGCAGCTGTCCAGTGGGTGGAAAGAGATTCTAATGGGATCATATTTGCTCTCATTCAGGTACTTGGCTCAATTGAAGCATCACTCGCGATGGGGGCGGAGTCGTTGGGGACAAAATCAAGCTCAAGAACCCATTGACACCCGGACGGGACACATTCGCTCGCATCTTCGCTCACCGTCCGGTCGTGTAAGATAAACGTTTCAATACGTAAAAATTCAACATGCCACGATTTTCAATTCCATCAAATGTTTAAACTCTTAAAACTCCCATGTTTCGTGCAAAAAATGATTGCCAACTTTTATATGAGGATTTTAATTAGGTAATTAGCCATTTGAGAATTTTGAAAATTTTATGCCATAATTTGTTAGGCTTGATGAGAGCCAGTTAATTATACAATGAAAAGTAAAAATTATTAATTTAGTTGAAAAAATGTTTCTTGATGAAATCTGTATTATAAATACAACAAAATATAATTTGTTTTATCTTGCGATTGTATAAATTCTTCTTTGGTTTATTTAAAAAGAGATTAGTGTAAGTTAGCTACTAGTGTGAATCAAAAATGATTATTTGTTAGACTTAAAAATATATTTATGCTAAAATTTTGAAGACGAATACTAAACGTATATTTATGGATGGACTTGAAAATCAATGTGAAATTGTATTTTGAAAAATACTTCAATATATTTAAAAAATAAACGTTATTGCTTAATCAATACATCTTAGGCTTTAAAAGGATCTTGAAGTAGCAAATTATATATTACACAGAGAAATGCCTTTTAAGCGATAGCGCTAGTTATTCAAGTTATTTAGATATTGGTTATTATAAGAAATATTTAAATTCATAACAGAAACAAGGTAGAAGCTACCTATTCAAATATAATTCAAGTAGTTATTGGGCAATAATAAATGTCAATGTGAAAATTGTTTATTTAAATTTCATTGTTATCTAGAATTGGTAATAACAATATTATTGTAAAATTAAATATATATTTACGATTATAAAAAATACAATTGAAGCGGTAGAATAGAATAAAAATTATAATGACAATATAAAATATTTGAATTGATAAACGAAGTTATCTTTGAAAAATGTGTAACAAAAGTTATAATGATATGATCTATAGAATCAACAATGGAACAATTCCTTAATCGTATATTATACAAAATTATTTCATTAAATATCTTTGATTTTATTTCTCAACGTGATTGGATTAAATATAAAATATTGATGTTTTAATTACGAATTATTTAAAAATAATATTGCTATTCATTAAATGAAAGCTAATATCACTAACAAGGCATAATGATTGAGACAAATTATTGTATTGAATGACATACCTATTCAATGAATATAAATAAAAATCGTTCAAAGAATTGTATTTTTTCCAATTAGTTGCATAATATGAGAATGAAATTTTTCAAATAATTTTCATAATCGTTGAAGCCAACGTTAAAGTGAATATTTGTTCATATTTATTATGGAGTGATATGAGATCAAGAAGTGCTACCATACCGCATAACCATCATTTGCTAATAATTCAAAAACTGGTAGTAAATAAAGCCTTTCAAATCTCAATCTTGTTGTCAAAAAATAAAATCAAAAAAATAATTTATCGATCATGGCTCATGGTCATAGAGAAATGGAAATCGTGCGGTAGTGGCTTTTGCCTCCACAAACCCAGCATTCCTCCTTCCTCATTTTTATTGAGAAGTTCCTCTATAAAGAATTCTGCGGATTCGTCCGCAACGCCAATTCCCTTGTAATTTTTCTTCATGTTTGAATTGGGAAAAATAAAAGTCGTTTTTTCCAATTTCCTTTAAAATTCAAACTGTCAATGAACAAGCTCATAAACCTTTTATTTCCTTCTTTATCAACATTGACACAGAAAAGTTCCAGAAGAAAAAAGAAAGTTTCTCAATAATATGGAATGGAAAAAAGCTCCGTGTGCATATTGAGTTACAAATATGGGAATTCTCATTTTTGAAGAATGTTAGTAGTACGGGTCAGGATGCGCTTCTTCCCCTTCACCTACTCACACCTCCAAGACCATACTTGAAAAAGTAGAAATGAAAATATAAGGAGAAATTAGCTACCCTGCAGTTTCTTACAAAATGGGAAGGGATGAGAAAAGACCATAAATCTCCAGTGCTTCTTATCACTTCCATCATTCCACGAGCTTCTCACCACCTGATGACAAATTTTCAACTAATAGAATCACGAAAAGAATAATGCAATTCCTTTTAACAAAAAGTCATTTCATTTTAAGCAATTTTTTCAATGAGAAAATATTCATTGGTTTGGTATTGCAGATTGGAATTTACTCAACATTTTTTACGAATTATAGATTGAGCGAAATAAAATGTTGTATTAAATGTATTAAATGTAACTTATTAACAGCTTCACAAATACATAACTAAGTGTTTGCTTTCTTCTATTTACATATTCTACAAATATATAACAATTTATTATATGGTGTGAATAATATTTTATGTATTCTGAATCTTTACCATTCGATTTACATACCGTATAAATCCAATAGTATCCCTGGGCCACTATATGCAAAATTTTTGTTTCCGGAGGGACTACTATTAGATGCGGGATACTATTAGAAGCTGGGCCACTATTTGGATTTATACGGTATTAGCATTTAATAACTCCTTTCATTTTTACTTTCATTCCATTATTGAATCGATGATTGAAAAGGAATAAATGCACAATGCTCCCATGTTGACAGATGTAGTCGACGAGTTGATCTAGGGAGCTCATACGTATATATGAATAAGAAAAAATTTGAATATTCCATAATGTCTTCCATTATCAATATTAGTGGGTCGAGTGAGGGAGAATTGTTGAGTTGTTGAAGAGCAATCAGGAGTGAATTGATCAGACCGACCCCCATTTTCCATTCTTGGAACTCTTTATTTGGCTAACGAGTCTCTTCCATGGAAGATCCGAGTTTGAGTAGGAAGGGGGTCAATGGATGAACCCCATGTGGTACTCGGTTTATCTCCGCGTGTCAATCGGCTCCCTCATTGCTGCCGAACGCTCCGCACCGCTAGGGAAATTTATGTTCAAAGCCCATCCTTTCATGTAAAGTCCAAGTTGGTCGGAAGGGTTAAGAGAACCGCGCCTTTTCCATCATCCACCTACTACTTTTCTTTCCTCGTCCTCCTCCCTTCTCTCACCCTGGAGAAGTGGAAGAAATTTCATCCACTTGCTCTCGATGTCAAC
Organism: Neelides sp. FZ-2019; assembly: GCA_009869795.1. NCBI lineage: Eukaryota > Metazoa > Arthropoda > Collembola > Neelipleona > Neelidae > Neelides > Neelides sp. FZ-2019. The sequence continues at coordinate 177,089 of VJMY01000042.1, read as the reverse complement.
TGTCACCCCAAGAGGGTAAGAAGTGCAAGAACTCTCATTCATCCTCCTTCCCTTGTCGATTTTTTTCATTTCCTTATCTCTCAACCGGAGGGAAATTCACCCGACGATTCAACAATCCTCTATTTGTAACCTCCTTTAATGCACAAATTCTGTTCCTTTCACCCGAATCATTACGAGTTGTAAAGTTGTAAATGGGAAGAAGAGCCTTTGAAATTGAAAGGATTTTACGCATCAATTCTCAGACGTCAAGATGAGAGACACGTGGGATTACCATAAAATAAGATATACATAATATAGGTATATACTTTCTTAGGATATAATATTCAAAATAATATAGTTACAAGAATATGAGATGTCTTATCGTTAGTCCCTATACTTATGCATATTTAAGATTTTCAGAATACACAATACCTGAGAATCCCGCCTAGCCTGGCACAATAGTAAAGTAATTGTAAAAGTGCAGAGTGAAAAGTAAGTGAATGGGAGCCGATGACCGTAATTTTGAATAGAAATTCTCGAATGTCTTTTGAATAGCTTATATTCTCAAATTCCCTTCAAAGGAGACAGGAGGAAGTTAGCATAAAAGCAAATGGCAAATGACTTTTTTGTGCTTCATAGCAATTCTTTTAAAACTTTTTCGTACTTTCAATGATTCTACTGCTTGACTTTTCAGTTAATGACTCATGTTTACAAATACACGCTCAACTTCCTTCAGTTTTTGACAGACCGGGGAAAAAATTATAGCGAGAGAACTCTGAAACTTTGATGTATAAACGTGTTAATCATAGGCATTAAGGACGACTATGTATATCATTATGTATATCTTATAAATTATAAATACTAAATAATCTTTCTTATCTAATAATATTTAATACGCAAGTTTTTTCTATGAGCGATCAAAGGCAGATGGAAATAAATTTACATATGAAAATCTGTGTTTGTGGATGCAAGCACTTTGCATATTCTAACGCTAAAATAATTGAGTAATAAGAATGAGTTCTTACATTCATAAAAATGGTTTGAAAAAAGAACAAAGGAGCATTCGCCCAAGGTTGCTATAGTTTACACTTTGGTTTACGGACGCTCTAATTAACTCTAAGTTTTCAGTTGCTCCTCCTCTCACCAAAGGACGATGTGAGTTTTGTTGTATTGTGAGAGTGTGATGGAGTAATACCTCAAATTATTCTGACGTGGAAATGTGAAGGGATGAAGGAGGATTTGGAGTTCTGACTTTTGCATTTAATTATTCTAAGCTCAAGAGCCACTGAGTGAGGCGAAGATTAAAATAATGCACTTTGAGAGATTTGGAATTCAGAGTCAGAGCCAAAACTCTCACTTGTTCCGTTTCTGTGTAAATCCCTCTATTTATACTTAAGAAGCGTCTCTTCTCAGATTAATAGACGCCATGCACTTACATTATGCTTATCTTAATGGGATTTTCGCTTCCTCTTCTCAATTCAAAGATTCCTCACTCACCTTGCCTCGAGTCTTCTCTCATCGCTTATTCTCTTTTTTTACACATGGTGGAGATTAGGCAGATTGGTGGATGGATGAAAGGCAGGCAGGGTGGTGCGTCGGCGGGCCGTCGGTCAATCTCAGCTTAATTCACATTATTCACATACGATGTAATTATCGGAAATAAATGGGCTGGGGCTTCTTTTTAAATTTCCACGATCCTGAAGGAACACGAGGAAAAAATTGTGTAATTCGACACGTATCTGATAATGAAACTCTTTATAAAATGTATGGTGATAAAGGGAGGAGGAAAATATGATGTTGAGAAGGAAAAGCAAATAATAATGAATTCAAAACCCACACATTCATACAAACCGAACATACTGTTCATATCATTTCTTATATTCATGGATATATTCTATATCTATTCTCAAGTTATTCTTTGGCAATGAAGAATTATTAATCAGATTTCTTGTAGTATCATCTTCTATCCCTCTCATTTGTTTCTTCCCAAGCTCGTGAGCTAATTTCGTGGCAGGGAACAACAACACTTTTTTTAATATTATTTAATGAGTGACTGAAAGTCTCGTCCAAATACACACACGGCTGCATACCCTGAGCATTCATTTACATACCTCACATCCAGACGTTGGTAAAGCTCCGCCTCATTTCCATTCTCCAGTGTCTTTCAGCTCATCATCTCTCTTCTCCTTTTTTCTTTTAGTTAAATGTGAAATACTCAAGAGGAGAAAAGATTAAAAAAAATTACTTCTGTCTACTTTCCATATAAGAATCCTGGCAGAAAATAATTAAGGCGACGTCCCCGAGTATAATAAATGTTCTTATTATGGAACACACGGAGAAGAATGAATGAATGAGAGAGGCCCTTAATGCATTTCTAACTTGACTATGCAAATGTTGACTTTTAATTTGATAAAATAAAAGGCCTTGTTGTGTGCGTATATTGTGGTCTGTACAAAAGGAACAGAGAGGCGGTGAGGGACATAATGAGAAGGGGAAGCCTATGAGCTGTCACTCAATTACAATACCTGACTCTCGCATGAACCAGAGTCCTTTTTAATATGGTGGTATTAAATGGTTTACTCCTTTTTCCCTTCCTTCCTCTCCTTCAACTTCAGCTCACTTCAAACTCGCTATTTCATCCTATGATGCAAGAGATGAAATAATTCATTACAAGACAAGACAATCACACCTTCTTCACATACATAACTAACTTTATTTGCTAAACAAATCTTTACATATTTAAACTTTTGAAGACGAAGCAATTAAGTCATGGCTAAAAAATCTTGATTGTCCAAGCCTCTTTATCTACTCATAATGAGAACGAGTGTGTACTTTTAAGATTAATGGTAAAAAGACATCATGTAAGAATAGAAATAAATATTACATACCTACTACTACTGCTCCTTACATAAGAACTAGAAGCTTTAAGAAGTGCTTAACTTAATTATGAATAAAAGCTTCGATATTCTATTTCAAATGAACATTTGAATACAAACGTGAGTTTAAATCATACGGCTTTTGGTAATATATTATAGGTTGATTGAATTAAGAATAGTTTAAGTAAAAGGTCACGTTGCCAAATGCTTAAATGCTTAAAATTCAACTTGGTGGTTGGAAGTGAGTTCTTCGGTAGTGGTCGATGAGAGGTTATTAATAATGTTCGAGGAGAGTAATATGAAATTTACAATTCACTTTTTGAAGATGACCTTTGAATGTCGTGATGGCTAACAAGACACGATTGTTAAAAGAAGCTGGCGCAGTTGAGCAATGAAAGTTTTATATATAAATCTCTTATTGTGAATTCCTCCAACTAATTGTACAAGAGAGTTGAATATATGGGGACTTGACATTGTGAGACGTGTTGTGCCTGTAGCGAATGAAATGTGAACATGGAAGATTTCAAGCTTCTCAATCAACACGTAAATTGGGAGGAGAGCGAAACTGAATTTCACTTTCTTCCGCTTCACTCCACATTACAGGATGTCTTTTTTATCCCTCTGACTTCCCTTATGACTATATAAGCCCAATAAATAGTGAATGGATGAATTGGAATGCACAGAACAAATAATGCTTATATATAGGAAGGATAACAGTAACGTGTCTCTCTGTGACACTGATAATATGCAAAGAGCCATTGGAAATTTTAATCAAGAGACCTTAGGAAGTCATCTATGAAGTCCAATTAAGGAATTTATGTAGTGTTAATGGTCTCACACTTTGAAGCGTCACTTATTGATTCCGCTATTGCGTCATTTCGTACGATTAATCCAACCTTCTCAAAATAATAAATTAGTTTAGTACAGGGCAGTAAAACCTCGAAGTTTGAATTCAACCCTTCAGTCCTTCCCTTCCGAGGAAACAGGCGTCATTTTAGGGCATGTCATTACTATCGGGATGTATTCATACTTAGCTGCCAAATCTGGCGGGTTGAATTAATTACGGCTTAGTGTCAAAACAATGGCTTCTTATCACCTTTTGTTTGAGTTCACCCTCACATTTCCCCATACAACAAACATTGCAGTAAAAGAGACTCTTCATCTCTGTTCACTTCATGTTCAAATGCTCCTCTTCGTTTTTCACTTTAAAGAACAGGAAACATCTTTTATCAATGAAAGCATTGTGCTTTGGCCCACCAGTGCCAAATAGAGCTAAAGTTGTTACACATCAAAATTATATGGGCTTGATAATATACTTATTTATTTTAGTAATAAAAAATTTGTGAACATTTACCAATAATACATACATACTTTTTCTATGCTATTCCAAATATTATTCAAAGAGTTATTACTTGAATATATGGCAGAGGAAAATCGTGCTTTTATTCCTAATTACCTCATTGTTTATAATTTGATTTTCATACTTGTAGTTTTTATTTGGTGTTAGATAATTGAAAAATATTGCCAAATCCTTTTGTACACGTACACTTGACATTGGAACATTCCTTATAAAAGATTATGAACTTGGTTTACCTGAGTCAAGATCCTTAACTAAAAACTCCTTTCACACGTAGCAATTACATTAGCACTTTTCCAAACAACTTTTATAAGTAAAAGCAACAATGATGGAAAACAAACAGAACATGCAACTTCCCTACGCACATGTGTTCTCAGCCGAGTTACAACAAGGAAATTAGAAAAGTGTCCTGCTGGATTAAATTGGCATAATTGTTAGGTGGGTTGGGACAAAGAAATTTTCCATTGAATCAATTAACATCCAGGGACACTATTTTATGGTATTGAAAGGACTCGAGTCTATAATAAAGATAAAATGATATATTTATAATAGAGTTGATCTAAGAAGTAAAAACAGAGTTTATTGCTCACGAAATTATCAGCCATTTCTTGACTCTTTATGTCTTTTACTTCTTGAGTCGAAATGAGTCAATTAGCTCTTTTACGACTCTCCCTCTCCCCCTTAATTTTATAAATAAACCTTCAACTTCACCTCTTCAAATCCCTTTTCAATTATAACCTCAGGAATATGCATTGATCTAGCAGGATATAAATTCATTTTATTATCTATATTTATGCTTATCATAGCAATACATTTTTTAGTTCTGGCCATTGCCTATCTTGAATTTAATCTTGCACGCATATTTCCTTTTGTGAGGAGCTAATAGTTCAACGAGATGTGAATGTGAGGATGGTTCTTCTTACTGCTCCTCTTCATTTATATTCCGAATTTAATAGACGGGCGTCTTTTGAGTCAAGTGACAGGAAGATAATATTTCTTACCATAATTCTTATCTGATAATCATTATGATTTAATAATATGTTGCATTCACGTATCTCCTTTCGCGTAACTACAAATATTAAAATCATTGTCAATAGGTATAATGGAATGACCTTTAGTACGACGAGGTGACTTTTAATTTACATTTTGAAAGCTGCATATGACATTCTTGACTTTTTGTCAACTTTTTGTAACTAAAATTTAAGAAAAAATTGTACTAATATCTAATTAATATATTTGTATAATATCTAATTAATTAATATATTAATGCATTTCATCAAAAGTTTCTGTGTTTTATTAATTTCTTCATTTAATTATTAAATGACCATCAAAGTTAAAGGGAAAGTAGGTTTTACTTTTGCTCCTCTGAATAAGAATAGATTCCCAAGACCGATTTCCTTTCAATCGTTCAGGTATGCGGGGAGAAAAATAATTGAAGGGTCCACAGGAAGGCAAACATTGAAAGAATAACAATCGGAGTTCTTCTGGAAGAAGACGAACAGGCAAGTTCCACACACACACGCCTCAATCCATTTGATCTTTCGAGAGATGAAGAATGGATGAGTGGAAATTCCGTTCCGGCTCTTTTTTTGTATCGGTGCGGTGGTGCGGTGGAAATAATAGAAACCGAGTGACTCAAACGGCCTGTCTACATGCAAAGGATAATACTGGTTCCAAAACTCCTTATGCACTCCCAGTCCCAATGGTGACTTCTTTTTATGAGCTCGGAATTTATTATTAGTTTAAGAGTGCGGAGAGGCCTATTAACTAATGCATTTATACTCCTAATAATAATCATAGTAATAGTCTCAGGTAGTGAGAGATCCTTCGTTTCCTCAGCTGTGAGAGGGAAGAAAACATATGGAAGGTCGACTGGGCGGTTTCGACTTCCAAAACATTTTGGGCATGTACATTAAGATAAGAGAAAGATTCGATGATGAAGATGGAAAACCATTCATACATGCATATTAGATGAGGATGCCTTGGCGTGTTATACATTGGATTGCTCATGCGACCGTGTAGGTATTTAGTATAAGATATTTCACAAGTGTTCCGGCCCATTGAGTACAGTTGCACAGAGAATGAAATTCTATTCAGAGGTCGGGGTCTCAGTTCAAGTTAAGTAGACTATAGCTATAGGCTATGAATGAAGGTGGATTCACATTGTGGTCGAATCTTGTGTGGGTAAATAGTAAGATAAGTATGAGCATAGTCCTCCACTCTTTTGCATAAATTACACAAGAGAGAGGAACTTTTGCGATCAAGTGTTCAAATGCTACCGCCAAAGCCCGGACCTTTACCCGCCCCATTTCTCGGGTTTTCCCGACCAAGAAATTGAGTTTGATGGGAGAGGAACCCGTGTGGTTGATAAGGAAAATCCTGGACCGAATCGGAGGAAGTTATTCAATTTTTTGCTCCCATGTGGCGGTGACTGCTCTACTCCTTATTTGGGGAACCTCGTCGTCTCTTCTACCTTCGCATAATATGAACCTCAAGATACACACACACCTTCTGACTCGTATACATAGAAGACTTGATCATATATGCCTCATCATACCTCTCTCACTCTCCCTCATCGTGGAATCATAAAAGAGATACTTACAAGTTTACAAGTTTGGTCTATCCGCTCTTCGAATGTTGCATCCACGAAAAGTACACACCATCTCTACAGAGCACACGTTCCTTTATAGAGGGAAAGATTTCATATGGATGCGAGGGAGTGAAAAGACATTGAAGGTTTAAAAAGCCCACTTCGTGGCCGTGTAGGCTTACAAACTAGAGCCTTATTAAACTTATTATTGTACGGTTAAATACATTCATAAGAATACTTTTTGTTCCTGTGTGGGCTTGGTGAAGCCAACGAGAGGAGTTAAAGGAGAGCCACACGTTCGTTTGCTCATTACACAGCCAGATACACTTTCTTGAGCTTATACCCCAACCTAATAGACTAATAGATAATAGATGAGAGAGAAGTCAAGCAATTTGCATTTACGCGAGGAAGGAATGGAAGGGGGAATATCAGAGATTCGACGAGTGGCTTCATTCCCCCTATTTTCAAGGAGGGCGAAAAGAGGAGAGAAATGACGGTCCGTTGGTTCCATCACTTCTCCTCTTCTGCGAGGTTCTGTCAGTCTCATCCGTGTACTTGAGGTTGAGAGGTTCTCCAGTGAATTAATTCTCTAGCTTTTTAACACACCTCACATCGACTCCCTCATCAACATTTGACCGAGATCCGCACGTCTTCGAGGATTTATTCATAAGCCTCTTTTTATTAGAGCTTCTATAGGAGAATATACCACAAACACGAACTATTCCAGCTTTTACCGAAGTTCACTGTGAGTGAGTGTAGATTACACACGGATGTGAAAAGTGAGTTTGTCCATTGAGAGGGTTAAGTGGCAAACGGGGAACGTCGGGACTCGAGTCCATTTAGAAGATTCGGGGCTCATATGAGACTTTCTGCCTCTTCGCTTTTTAATAATAAATGAGGTGTACGTGACTTCCTTTTGGTTAAGGAAAGCCTAAAGGTTTTGTGGACTTCAACAGCGCAGCACTACATTTTTCGGAATTCGGGTATGCTCTATCCTTCTATCTCTTTGCGATCCTCTGAAGTAAAGGAGTCGATGGATGAATTAAAAGTGAAAAGGCCAATTAAAAATTGGACTTTTTTCACTCATCTTTTTTAAACCTAAAATTTTAATGTAATGTGATTAATTGATTACAATTTCTAAACTTAATTAAGAAGTAGAAATTATTATAAAGACAAATATTAAGCAAAATAGTTAATATTGCTAATAATGAAGATATCTTGTCTTCTTATTAAGTCGTGAAATGTGTGAAGAAGATGAATCGGGATAATATTTTTTATAGATATTTGTTCACAAGTAAGGAGCGAGAATGTTTTTATTGGCTTCGTTTTGTCTTTCGTCAAGCTAGAGAAGGCAATTGATAAGAACATAAGAAGTGATCTAAGGAGTTTTTTAAGCCCATCCCCAAACACAGGACACATTTCCCTCTTTTATTGCCTTTTTATGTCGAACCACCACCTCTTGAGATTTGAGAAACATGAAGTGGAATTAAATAAATAAACATGAGCGATGCATAACCAGAATATGGCGTCATTTTGATTTATGTTCATTTTAGCCCCAAAGAGTATCATATAATGCGATTTGTAAATATTGCTCACTGTTTCACCTTCTTTTATGTAAAAATGCTTTTAAGTTAATTATTCGTCTGGCTGACATTGAAAACTTAATCATGTGTGTCCAATTCAACTCTGCCCAATAAACTGCCGAATTAACGTTCACGGTCCTAATAATTCATTTAAAGTAATTATTATGAGCGTTTGAAAGAGTAAAAATTTCAACTTCCGTTAAATACAAATGAATGTTTATGAAGATGATAAATTTGGTTATAGTACGCAATAGTACCACATAGAATTTCTATACAAAACATTTTCATGTAATTGATCGTCGAAAGTTTATCTTGGGGATTATATGGATAAACCGATGAATTTTATTCTTATGAATCATGCAAGCAATGTGATGAAATTTTAAATAAACAGAGTTCATTTAATTATCTAAAGTCGAAAATAATTTATCGTGTTCGACAGAGTTAATTAATGTTTTGAATGTAAGTACCTAATAGAAAAGTAAAATTAAAGTCAATTTATTGAAGCTTGTAGCCTAATTTAAAAATTAAATTAATCCGGTTGATATTTATTTTATTAGTAATAATAACAAGAAAAGGAAATTAAAGAATAAAAGGTTGAATAAAAATAAGCAATTTAAATGTTAGTTATTTACTTCAATAGTTGCTTTTTGCAATTTAGTTGTATATATAATAATTAGTAATTATATTGGTTGATGGTCGCTCTAAGGCACAAGCTATAAGGTATAGTTACTTTTAAAAAGGGAGAATGCACTAGAATATTATTTCGCAATAATTAATTAATGTTGATTTTATTTGTGCCAATGTGTGTACTAATGTGTAGTCAATCCTCAAATCACATCCATTGTATTTAAAGTGTTATCATATGATTTCAGGTGATTAAGTAAGCATTGTATAAAAATTGTATTTTAGATTTCAAAATGCACAAATACTTCAGGCGAATGAATCGAAGAAGTATGTAGATAGAAAAGCAGAGAAAGATTTTAATTCTTCAAATAGCCTGACGTGGAATATTAAAAAATAAGTATTTTTACACTTTGCGAGTGTGCTTTGGGTTAATATGAATCGATTATCAAGAGAGGGGAAGAAAAAGGCAAACAAAACGACCTTGCGGGCAATTTTCTCATTACATTATTATCCCTATATACATTGATTCTATTCATTCACCGACCATTTTTATAATGTTTGCAAAGACTCATTATCTTGGGGCTAAATTCTCACCAAGTACACCTTTATATCTTTGACTTACCCAGGGATGCTCATTGTAAATCCTCATGAAGTAATCGCTATTTTAAATTAATACATAAACTCTAGAAAAGGCCTCAAACGGTCGTTTGAATTTTAATTACTAGTTGGCTTTTGCAGTTTTATTTAATATCACACTCGACCATTAACTCTCTAAATGAGACTTGACAAATGAATTAAACGCCATGAGTATTGTTCAATTGCGAAAGGAGCTTGAGAGTTTATACAAATATTTAATATTCGAATAATAGCCATTCATAAACCCTCGATTGGAAAAAAATATACCTTCATAACTCTGTTCGCATTATGTATCAAACACACAATTTGCCATTTTGAAGTATCAATAAGTTTGCGTAGCTTATTAACGCCATGTATGCTCATTAACGATAAGTAAGCCAATAATCTTTACGCGATATTTAAAATGGCTAAATGCGTGAGTGTGCAAATATTAAAACTCAAAACCTACTTTGAACTCTTTGAACAATAAAAAATCTAATCTGCTTAGCCTTTTATAAGTTTTCACCTTATCGCCCAAATATGAAGAACAGTTCGTCATATATCTATATAAAAGTTAAAAACATGTATACTGCATAGAAATACACTCGAAGCTAAATTCGCACGTCAATAAATAATACAAATGTATGTGACGACATGAACATTCTAAAATACTTATGGCTACGCAGAAGCAAGTTATACATCTTGACGTCTCAAAAAAACATAAGCTCACATCAGAGAAAAGAATTTGAAGACAAAATTGAGTTATATATTCCTTTTATTTGGGAGTTTTGTTTCAAAATGTATTCATTTTTGCGTCAATAGTTTCACTATTTTTCATAAAGGTGTGATGTTTTGTGCGACCGTTGAAACTTGAACTCCTTTTGTTTGATCGCCTCAGGTATACATTACATGTTGAGTTGTCGAGCGAATTGATCCTCTTGGGGCAAATCACTTAAAGAAGTTGAGACGTTCAAAAGTGAGTTTGCGAGTTTTCACAGTTGATCGTCCACCCACGTAGGAAACACACCTTTGATCTTTATACTCATTTAATTCCTCCTTTTCGCTCGGATTACTCGAAATTCTCCTTCGTCCTTCTCCTTACTCGTCTCTTCCAAGTGATTTGTTTATTGGCACGTATGTCCTGTATGCATTTTCAATTCCATCAATCCCTTATTTGAGTCAATGATTAAGATCCTTGTTTTGACGAACTCATCCGCCTCTTCGTCCATGTAAGATAGCCAGACTTTGGCAAATACGTGCATTTTCATTTGTACAATATGCAACTCATGGCCCAGAATTGCGTTGACTCTTTTACTATCACCTCTCAACTCCACCTACGCGAGAGGAAACGGCATAAATTTATTGTCATAGAAAGTAGAGCTGACAATAATTAAGGCTCAATTAAAATGTGCGCCAGGTCTTGAACTGGACCCCAATTGACTAAACTTAAAAGTAGTGAATATCCCAATAAGAAATCATTTAACCAACTTCCTCTTTTAAGGGATTAACCAATTAAAAGGAAAAAATTAAATTGTCTTTCCTGCTCTCATTCAAGGGTTCAGAGGTTTGAAAGTGGAAATCTGAATGACACGAAGAATGGGGTGAGATCATAAAGATTGATTAGGACAACTTTTATTAAATGATCATGTTGAGCGAGGAAGAGGACGAGAGAGGTGTGGAATTAAAGTTGGGTTAGGTCGACTTGAAAAGGACACGACCAACTCCTTTCTCGTCGAAGGCGCAGTTATTTTCACGTTAATTATTTAATTGGCTTCGCTCTTTAATGTACCAATGATGATTTGATTACAATTACAATCTACCAGCTACAATCTTTGTATATGATTTAACATTAAAAGACTTTTAGCTCTTTTGAAATTTGGTCATTGTGATTTTAGACTCTGCTGCGACCGGGTCGTGTATGGAGGAGTTTCGTGACTATTACAACAGACGAGACCAACAGACGACGAAGAACGCTAAGGAGGAACTTCCAGCATGGAAGCTTCCATTGTCCAAGTCCTTCACGGCGAGTCTTCGAAAGTCCCAAGAAAGGGAAGTGGAAGCCATGGAGGACGTCGAGTCCGTCATTCAAATTCTCCTTCCTTGCATGATTTGCAATCGGACCTTTAGTCCAGAGGCCCTCGAACGCCACGCCAACATTTGTACCAAAGTCAACGCACAGGTTGACAAAGGTGTCAAGACCTACGACTCCTCGTTTCATCGAATCAAAGATACGAGGTTGGAGAGTTTCATTCCGCCGCCAATTCTGTACGAGAACTACGAGCCGCCGTCGCCTTTCTTCCGAAGAGACTCAACTCGGCGGAGTTTTAACAACGGGCGAGTTCCGCCCTCGCCTGGACTCAATAACAAGAACCTCAACGGATCCTTTAGAAGTCGCGGGAGCCGCGGAGCCTCGGCAGACAAAGAATCACTTTTAGAAACGACTAACAACAAGAGAAATATTGATAGATCAGAGAATAAAAACAAACCCCAGCATTTTTTCCCATCAGAAGACAAAGATTCGGAATTTGGATCAAATTCGGAAGAGTCAGGAGTGGATGTGACGACTCCGAGCTACGCAAGAGCTTTGAGTCCGTCAGAAGACTGTCCATTTTGTGGACGGAATTTTGGAATTAAGGCATTTGATCGTCATTTAAAATTTTGCCAGGAGATCTACGAGAGGAAATTGTACGAAGTCCAACCGATCCCGAAAGAAAAAGAAGAAGCGAAGGAAAGACAAGAGATTCGAACTAAATATAAGCCGCTCAAAGGATCCACCTCTTGCACAAGTTTACGATCCGTGTCTCCTGCAAAAGAAGGCTTGACGAGCATCGCATTGAAATTCTTCAACGGCTTGGGTAAACGAACGGACCCTTCGAACATCACAAGCCCGAGTTTTTCCTCTTTTACCAAAAACGGGTTAAGTCGGAGTAGCTTTAAGAAGTCCAACGACTCCCTAGTGTCCCAGTCTGCCTCGTGTTATGGGGATTTTTCTCGTGGGAGATCTCCAGCTCTCAGTAGGCAAAATAGCCTTCTTTCTCGCTCCTCTTTCCGGTACCAGAGCATAGGGCCGCAGAGTCTCAAAGCCATGCCGATGAGACTCAACACAACCAACAACATCCCAAATAAGAACAGTTCAAATGACAATTTAGCTCTTGGGACGAATAATCCGTTCGTGAGCAATTACGCTCATGTCACCAGCTCAGGCTATGGACAAGGACTTACGCGAAACTCCAAGACGCGCTCGAGCCTCCACAAAAACTTTTTCCGGACCAAAAGGGTCGAGCCAGAAGGGACCGAAAATACGTCAAATACCTCGCACCTCATCAGTCCAATGAATTTCTACAGAAAGGGGAATCAAGGGTCTTACAATGATGGGCATTCAATGAACGAAGAACAAGACAAGATGAAACAACTGCGAAACAACAATCATCAACATCATCATAATAATAATAACAACAATAATGGATACTTTGACCCAAGCTATGATCCATATGAGAAAGCAGCCGAGCAATTTGAGAAGCTTCTTCAGGCTCAGCCAACCAAGAGATCCGACGGGATGATGAAGACCACGATGAGGAAAATGGGCTTGGATCGGGCTCTCCAGAGTGTCAACTCATCTTTATTTGGGAAGAAGGATGAGGACGGAAGAAACAATTTCCTGTGCTCGAGTCCAGGAAATGAAACCTATTGGGACACGATACTTCCAAAGAGAGGCCCGATCATGATGACGACGACAAACGAGGACAAATCGAGGGCGGTGTCAAATGTCAGCAGCGCTGACTCAGCCTTTAGCCGGTAAGCCGAGGAGTCTCCTCGTGTAAATACGTTTTATTTTCCTCTCACATTAGAGATCTGCGGAAGCCAAGAATTATTCATCTCTGTCAGGGAAAAGTCAACATGCGTTTTCCTTAACTTTCTTTCGCATTCATTATATTCTTACACTTGGGCTCTCTTCGTCTGTGTGGGCTTCTAATTTTCAACCCTTGTAATACTTCCGCTCTTGATTGATTGACTCTCCTTCACCCAAGAATGCTCAACATTAATTCATACAGCGGACCATTTCTCTCCCAAAATTCATTTCATATTTGATCCTTACAAATTAAACGTACAAACCCATCTAGAAGCTAAGCCAAAATTTTCCTGATAAGCAGTAGACCTCACTAAATCATAAGTTTATTGTGGAAGCCCTTGTATAATTCTAGAATATGAAAATTAAATTGAATTTTTGACTAATTTAAAAAATATGATTGAGATGGTGATTAAAATTTTAAATTGTCAACAAACAAAATCAGAGTCAACTTTGTCATTATATTGACAACGTCATTAATTTATTTTCCGACGTTTCAGATAAAGAAAAAGGGGATTGAAAAGAATTATATTGACAACCTCTGATTTATGCCATCATGATCATGAATTAATTCCATTTTTGAAAATGAGGGCGAGCTGGCCTTTGTTCATCCCCAACTCCTTTTGACAGGGCTAACACGCTTATCTTGAATTTTGACCATTGAAACCCCGTCACCCATTCCATCGCCTTTGAAGGAGAGATAAAAATATTTAAGCATCCGAGATAAGAGATACATTGGGGCTCCTGCTTAAACTTTAAGTGTGTTCTCCTGGTAAGATTGCTCAAAAAAGTACATGCATAGCCAGCTTGGATTTGAAGTGGAAAAAAACCTGTCGAACCCAAAGTGCCCCAACTTTAAATCCATCCTCAAACTATCAATATAATATACGCATATTTATGAGAGCATTCGGCAAATCTATTCTCATATTTTCTTCGCCCTTGCATTTACATTTGAGTTTAAAATCCATTTGAATGCCTTTGCTTAATGGCCCCAAACGAAGGAGCTATTAGTTCTATCCACACTTTTCCATATGGATGTCCTCTTGAGGATTTTCCCATTAAGTTACTCGAATCTTTCTTGAGCAAATATTTTCTCAACATCCTCTCATCCTCTTTGTTCTAAAAAGGAGTTTCGCGTGCGGCTGTTCAATTCATAAAGATGTGACTGTTAGGGGAATTTCCTTTTGAGAAGAATATAACAACGTTTAAATAGCCAAGATCCATAAAATCCACTTACCGGAGAGAGCCAAAAAATATTTTTAAACCAATAATACTTTTTAACTATGCAGTCAGGATGCACACACCTACACAACATCCACTTCATGCATTCATTTGAACGTATTTATAAATGAGACTCCCCATAAATATGCAAAGGGTTTTACATACGTCAGAAGACATTCAAGTAGCTTTTTACTCAATACCCGTTATCAATCCATATGTTCTAAGTTAGCACTTGCTAATATAAACCTAAGTAGCTTATAATTCTATTAGCATTAGCTTAATGGCATAACCATAAAATTAAACAAACACGTGAATTTATGCATAACTAGAAAATTTATAAAGTGGAAAACTTGCTCTAAGCTTTTGCGTGTGCATCCATTTGAATGAATAAGTTGAGGGCGGAAGTTAAAAATTTCTTTTCTTCTCCCACAGGTCTGATGGGACAGACTTGGAATTCGAAGCTTTGGAGTCATTGGTAAATCTTGGAGATGTGCCCGGAGAGAAGGAAAAAGCGTCTCCACCACGGTTGCTGGAAATAACTGAGGAGGGATGCATCGAACCCAAGGACTCATCATTTACCACACGAGAAAAGTCGGATGCAGAGAAGACGGAAGTGGAGATGATGATGAGGTCGCCATTGGAGCGACTCCGATCTTCCTTCAACAATAAGAATATGAATGGGACTCAGATCCCAACCCGGATCCAAACTTCACACCACGCCAATCTCTTCAGTAGCGCCAATCTTAATCATAAGAATCAAAACGGAAGTGATAGTAGTAATATTAGTAATGTGAGGAAAAATCAAAATTTTGACACAGGCATTCCACCGTCCAGGTTTTGCCATAAGTGTGGAACTGCGTACCCAACCGTCCTTGCAAAATTCTGTCCGGAATGTGGAGAGAAAAGGGCCATCGTTGTATGAAATATTTGTCAAAAAACCGTTCAATTCAAGTCAGTAGGAATGAAGAAATCAAAAAAATACCTCTGCTAGTTTTTTCACTCAACACGTTTCTTTTTTTTCAATTCCACATTGATTACACACTCACGTGTTTTCATTCAATGGGAAAATTCGTTTTTTCGCGTAGTTATTAAATAATTAGACCAAAAATAAAAATACATTATGTAACTGAACTTAGGTTGAGCTTTTAAAAAGTAATATTTAGTATCGTGTTTGTTAATATTAAATGAGTTTAAAAGTTTAAATGTAGGCTTCAGATCTTAAATAATAATTATTATTATTTCATTGTAATCATTTTATAATACAAGATAAATTGTAATATTTACAATAAGGCTCAATAGGCCCATTAAAATAACGGTCTTATCTATAGGACTAAAAATAAAATACATTGGAATTTTTAGTGATATTTGAACAGATAAAATATTAGGTATTACACGGTATTAAATAGTGAAAAGAATTATTTAAATTATCGTTATTAGTAAAAATACTTTCTTTTATTCTTATTTGCATTGCTTATAGACTTATAATAGTAATATCCAATTTTATAATTTAGTTTCGAAGAAAAGAATTGTTGATGAGTGTTATATGTTGCAATAAATAAAATTAATTCATCCAGTATATTTAATATAGAGAGTATAAGTAAATATCTTTATGACTTATCAATTTTATCTATTTGTTTATAATGTGCAAGTTTGAGAATGTATTTTTACCCAATTCTGGTCCATTAACCGTGATCCTACGTCTATGATTAAAATGTTAAGAATTGAAAGGGAATTATAAGTAATTTACATTATTATACATGTTTATAAAATGTTGAATTTAAAAAATATAAATACTAAAGGTGTGCCTGACCGAATAGACTTACACATTTTTATGATGTCAATTACATTACTAAAATAAATTTTACACACAAGAGAATATAAAACTAACCATTCATAAAGGGAATGTAGTAAATAGAATTTGAAAATTTAAATTTTATATAATTATGAACTACTTAAAGTAATTGAAAGAATGATTTTTAGCATGATGCTGTAACGTTGATGTGGTGTAATAAAAAAGAAGTTAATTTTCAAATGGAATACAATTCTCTTTTATTTCTTTAAAGAAACGCGTTCTACAAGTTTCCTGTAGAAAGTTCTCGTTTATTTTGTCTCAAGATATTCATTATTTTTTCCGTTTCCATCATTTTGGAAATATTTTTTATTGTACTCAATATAAACTAAATTACTTTTTATTCATTTTTATTTAATTTACTGTGGCTTACAAAGATCTCCGCCTGACCTTTTTTATTTTCATGGAAATGTGGGAAAAATTAACCTTGAATCACTAAAGTGTTAACTATTAAATTATATTTGATCAACTTATACTTTTCTTCATAAAAATTATATTCGTGAATTTATTATAAACATTTTGCTAATATACGAGATTCTAAGGTATCATGAAAATAAAAAAAGTTCAGGCGGGGATCTTTGTAAGCCACAATACAAAGTATTTTCTTAATAAACCCTTATTGGGATTCACTTATTCTTTTGAAGCATGAGAGAAGGTCTAACATACTTTAATGTTATACTCATCAATTCCTTAAATCTAAAACAACCATAGGCACCTAGTACAAATTAAGTTACTCAAATACTCCTCTCCTTAACCTTTTATTTATTTATTGGAGATAAGCAGTGAGAGGCTCAATAAAGAATTTCGAGGCACATGTATTCAGTTCATAATCAAACTATTTCAACAATCAATGTTAATTGTATAATAGGACTACATATCATTTTCATTCTTTGCGTTCGAGTTCCAGCAAAGCGCATTTACACAAATTTTGCTCATTAATTAATTCATTTAGCTAAATGCTTGTTGAATAAAATAAAGATCCTTATTAATCTTCCAAATTCAAAAATATCTACAAAGAAAATACGAATATTATGTTTCAGATTTGACATAAAAATAACGTTAATATTTAAATAAACATTAAATAAAACCATAAATCGAACAATAATAATAACACATAATTAGTTTTTAAGGAATAACAGGAAAAAACGCAATAAACTCGAGAAGAATGATATGGAGCCCTGTTGTGCCCTTACTTTAACTTATTTACAAATAATTAATATAACGCAATCAGCGAAGCTAATTCCAAACGCTAAACTATGAATATTATTCATGAAGGTAAACTTCAATAATTATGAATACACATAAATTAATAGTGAATATGTGTTTTGGTAAAATTAAGCACTAAAATAATAAAACAGTCACAAGTTGCAGTCAAAATAGGTAGTATTTGATGAGCAATTAAATTATAATTAAGGAAACATGAGTTGCGGCTTGCGGCGTGTTAAATTGGGATAAACCATTAATTATTATTGAAAATATATTAAAACGCTTCTCCGAAATTACTAGGAATCGATGCCATGCTAGGAATAAAACTGTGTATTAAACCAGTTCACATTATTAACTAACCAACTACTTAAACTTCATTAGTAAGTTTATCTATTTCGACATAAATGTAAAATATACAGCATTTTAACTCGAACTCCATAATCGTTATTAATTAACAGCTTTCTTTCTAAATATCTTAATTGTAGTGTATTTAGCTCTATAAATTGGTAAATGTAATTAAAGCCATTTTCAACATCAATCACACAGGGTTGAAGAGTTCATCACACGATTATTAATTAAACTATTGAAATTCACACAAGAAATTTTCAAGAATTACATGCAATTTAGAATTATTAGAATTAAGCAAATTTCCATTAAGGCATTTCATATATTTTTGAACAATTCCATTAATTATTCCTTATTCCTTATGAATTTGAAAAGATTGAAAATCTAATTACACTCGCATCATACAAACCTTCATAAATTCGCAATTCGACGCTAAAGTTTCGCTACTTTAAACACATTATCATTATAAATATATCCGATGGCTTATTAAAAGTAGGAATACATAATTGAAATCCCTTAATTATCTTAACACACTTACTAACGTCTTTGGTTAATTGAGCCATTGTTAATATAACGATTAAATCGAAACTATAAGTTTATATAAAATGACATTTTAACAACAGTTTTTAATAATTATTTATTATTTAAATACTTTCTAGAATAAGCTAAAAACTTTAAGTCCATTTTACATACACCTCGATTAACTTTAAATCTAAGAGTTCATAAGGAGAAAAGTATGTGTGTCTGTGTATAACAAAACAAAAGCAGAGGAATTCAATTGAATTTGTTACAATTGATTTAACAAATAATGCTCTTTTAAAGAACAGAATGTTTAGAACAAATTGAGCGTTGAACAACATAAGTAAACTCTTAAACAGTAATTCATTTTATGTACGAATTACTAAAAAACAAACACTTTATATCTAAAACATAGTGCAGAATAATTATAGTCGATTAATATAATTGCAGTTAACATTGGTTCAAATGCGAAAATACTTAAAGAATCGTTTAAAATATAAGTAAATTAATGATTGAAGTAAGAGAAGATTATTTAAATAATGAATCTCTTCTGCCTATTTATAATATTGTAAGTTTTGAGTAAAAAGGAATGATTTAAATGTAAAATTTGATTGCTTCAGTTTGTAATCAAAAATATGGTTCAGTTTCAAAATACTTATATTGTAGATACGTTCAAACTTTGGTGTTTTTCATGTTTAGTGAAATATAAATCATTGGTAATCATTTCATGATTTGAAAATTAAGCAATTGGCTGCTCAGTTAATTGTTAAATGTAAAACTGTGATTAAGGTACATTGATTTGTTTACAAAGCAAGTCTAATTTACGAATACAAAGTTGAATGAGCTAACTCTTTCAATAGTCGTAATTCTAATTAACTCAAATTAAATGTTAGTCGTTTTTAATCTCTGGAATCTCCTTCAAAGTTAAATTTTGGTTTTGTTGTTTTTGTTAAGTATTAATTTGTGTATTTAACTATTTTTCGGAGCAATTGTAATGATAATTATCATTCCTTTCAACAAGGAATTATAAGAGACTAAAAATGTTAATAAACTTTTAAGTTTTAAATGATTATTTCTTAATTAAAGGAGAGGATTACAATACTTTTAGTTAGCTCTTCAATAAAAATGAATTCTAAAGTTGAAATGAGTGAAGTTGGCTGTCTTGTGTGAATGATTGAGAGTTGGAAGGAAACTAATAGGTAAATTGAGTAATAAGTGTAAAGAATTTAAGTATCTAGCCTAAATAATTGAATAATTATAATTAGTAGGATTTAATAATGTATTCAGAAAACTTTGTATTTAATGAAAAATAAATATTGAAAACATGTGTATAAGTTGTAATATAATCATAATTGGACATATGATGGCAGTTTTAGTTTCGGTATTTTACTTGATTCTTTTCCTAACAATGAAAAAATTAATAAAGTAACCAGGAATTGAATTTTCACACGAATCCTCTAATTGCTTTTCATGATTGGAACAAGCTTCAATTATTTTTGTTAATGTTGACTCAAGAGAGTTGCTTACACTTGAGCTCCTTGTTCTATTCCAAATAAACATCCAGTTACTTTTAAAATATTTTTCATCGTCTTTTAAAGGAGATTTCATTCTTTTTGCCTCGAGTGAGCAAGCACTGTAATTATGAACCCTGAGACTGGAAACGTTCAAATTTGATAAATCGAAAGGAAAATAAAAGTTCTCAAATAAACATTGAGAAGTAACTGTAGATTTGACTATTAAATCATAATTCTAATTTCCCTAATGACGTTCGTTCTAAAGACACTTGGCTAATGACGTCTGAACTAGAATAATATAAATTCTACACTTCATAACACTAAAATATCTTAAATGAGTCTCTTTTTAACCCTACAACGACAATACAGGCAATGAATACTACTGTTAGATCTACATATATCTCAAACAATATAATAATTATGTAGTAGTAGCAGATTAATAGGAGAAATACAAAAATCTACTTATGCACCCAACCTTATAAAGGATTTAAAAATATATGTTCACCTATTTGAATTCTCTTAACACAGTAAATACTATTATTAATTAATCATTATTAATTAATATTATAAGCGCGTCTCGTTGATAGAGTTCTTGAAGCGGTATATATTATTAAACATTTAGTTGTTCTTCACTTCAGCACTCTTGGCAAAGTCGATTTTGGAATAGTTCACCGGCTTCGTCCCACCGGATTGCAAGTTGACATTTGGGAATAAAGAGGTAGAATTGCTTCCTGATGCTCCACTTCGCTTCGTCACCGGCCCGTGTTGAATGGAGGCATAGGTGAGTGGAGGGTCGCGCGGACTCATAGCCTTCGTCGGCGTCTTCTCAGGTGACTCTTCAATCCTGGACAAGGAGAGGCAAGTGGGGGGAGCGCCGCTCGGTGACGTCACCCCCTCGGGTTTCAAAGGCTTTTCGAGAGTCGTGGGCTGATTGGGGGCAAGAATACAGGAAGTGTCACTGCTGTTGCTGTGATTGCTCGTCGTGCTCAAATTGCTACTGCTGCTCAAGCTCCGGCTCAATCCCGACGGCTCCGAAAACCCCGAATTCGAATTGGAGTGATGAAAGGCCGAGGGGAAGTTGACTGGCTTTGCACACTCCTTTGCCTTGACAATGACGGGTTTGGAGTCTCTGGCTGGGCCCTTGTTGGCTTGGCTAAAATCCATGTCAAGATAAGCTCCTTCGGAGTCGAGCTCCTTCAACTGGTTGAGATCCATTCGCGCGAGTTGAGTGAGGATTGATGAGCCAGAGTCCACGTAGCCTCCAGGTCCATCAAGACTCCTTTTATTCTTCTGGATGAGTATAGGGGCTGAGCAAGGGTACTTTGGCGTCGAGGCACTCGAAGAACTTAGGATAGATTTGCAACCATCCGGAGTTTCTCCGCCGCTGCCTGAGCCCGGCGGCGTACAGGCAAGGATCCCCTTTGGAATCGGGCTTATTTTAATTCCAGACGGGCCAGACGGGGTGAGGGAGGCTGGGCCAGGGAGAGATCGCTTCCTCCCTTGAACACTATTCTTTCGGCTATTGTGAGAGAAGTCAAGCTCCATGAGGTCAGAGTCCGCGTCCTTGCTAGGGAGCATCGTGTAGGAACTTTGAGATGGTGGTGGTGGTTGCCCGGGATGGAACCCGCTACTCGGCGAAGGATATTTTGGCACCGGCCACCGCCCAGTTGACCCACTCCAAGAGGAACTTAAAGGAGTTGTGGTGCTCGAGGTCGAGGGTTGAGCAACAGAGACGGGGATTGGAGCAGCTTGACTTGGTCGTCTTGGGGCTTGCTTGGATCCCACAGACATGGCTCGTATGCGGAAATTCTCCTGCACCGGGTCCAGACGATTCTTTCGTATGCTCGGCTTCCCCACTGAAGAGCTGTCTGAGCGAGAGCCGACTGAGTAGGCCCTGGCCGGTCGCATGGAAAGGGAAAGATCCTCGTAGTCTTCAGACTGGAGGTAGGAACTCACTTTTTCCAAAGGGTAGTCCGATGACGGCGTACCACTTTGAATTGACTCGCTACTAACTGGCGACCGTCTCATGTCTGCAAAACAAAACAAGTCATTAATCCAGAAATTCAATTGGATCAATAAACTCTTAATAACCATTTTAAACGAGAAATACAAGTGTTAATAACCGTTTAAATTATAAAAAATTAAATGCGAAATCAGGATTTCCAAGATTTTTGACATTTGATTTCTCAAGAATCCAATTTTAATGTTAGCAATGAAAGGCTTCATCGAACCCTTTGTATTTATATACAATATTTACAATTTTCATTCTTAAGATATCATGTATTCTGGTTCGTAGAAATGATCTTAAAAAATCCTAGACCTAACAAAATGAACAAAATGAATATGAACAAATATTGTACTACTGTTCATTATAGCTAGTTATATTGTTTACAATATATCTAAAAAAAATCTTTAGATTAATTGTATAAACCAAGACTTAAACACATTTTGAAGGATTTATTTGAAAATAAAACAATTCATTATTCATTCAATTTTTTAAAATTAAGTTTAAGTATAATTGGTTGAGCTTGATTGTTAGGATTCCAAATAGGCAAATGTCGCGAATCTTTTGATCCCTTTCCAATTCATTAAATTTAATTACCGTCTGAACTGAGATTGAGCTTTCTGTTGAAGTCCATGTCGAGATATGAGTCGTCGAGCCCATTTGTTGAGCCTGTCATAGAGCAAGGTCCAGACTCACTCCTACTGTCAAACAAACAAACATTTGAATTCTCAGTAAATTATCAAGAATGCTCCTCAACAACTCCCTAACTTGTTTCACACGTTATTGGATTAAACGCCTGTTCCTCCCTTCCAAAGCATTCTTTCCAAGGAACAACAATTTATTAGATTAGGAAAACTGGACTCAAGAAGAGTGAAATATTAACCTGTGATGAACTCCGGGAATCATAGGCACATAGCCTTCATGTTCTTCAATCAGACTCGAGTTTCGGCTATGTGAGACAGAGACTTTCCCACTCGATTTGACACTTCCACTCCCACCTGTCATTACTCCGCCTGGAAGGAAAGATAAACCTGTGATAACAATTACAACGCACATGCATACCTCAAATCACCTAATCTCACTAATACAAAAAACAAACTTCCCCACATTATTTCAACCCAAAGGACTTAATCGGAGTACAAGTACTGCTTTTATTACACAGTCCTGTCTCCAGTCTCAAAAACAACTTTCGTCATCCCGCATTTAAACAATAAAAAAACAATTTTGTTAATAACCTCAATATTGAATAACAAGAAGATTAGTCAAGACAATTGAGTAGAAGGAAATAGCATTTGAACTCACCAGGGCTCATTTGAATGTAATTCTCAAACGGAGACGTCGGACTCTGAATGTCCCCATAGGAGTTGGAGGAGAGGAAGTCTAATCTGGGTTTTTGAGACAAGCCAATGACCGTCGTGTCCACGTAGTCTGACTCTTGAAGGGGGAGATGCATCGGGTGATGTTTGGTGTGATACAAGACTTCTTCGCCGGGATTCCAAGGGACATATGACTCATCCACATCCTCCTGACTCTTCGAGTAGCCGTCCAGCCCCAGAAATGAATTTCCTCGCGAGTGGATTCCGCTTATATTGTTGTTATTGTTATTTTCATTATCGCAAGAGTACGAGGAGGAGGCTGAGTCAGTTGAACATTGCGGGCTGTTGAATGCGATGGCAGGGGTTGGATGAATGAGAACCGGAGGCGAAATCCCAGACTCGCCTCGTCGTTCTGACGATGACATCGAGTCGGCTCGGATCCTCATGCAGCCGCCAACAGAGTTCCCTCTGGTCATGACAGGCGGGGTGTTGTTGAATTGGAGCCTCGACTCGGTCGTCCAAGTTGGTCGTCGCTCACGCATCAGAGGGATTTGGTCCTCTTTGGTGGAGTTCTGCATAGTCCTGAAGGAAACAAAACCATTCAATTACTTATATGGCATCCTTAATTGACACTATCACGAAATGGTGGTACATGGATTATTGAGCCAATTACACCACCATTTACATCCATAGTCAACCCTTTTGAAAAAGGGCCATCTCCAAATTAGGCCCATAATGCTTTCCCTTTTCACAATCCTTCACTCCAACAATTTGATAATTTAAGGTAAATGGAGATTCCGAATCAAAAAACATGTCATGCCGGATCAACAAATCCATAAATCTCGCATTTTATCCTCCTTCATTGTTCTTGTCATTTCTCTCTGGATTCCCAAGAGCCCCTCATTAGAATCCACTCCAAAGGCCCAGAGAGAAATAATGAATGGGAAAGGCCAAGTAGAGTGGTAAATGGAAAACCCATCGGCGTTTAATACACTTTCAAAAAACATCAAAGGCTAAAGGAGAGATTGCTCAATATGGCCCAAGGAATGATCAAGGATACAAAACAATCTTACGTGATGTGATTTAACGACCCTGAGCAGCCAGCTCAAATATACATAAGCAAGTACCTGGGTCCAGCTCACCCAACAACGCCAAATATAGATGAAAACGTTGTTGAGTCGTAGCGGAGAGAAAATAATTAGAACCCAAGTTCAACTCTTAATTTCCCACCGGAGACCCAGATAAGCCCGCGAACTCGACTTCCTCACCCTAATTGAAAATTAAGAATTCCTCCACCTCAATGAAAGTGTGAATGAGAGGGGGGAAGAAAGGGGCCGAAGAGATAAATAATCCTCGTAGAATTGTCGAACCGAAGAGGAACTTGTTACAGCCGGGGAACTTGCTACAATACCGTGAGAAATCCGCAACTCATTAGAAAAGAATATTACAACAATTTTAAGAGCCATAATTTACAAGGAGTCATTTTTTCCCCTTCAAAACGACGCGGAGTAGAGTTGTAAAAAGAAACTCCATAGAAGGTCTTCAACGTGGATGAAGCAAGCCCTCATTCTGATTAAGTCCATTAATGGCCGTCTGGCCCGTGGCTTCCATTATCCTCTCTCTCAACCTCAGCGGATCTTGACTAAAAAAGGCCCCAAAACCATGAAACGACTTCAAAATTAGGAAAGAAGAAAGAAAGAAAAGTCAGAAGACCAAAGCAAAACAAATCAATTTCCCCTCCCAACATTCTTCTCCACTACTTGGTTCTCTCCACTCAAAACAATAGGAAGATTTGACACCTAGACGGACTCTCGGAATTTCCTCCCATTTTTATTTAACCCACCACGTAGAATCTCAACTTCATCGTTCCACCACATCCACTCCTAGTTCCTTACAACCTCCTCGTATCATACTCCCATAATACGGAATAGCCAAGAGAAAAAATGAATTTATTCCGTGAGGAATGCGAGGGCAGTCTCGTGGGCACTCTGTTGACTCCCCGTTTCACCTCTCTCCTCTTCAAACCCAGAGGAACCATTGTGACTTCCAGCCCAGACATGCCTCACATAAATGGAATGTCAAATTCCTCAGATTCCAAACAATATGAAAGAAGGCCTATCGCGACCCCGATCCTCAATCGACTCAATTTAAAGAGAGTAGTGTGTAGTCCAGGAGTATAAATACTCCACAATCGATTTCCTTCTAATCTAATTCTTGAGTACTCATTAGTGTAAGGGTCTTTTTACGCTCCCGAGTCAACTCACGGGAAGGCACGAGGAGCAGGAGGAACGACGCAGAAGGTTGGAAATCGATGGAAAGTAAAGCGTAGTTCCTTCGCCATTGAGCTAGGCCATTCTTCCCATCCTGACTCCCATGGATAGCCCTGAGGTAACTATTACTCCTTCATTTCCTAACGGCGAACAAGTTGCGCCAAAACACTGCAAATGCCTCAATCCCTATCTCTCTCCCTCCTTCACACTCCTCTTTGCCGTCAAGACAAGTGGAAGACGAAGGTATGCCCCTATGCTTATACACTCATTATGCTCATGATTCGTCAAGATCGGAATGTGGGCTCTATCCGACCAACCATCTCCGCTACACATTATATTTGCTCTTTCGCCGAGGCCGCCGCCGTCAAGTCAAATAAATATCCTCAGGATTGACTCCAACCCAGAGGAGAGGAACCATATATAATACAATATATAAATAATACAAAATGAAATCCCCCTCTTTAATCCAAAAGGTAAAAAAGGAGAGAAAAAACAAGGGATCAAAGACTCCAGGAGCAACTACGTCATTCCAACTCGTGAATATGAGAGAAGCAAGGTCGCTCAACTACGTGTCACTTACATTGTTTCACTCTTCTCCGCCTCAGCTCATCATACAAAACTCGTAGGTAAAAAAAGGAGTTGGCCAACCCTCACCCCTTCCCTACCTAATAGAGCCAAATGTAATTCCCACTTCACATACTACCTTAGTCCATACACCTAGAACCCACTAGAAGCATTGGCAATTTATTCTGCAAATTCCTTTGCTATCTATTCATATTTGCCAATTATCCATGATGATGTGCTCGGCTTGGCTTGTCCTACCACCACCAAGGGTTCACCCTATTTCCAAAACCAAAAATCCCTCCTCACGAGTCATGATGAGCCACATTCATCGCCAACCTTCAATCCTCCTCACAATCATCATTAACCATTTAAACATTTAATGTAAAGTTCGCTCTCATTGAGCCTCATTGAGACCCGAGAGAACTCCGCTGCGTGGAATCGCCCTTTGCCTTCCATTCCCATCATCACCTGTGTCTCACAGCCCACAAATATAAACACTCCGCAAATTAATAATGAGAATAATGACATCCACGTCATTTAACGTTCGAGCTTAAACCAACGTCCTTCCCGGCTCAAACTCACTCACATACGAACCAACCTTTGCATCCATAAAGACCGTGGAGTGTATTCAAAGGACTCAGCTTCATAATAATAAATAATCTCCCTTTAACCTTTCAATAATTGGATTCCCCTAGTTATTTTCATGAACAGAGCCGATTATGCCCCACATACTTTTTTCCATGCATCCTTCGAGCTCATGAAGCTTTCTCCAGGCCATAAATAACATGTGAAATAAAAGGCATCGTTTACATCCCCATTTGCCCTCAGTTCTTTTTAGACTTCACAAGAAATGATCGTCATCGACTAACACTTCTGTTTTTCTCTCCCCCCACTCTCTGATAAACAAATGAATGAAGCCAAACTAATGTGCCTTTTATGCCCAACAACACGGCTCATGAAATAACAAATTATTATTATTACTCATTTCTCATACATTTAGGAAAGAATTTGTACATGATGTGAAATTAGCCGTATCCCCACTATTTACTACTTATTTTAATCATCTGCCTCACATGGGCTAGCAAATAGAAATGGAAATCAAAGTCTACCGAGTCCTGTTGACGAAGCCGCGAGCGAGCGAATAATCATAATATAAGACATAAGATAAATACTGTTGTTGATCACTCCTTCACACCCCTTCCCCATTCTAAATGCGTAGTAAGGCAAAGTGGCTTCTTGGAAAAGTTTAAAGAAGATATTCTAAACAAATGAGCTCAAATGGGATAAAGGATATGAGTAAGGCTTTTACTCGGAAACTCCTCCGCTCATTCATAACTCGAGGGGTCGATGAGAGAACAAGGAAAACCGTATTACGATTTCAAATTCTTCAGAGTTTACATTTAAACATAAATAAACAGTTCAAGAGGAAGAGACGAGAGAGAAGAGCAAAGCAATATGAACAGTTTGATAATGGAGTTTATGGAGAAATCTAAATATTTATCACGCGTCCCAACCAATCCTCGCCCAAGTTCTCTCACTCTCCTCTCATGATATTAATTAACGAGAAAGAAACTCATTAGTGGTTTATATTACATTGATTGTCCTGCGTATCTCACTCATTCAGAGGAGCGTGATATGAAATTAATATTTTTATCGACTCGACCTATCCTGATAACATAATATTTGGATATTGGTTAATATAGGACATTATAGAGAGCCAAGCTATTACGCTTCAAGTGAATACTCTCTCTACCTATATTAATTTAAGCAATGGATTAGGCAAACTTTCCATATCAATTTCATAAGAATGATATTGGAGTGAGTGGGATGGACCGGAGTTGTTTCGCGTGGGCATGATGAAGCTAAATAAGATTCTGCGCTCGTTCCCACTCCTCGAGCCTCACTCAGATTCCGAATGAATGATAGGGATTATGCCGTCAGACGTATTAATTGGAGCTTCGGTTGAGATCAACAGGCGCTCGGAAGCCTCTTTAATCCTCGAATGACGAGGAGGTTCCATTAACTCGCCGCTCCGCACAACCTCCCTCCTTATTATCTTTAGGAGTAGGAGTAGTGCGGAATTGCGAAAGACGACGACAGGATTTGCCTTCAACATCCTTGGCAGTGACCCATGACATTTCCTTTCCATCCCAGGCCCCTGTTTCCCATCCACCCACTCTTCAAAGACGTCAGGCCCGTCTCCCTAGAGCCTTCTCATCTTCGGCTCCAATGGAATGAAATGGCAAACGCCTCCGCGGATCGTCCAAACCCATAACTTAACACCCCATCTTAATTCCTTGCTCATCCCTTCCTCTTTCCCCAGGAGTCCTCCGGAGTTCTCCGACGGAGTGAGAAAGTGAAAAGTCCCTGGACTTGTTCCTGGCCATTTAGAAGCTGGATGGAGAGAGAAAAGCTCGTGAAATCCAATTCACTTACTTGAGAATGAGGAGATGCATGTTCTGGGCGATGTTGTTGTCCTCGGTCTTGAGACTAAGCAGCCCAGCACCCCATGGAGCCAATCGACCAAACTCGATGTGGAAGACGCAGCCGAACGTCGTGTCATGAGAGAGCGTCTTGATGACATTCAACTGCAAAGTACGCAATAGGGCATCTGTCATTTTGACATTCTTATTAGGACATATTGGAGGAAGGCAAAGGAGCCCACCTACACCGCGCACACCACCACCACTCCTCATCTGATAAAGAAATAGAGGACGACGGCAAGAAGGAAGGTTCTCTATAAGTAAGTAGGGCGTCCTCCTAAGCCCTCTCCAGAGACGAAGAAACCTTATGGTCTCCATTGACTCCGTCGTTTCCCTATGATCTCGCCCTCTGTCTTTAGCAAGTCTATGGGATGTTGTGTGGAACTCCGCCTGCCAAAGGCTTGGCACTGGACTTGGCCAATAGAAGCCCCAAATAACTCCTAATGCTCCCAGATAAGATAATGAAAGAAAGGAGCGCCTACACTCCGTATCACTTAATAATGGGAAATACGTGTTTCGTAATTCCTAATAGTAATAATAAATCTCATCGGGGAAGAGGAGAATCTCGAGAGCTCCACATTCGCCTATTTTTATAAAGATATCCACACACACACACACACACACACACACACACACACACACACACACACCAAATTATATTTTCGACTCAACTAAATGCAAAGCCTTGAAAATACGAAGAAGAGTCAAAAACCTCATAAAAACAAAATTCCTACGCTTCCAAATCACTCAATCGAGTCTGGCTCTAAAGCCTATTCAGAGACCCCCTCGTCATATTTGCAAATTCCAATCAAATAAAAGTGGTAGTGGCACTAAGGAAAGCGAGTTAATTGTATGAGCGCATACTCTCATTCAATCTACTTCTCAACATACGTAGAAAGAACAACATCCACGTCGCCCATCATCAAATGTGGTTGGCTCAAGAAGTAGATTCAATGAAAATAAAAAATGGTTTTAAATCCAAATCAAATACATAAAACTCCGCATTTTACCCTCAAGAAAATACATAGCTATATTGTCAATATTGATTGTGTATAGGGATAGAAAAAGAAAAAAAACTTACGGGAAATTTCATGATCCCAGTCTGAATCCCATTCCTCTCATCATGATCCCCGACTTTGAAGAGCGTGAGTTCTTTGGAAGTAAGGCAAACTCGGTAGGGGCCGACAATGTTTTCCTTCCCGCCAATTCCCTTGTTCAGCGCCGTGACATACCATACATGTTCGAAGTGCGGCTTGGTGACAGCCGACTCCTCCGTCTCATCCTCCCCACCGAAGCAGAGGGAGGTCAGGAGGCCGAGCCACTCGTTCATCTCCTCCTCCGATGACATCGCGATCCGGACACAGTCGTTGTGAGTGTGGAGGGCAATCGCATACTTGCATTTCGAGTCCGTCTTGTTGATGTCGAAACAAGCTTTGAGACTGATACTCCTGGAAATGAAAACATGTTTCTTAAAATAAGAATCTTGAATCTCTCGCTCTCTCCTTTGTGCCGCTGTTGGACATGCCGTTCTGAGAAGGAGATAAAGGAAAGATCGAGTAATAGCATATTATAATGCACACACACAGAGAGAGACAAGCCGTGTGATTATACAGCGACTATGTAGGTTGAAGGTGAAGAGACAATACCTTTCCTCTTGTTCAAAAAATAACACTATCTGAAATTCAAGGTTCCCTCAACTCCCCAGCAAACAACTTTGAGAATGCGGCCAATCTACAACGCAGAACCTCTACAACACATTGGAAAAAAACTAAGAATTGAATATTCGATTCGAGCTTCGCTCCCTTGTTATTCTCCTCCTTCGTCGAATCCAAGATATCTCTCGTAATATCTAACAGATGATTCGAGCAAGGACAAAGAGTAAAAGAGAAAGCAAACAAACAAGACGATGAAGAAACACACATAACCAACCATCCCTAATCACAAAACATCTTCAAGTCATAGCAGGGTTGAAAAGAGTTATTAAATTATTTATCTTGGAGCCATTAAGCTTAATTGAAGGAATTCCCTCCGTCATCTATTGAGCTCCTACTTCCTCAAAATCATTCAAAAGAGTTGTCATTTGTTGAAGGAGAAGACTCAATTTCCGTCATAGGAAGATCCCTAGAAAAACTTATAATGTCTAGCAATCATGTCTAGTCCGTTGCCCTGCTGATCCTCCAGGTCCTCCGAACTTTATCCCGTATATTCCCTTTTCATTAATTTTTTGCGGTGAGGCGGTCTGAAAGTTCCGCCAGAGAGGCGACAGTGGGGCACAAAATTAGCACTGACTTGACAGAGCAAAGGATCCTTTCATCAGCCAGAACACCAGACGTTCATGCCAAACCGAACACATTCTCTCTTCTATCTCATGGCAAGAATGTGAACACTCCAGTCGTGGGGCTTCCAAGCAGGCTCAAATACTTCCTCTCATTCCATATCAACAAGGACTCACTTACATAACAGACTCACCTCCTGCCTAATTTAAAATTTCTCTCGGCTGCGGCTACCCAAAACATAGGGATTTAATGAGAGTGTGCACAAACACTTCCTCCTCCTTCATCATATGAGCCTCTCCGAGTTCCAACACTCACTCCAAGAGAAATGCATTTTAAATGAAGGGATAAATGGATATGAACCAGATAGGCATCTCATAATCAAAACGAGCTTCTAAACCGAGAGACCATTTTTATTTCTTTTTCACCGCAGAATCCTCTCCAAGCTTAATGGACCCTGAGCCTCCATCCCATTCGCACCATAATTTCTTCCCAATTCAACTCCTACTTTTCCTCGCACCTTCAAAGCCTCAATGCCCTCCATGTACTCCAACACTACATGGAAGCGTACGATAATGTATTTAAATAATACAGTACTACTCTACTACGTCGTAGTATTTCAAATTGGAGAGCACATGCATAAGTAGTATGAACATCAAAATCCCCATCAACAGTGGGAGTGGGAGTTCAATTAATAAAAAACGAAGGCCCAACTAATTACGATTATTACAGGCTGCAGTGCATATTTAGAGTTCACAATGCGTTTCGAGCAAGGTACGAGAGATCTAATTACCATTCCAATCTTCCTACGCCTTATCGATTCCTTCGCCCCAATTTATTTTCACTGAGCATAAAAGCTATTTTCTCAAATTATCATCCACGGTATTCCACGATGCCTTCAGTTCATGCTAAAATCCTCATCCACCACTTCCTCTTCGCGGCAAAAAATGTTGATGTTGAATTAAGAAACAAAGGAATTTCAAACGAAGTTCACCGTTTCATTTCAAAACATTGTAAAAGGTTTTTTTTCAAACAAAACGATCGGGCTAATACATCAATTGGCATTCCCCCTCCGCCTCTGCACACAATATGCAACTACATTATTGATATTCCAATAAAACTAAATTAAATAAATAACAAACCAAGCAAATATTATTGTGAGTCTTAAATACACAGACCATTCAAACCCAATGCCATCCACATGCCTTTCGATTTGGAGCAATAAAGGAACTTCACCAACAAAGTCGTCGTGGTCGCTCATTTATTTATATAGGTACATAATACGGAATTCATGATAAATTTAAATAATGAATGACAAGAACCGAAACTAATAATATAAATGGGAAATGATGTCGGAGGCGGGATAATAATAGGGATTGCACTTGTGTTTTGAGAACATTGTAACAGAAAATCGATGGGTACATTATAGAGAATTACTCCCACAACTTGCGTCATCGCAAAAAGGATCTTCTTTCATCTCGCAAAGACCTCTGGAGCCCCGAAACAATATCCCATATGCATTGAGAAAGAGAAGCAAAGTGGGAATATGGAAATAAATACAATTTCCTCTCCATTCAATCCATGACAGTTCAAAAACAAGAGAGAAAAGTTCCGTGTTCAGTTAAAGAAAAAAGCAATTGGCTTAAAAGCCTCATCATGAGACTTCTCCGTGTGTTCCTCACAAAAACCTCCTAAAAGTCCAGGAGAGCGAGACAAAGAACAGATTTAATACTTGATCATTCACACAGACCAGAGAACGAGGAGTTCATACTGGATTTGGGCAACAAGATCTGGTTCTAATGAGCCTAATCACGGGTCCAAAAATGAACTACACTTACATACCATGAATTACCATGATGCGATATAGGGAGCTATAACAGACCTTTTCAACTCCTCAGCCAAATGAATGAACTCTACATTGTAAACATCTGCATACATGAATGCATAATTGAGTGGAAAAGGACAATTTCAATAATTAGTCTGGCATTCTGAGAGTAAATAATGATTCTATTTTCCCTATTCTCCTCATCACCCTATCGGCCGGATGCAAAGGAGGATATAATTTATTAAATATGAAAACCTCAAGTAAATTGAGTTGATCCACACAGACCTATAACGACGATTTTTTTCATCAAGTTTGTGTAGCATTACGCACACGGATCTTTCCGGCCCATTTTCTAGATTAGGATTCATAATATTATCTTCTGTCCATTCATTTTGGCTATATAAAAGCTTAATCATACTACTCCATTTTTCATCTCTCTCACCATCAGTATCCGCCCGTGTATGGTCGAGCAACTCTCTTCATAGAGTATTCAGAGCAATACTACGTAGTAAGGAGGTGTGTGTATAAAAATGAGTATAAAAGGCCACTGGGAAGGTCCCATCAGACTCCCTCGCCGTAAAAATAAAACAAGGCTGGCCAACAGAAGGAATTAGTAGATGCGGAGGAAGACACGACTCGACTTAAATAGTCATTTGGGGAGGCGTAAGACCAAGACTCATTGTGTCTCTAGGAAGAGCAAATGAGCAATTAAAGAGTAAAAATACATAGGAAGAGGAAGACGTCTCCGACGAGGAGGGAGGAGTATGAGGGATGCCAAAAATTCCTCATGAATCCGAGGATGAGACTCCCAAGTACGGGATCTTTTCCAAAGCCTTCACCCACTTGGAAGGAGAGCTCTTGAGAGTAATGGCTCGTAAGAGAACTTTGTCATTTCGAGACGACGGAGAATGTCACGCGGATGTGACTCCTCCTGCTGCATCTCCTTACTCTCGATGGAACCAGGAGGAGATCGTCATATGATGATGATGATGATGATCCTCATCTTGAGAAGGATCCGACCGACGACGCCTCGGCGGATCAACCCACACACACACTCTCACACTCACAACAAACCCAGTGCTCATCTCTCCCCAAAACTTTATTATTAGCTCCCATATACAATTTGAACAATAGATAATGAGTAATGAGTCACGGACATCATGTGCCTCGGCCATTCTCCCTTTGCTTCATAATAAGAATACAAAGCTCACCTTCTCCCCCTCACAGGCTGACGTCAGATATTTTCAACTTTAATATGTAAACAAGACCGAGCTATTATGAAGCCTCTTCTCTGATGTATGTGTACCTCTTATATATTATGTATGGATGCGGATACTCGAAAATAACTTCATCCTTTTCAAGAGGCAGAAAAACAACTTTCGTGTCTCATTCTCTCTACTACGACGATGAGGTTCCTCTATTATTGTTCGATGAGGGGACTACCAAGAACGCATTAGAATATAAGTACCTTTATGAAATAATTTCACAATAATCGATGCGAAAATTCCCAACTTGTTTATTCCACGTGGCTCAATAATAAAAGCTATCAACTACCTACTACCCAAGTTAATCCACCATTCCCATGTAATAATTTCAGTTCAATGCTTATGAGCTCGAGCTCATACATATGCTCTCAATGCATTTATTATTTAAAAATTAACATGTTTTTGAATTAACAAATAAACATCATTTCATTGATGAATGGATACTAAAATCATTTTACGATTCAATTCGAAGCTGCTTAAATGTCAAATTGCTCATCGAATTAAACCATCGTCCTTTCAAAGCACTGTGATTGAAATGTATAGAAATGAATGACTCCTTGTATGGCTCGAATTTTAGAATTTAAGACAAATGTCATACATTTAATAAATGTAATGAATTTATATAAAGTAGGCATGTACATACATTATACTTTTTCAACCAATAAATAAATACTCTTTGTTAGTTCTGCAAACTCAGATTGTTTTTGGCCAGTTCAGAATGAAAAACAATGAAAAGCATGTATTTCGTCTGTTTTTATGTGCCCCTGTTTATCCTTTAAATACAGAGATAAATACATTATTATTGTTCGCTCAATGTTTCTGATTAAGTGTTTGGCTTTGAAGGAAACAAAAGCCCTGTCTGTCTGCACATATTTTTAAACAGATAACATAGCTATTTTATCATTCCAATTCTCAGTAAGTCTTTTGTTATTATTAACTAGGTATTCAATTTTCCAGATAAGATATTTAATAAGCAAATGATTTGGAGTCTACCTTCGAATATTTGTTTGAGGACTAGGTAATTGAAATGTCGAGAGAATCAGCATATAAAAGATGTATTAAAAACGATTTGACATTTCTATTTATCTTGATTGAATATCAAGTTTTCTGTTTACGGACTGCTACGGAGAAAAATATTTTTCTAGATTAATGAACATACCGAAACATGTTTATTATGATCAAGTTGAAACAATATGGAAAATGTACAGAGCCTGACTGCAATGAATGACCTACTATTAATAGGAATGTATGAATTTCTAAATGAAAATAGGTAAAACTCGCTATTCCAATAAATACCTTCCTCGAGTAAACTTAAGATGCATAATTATTAAGCTATTAAAACCTCATTTCATTTAATAGGCTATAAGATCCACATCCAACAGAGTAAACAGACTGTCACAAGTGCTCAATAAGAATTGACTTTTAATAAACATTCTCTCAGAGTTTGATAGCCAACTCGAATTAAAGAAATTATTTAAAAGAAAAGGAAAGCTAAATGATAAATAAATAATCAGATTTAATAATTTGAAGCTGCTGAATTACCTTTTTGATCGATGTGTAAATTAAATTCTAAATATATCCAAGATATCCAGAATGAACATTGTAATAATAAATAGAACTTGGATAGATTTGGCGGTTCATAAAATAACAACCTTACATTACATATGACGCTCATTCATTACATGAAATCAACATGAAAGAGACAATAATATTATGAAATTGACATTTAAAATCCCAAGCAAGAGAAAATAAATATTCCAGCCCAAGGCGTATTTTTAAATACGAAAGCATTTAAAGGAATGTGGGTGGATTCATTAAATTCAATTATCTTTGAAAGAATCCAAGGATGAAGAATAAAAAGATGTTTTTACTTTCTCGGTGGCTGACCCGCCAAGAATTTGCTCTCCTTCACATAGTACTCGAGTCTCGCAGGTCCAGTTTCGGAGTCCCGACGGAGCACAAAGTATTTTCTTCTTCCTTTCAACTTTCTTAGGTATCCCGCCTTCACAACATCTTCGAGAACAGATGGAGAATGTCCATAATAAATATTTGGCTGGGCGGGATTGTTGGCCGGAGTGGCGGCAGGAGACGGAGTTCCACTTACCCCGTTCCCCTTCCCTCCGATCTCTTCATTTGTAACACTCATTTTTCCTCCGTAATGTCGATTTCACGATTCGTAGTATTAACAAGACTGGATCAGTTTTGAGGAAATCACTCTTGTCCATTCTAATTTCAAAACTGAGGATTATTCCACTCAAATATCCTCCTCGTGTCAGAGACGCGTCTGTAGCGGGGATGTCTTGACAACTGGGGGCCTGACCGCTCGTGGTGCCCTGACCCTCTGGAGGACTCGGAAATGGTCGAGGACTGGGGAGAAAATGAGGATGTAGGCTTTTGCGTCTTTACAACTCTTGTGGTGCCACGATGCAGCAAAAGGAGAGGGAAGGCGAGGGAGATTGTCGTAAATGCGTAAAGATAGTAAAAGCCGATCCCTCGCTCGCCTCGTATTTCTCATTCATTGTGGAGAAGTGGAGGGGCGAAAGCGTCCTCCTGCCAAACCATTCAAACTGCGCAGTTTCCCCATCACAAAGATTCCTTCACCCCGAGCCGAGCCCTCCAAAATTCCCAAATCTAGAGACCCTATAGCCGACCGCACGCCCTTATATGGGACAACCTCGAGTTCCCACACCTGCTATAGACCCTCCCGAGCGGGCCACAGCACTGGGACATAGGATAAGAGAAACCCTGCCCACGGCGACCGACGCGGGAGCGGGAGCTGAGGAGGAGAATGACGAAGAGAATTCTCATCTCTCGCTTACGAGTCTGACACTACCTCTCCCTACTATTACGACGTGGCGTTCCACTAGGCATTATACTCTTGCGCCGTATGCCATTCCTCTTTATGACCATGCCATGGCCCGGCTAGGCTGTCTGGCAGACCGGCTAATTTCGACCTCCTGCGTCTGAGCCTTCGTTCGAGCGGGACCAAGCTCCCTTTGCTCTTCAACTCCTTGTAGAGTCAATGTCTTCTGGGAATGCTCTCCGCCACGGCATCTACATCCATAGACTCGCCTTTTTTACGTCGTTCAATCTTTTTACAAGAACGCTCCAACTTACGGGGACGTTCTTTCTCGTTTCACTTTATCAACGAACGTTCCAAGCGTCCTTGATCAAGCTAAATACTCATGCTAAAATGCTTACTGCACAATTACAATAATTTACTTGCTAGCTATATAGGCTCCCACAATGTGAAATTTATTTTGTATTTTGAATGAAAAAACATGTTTTGAAATTATTTATAATTTTGTTAGAGGATATTTTGCAAGTGAATGAGAGCTTATAGGACTAATTTAGATAAACTATAATATATAATGATGATAATAAATAATGTATAAAATGGCTATTTCAACATTGTAAATCAAAATTATGTAAAATACGATGGGTGCCTCTTGTTTCATGCTCGTAAGTTCGTTAAGTTGACCATCATATTATCAAATGACAGATCATGGTCTAATCAAAGGAATAATTACATTTAATTTAGCCTCTGCATCAAGTGTAGGTAATACGGATTAAAAGTTAGAAAGAATAAACCGCAAGATGATTAATTTAAATGATCAATCGAATGATGAAAAATCTTATTAATTCACTATTTTGTTTATTATGAATTATTATGTTCGATTATTGTAATAATACTTAACTATTCATAATTAAGAGAAAATTAATATAAACATCCTTTAAATTATATATAATTTCAATAGGACATGAGATGCAAAGTGCGAAAACGTTAAGAGTTACTTGATCCTATTTACAGGCATATCCACTTTCAGGTCTTGCGCGAATGTTTTCTCCATTCTGAAATTCTTCCTTCGAGAGCAGTATTTCTGCAGAAAGCACAACTTGAAAATTCATACACTTTCCCATTTGCCTAATTTATTTTGCCATTTCATGAGATTCTCTAATTAGAGATCAATTCAATCTCTTCGGTTAAGTATAACCGACATTTTAGCTCAGCTATTGTTTTAATGCATTATTAGTTTTTGTTAGATTATTGGGCATTAAAACCGAGAAAGGATGAATCGGGCAACTCAAAATGTAATTAAAGTTATTTCGAAGAATTTAGAAGTCAAAAGTGGGAATCTTAGTAGAGTGCGTAGATCCAACTTCTCCTCTTGTTCTTCATTGAAGGATAAGAACTTTAAAAGGTATAAGAAATGAATAAATTGCCATTACATAATCAAATACACTAATCATATTCATCACGTATTCGTTCATAATGACTTAAAAAATTATATTTTTTTATATCCGGCTAGATGGACAAGTCAAAACAACATTTTGAAGAATTCCATTTTTGGGGAAGATGCATTGACAAGGGAGTTTTCTGCTTTTAACGGCACAAAAGCTTATTCAACCGCGACCTCGAAGTCGAAGGTTTTTATTAAAATACGCCGAATTATCCAATACAATTTAAACAATTTGGATTCTAATGTAATGTTGATATTTACAAATTCAAGATTGGAAATTACCCAGTTGTGGATCACACTTTTGATGCAGTTGTCGTTGGAGCCGGAGGTGCGGGTCTTCGAGCGGCTTTTGGTCTTGTCGAAGAAGGGTTTCGCACAGCTGTTATCACCAAACTTTTTCCTACTAGATCACATACAGTTGCAGGTTAAAATTCTTTGAATTTCAATTATGATTAGCATTATTCCTGATTTAAATTAATAAATATAGTTATTTCATAGCTAAAAATTATGATTTGTTATACAACCCAATTTGCCTTAATGTCATTCTTAATTTTAATCTGAAATGATCCACATAATTGTATCGTTATTCTTTGTTCTTCAGCTCAAGGTGGAATAAACGCTGCTTTGGGAAATATGGAAGAAGACGATTGGCATTGGCACATGTATGATACTGTCAAAGGGTCTGATTGGCTTGGAGATCAAGATGCCATTCATTACATGACACGAGAGGCGCCTAAGGCTGTCATTGAATTAGAGAATTATGGTATGCTGATAAACAATTATCAATCAAATTAATATCACTTTTAAAACTTTTAATAATATTAAAGTTTTTAAGATTGTGTTGTTGAATGACTAGGCATGCCATTCAGCCGAACCAACGATGGAAAAATTTATCAGAGAGCCTTTGGCGGTCAATCACTAAAATTCGGGAAGGGAGGTCAAGCTCATCGTTGTTGTTGTGTCGCCGATCGAACTGGTCATTCGTTACTTCACACACTTTATGGGCAATCACTCAAATACGACTGTCAGTATTTTGTCGAGTACTTTGCATTGGATCTCCTAATGGAAGGAGGTGAATGCCGAGGCGTGATTGCTCTTTGCCTTGAAGATGGATCCATTCATAGATTTAGAGCCAAAAATACCGTTCTTGCCACTGGAGGGTAATAATTTCTTAGGTTAGGTTAGAAAATAATAATAATTTTCTCAATTAAAAGATATGGACGAGCATACTTTTCTTGCACTTCGGCCCATACGTGCACTGGAGACGGAACGGCTATGGTGTCAAGAGCTGGGCTTCCCAATGAAGATCTTGAGTTTGTTCAATTTCATCCCACTGGTATTTACGGTGCCGGATGTCTCATTACTGAGGGATGCCGTGGAGAAGGTGGTTATCTTATTAACAACGAAGGAGAGAGATTCATGGAACGATATGCTCCAAATGCGAAAGACCTTGCCTCTCGAGACGTCGTTTCTCGGGCAATGACTATCGAAATTCGCGAAGGTCGTGGATGTGGGCCAGACAAGGATCACGTATTTCTTCAGCTTCATCATCTTCCACCAGAACAACTTGCCACAAGGTTCATTAATTTCAAAGACTTATTTTTTTCAATTACTTCCGTACTAAAACATCATAAATAAAAGTTTAAGTTGAATGAGTTATATTGGGAAGTAGAATGTTTAATATTTATAATAATTAATTTTATAGATTGCCAGGAATTTCCGAAACCGCGATGATTTTTGCTGGAGTTGACGTGACAAGGGAGCCAATTCCAGTTCTCCCTACCGTCCATTACAACATGGGTGGAGTTCCAACGAATTACAAAGGACAAGCTATTACGCACACCAAGAACGGAGGCGATAAAATTGTTCCTGGATTATATGCATGTGGAGAATCAGGTATGTTACTTAATTAATACTCATTTTTCAATAATAGGTACTCAGTTGTCTTAATTTAAGAGTAATTAACTTAAAATATAGAAAATATAAACATTTTTTCCATTTTAGCATGTGCATCTGTCCATGGAGCTAATCGACTTGGAGCTAATTCCCTTCTCGATCTTGTCGTCTTTGGAAGAGCCTGTGCGAAGACAATTGCTGAAGAGAACAAACCAAGTGAAAGTATCGGAAGTCTTTCTTCAAATGCCGGAGAGGCCTCGGTTGCGAACCTTGACAAGCTGCGACAAGGAAACGGACATATTACAACTGCGGACTTGAGGCTCAAAATGCAAAAGACCATGCAGACTCATGCCGCTGTATTCAGAACGGGAGATGTTCTCAAGGAAGGTGTACGAAAAATGGATGAAACGTACAAGGAGCTCAAGGACTTAAAGGTGAAAAGATAATTATACGGAATATAGTATTTTTTCTTCTTTAAAATTCTATCAAAATCTCTCATTAAATTAAATACTGTTTGCTTACCTAAATACTCTCATAACAATTTTATGAACTAAATATAAATCTTTGTTTAATGAAAAATCTCTTTTAGCTATTCGACCGTGGAATCATTTGGAACACGGATCTTGTCGAAGCACTCGAGCTTCAAAACTTGATGATCAATGCGGTATCAACAATTCACGGTGCTGAGGCAAGGACTGAATCTCGTGGTGCCCATGCCAGAGAAGATTTCAGAGACCGAGTCGACGAATTTGACTATGCAAAGCCTATAGCTGATCAACTGGCCAAGCCAATGGAACAGCATTGGAGAAAACATACACTTTCATGGGTTGACACGGATAGTGGAAAAGTGACCCTCACCTACAGACCTGTCATTGATAAGACTCTTGATGAGAAAGAATGTTCTAACGTGCCGCCGGCCATTCGATCCTATTAATCATTATTTATCTTCTCTTATTAATAGTTCTATTAAATTATCTTCTCGAGTCGCTTGGAGTAAAAGTCATTTAAAGGAAGTAAAGAAAAAACCATGTATAAAAATTGTATCTCATTCTTAGTGAAATTAAAATTTATTAAAATTAATTCACCACTTTTTCATTTAGCACAACCTTTTTTCATTTATAGCAAGGGGCATTCTGAGTTGGCTTGACACATCGAATCGATGGTCTTTTATATGGAAATCGAGTTCTTTTATTTTGTTTTGATCGACATTGGGGAATTGGAACGATATCAGGAAAAATTAGCTTTGATTTCCTTACTGGTCTTCGAGGCAGTTTTTTTGGTTCTTGGGACGGAAGCGTTCCATAATGATTTGGGATCCTTTGGGCCGACTCTTTTCAACAAGGAATTTATCTTTTGAGTTCTGTTTGGCTTTGCTCAGCCATTTATTCCTCCATTGAATGTGGAGCCATTCTTCCTCCAATTTCTTCATTGGGGAAAATCCACTATCGAATCTTGTCTCGGCTTCTTCTAATTCTTGTTTCATTTTGAAATACCTAATAATAAAATATAATTTATAGTATTCCAACCGTTCAAGCTATTTAAATTATTTGTTAAATAATATGATTAAAGTTTAAATTCTTTATACACATCAATAAAATTAATATTACATGCTTTCAGCAGATGTTGCTTTTGTTTGAGAAAGTGCTACTTCGCAAATGAGCCCATCAATTTTGAAGGAAATCTCTCGAAGATGTTTTTTGAGGTTTGTTACTTCACGAGCATCTTTTCCATATAGGGTTTTAATGTAGTGATACTTTTTAACAAGAGTGTTCTTCAAATGAACAACTTGCTTTGTCACGAGTTCTTTTTCTAAATCCAATATCATGCGATTCGCAAGAACAACTTCCATTTCATCAATCTTTTTATCAATCTTCGACTTCACTTCTCGGGTTTTCAACCAATCAAAGTTCAATAAGCGCAGTCTAAAAATTTTAAATATTTTTAAACATTCTATTATAACAGTAGGAGAACTTATTAATTCAATGTAAACTTAAGTGTTGATTGCATTTTGGAAATTCTTATTACTTTACCACAAGTAAACACATACCTATTTGGATCATCAAATTCGTTCATTTTATTTTCCAATTTAATTCTTTCTTCCGTTATAACATAAAACTCTGCTCGGAGTTTCTCAACTTCTGCAATGATATTCCTTTCAGTTGGGTTC
Source organism: Neelides sp. FZ-2019 (assembly GCA_009869795.1). Lineage (NCBI taxonomy): Eukaryota > Metazoa > Arthropoda > Collembola > Neelipleona > Neelidae > Neelides > Neelides sp. FZ-2019. The sequence goes on along the minus strand of VJMY01000042.1, from coordinate 134,659 downwards.
CTAAAGCACGAAAATGATAAAAAAAAACTTTTGTTTTAGGTTTTACTATCTTAATTAAGAAAAGCAAAGTTTAATTTAATTGTTTTGAAAATTTAAATTACTTACTGTGACTGAACAACAATGATGTGTTTGATGGCTTCTGTCTGAAATGTTAAAAGCTCATTTCTTTCATACTCCCTCAACCTGAGTTCTTTGTATCCATTGAGGACGATGATGGCGAGGGTCTTGTTGGCTTCGATAAACGTGCAGATTTCTTCAATTCTCTCTCGAAGCTTCGCTGCGGATTTATTTCCTTTTTTGACCCAATTTCCAAAACTTTCACGGATTCGCTCAATTTCTTCCATTTGAGTACTCAACTCAATTCTCATTGTTTTATTTAGAAGTTGTAAATCATGGTTCTTTATTTTTAACTTCTTTAAAATATCCGATTTCTTTAATGCTTCATTCCTTGCTGAATTTCTGGACATGTTGGCATTCGACGCTAAAAATCGAGATTTGTGAAGTTCCCTATTATTAAACCAAAACAAATCAATAATGTGTTCAACAAACCATACAAATTCAATAAAATTAAAAATTAATAGCATCTGGAAAAAGAAAAAGATCCCTTCTTACGCTTCACGTTCTTTCAATTGGGTCTGAGTTCCGTTGATTTCACTTTGAGCAATTTTAATTTTATCCGATTGTTCCAAAATCTTTTGTCGTGCCATTAAAACATCATTGATAAGACCAGATCTTTCAATTTTAATGGCATTGTATTTGACACGAATGTCCTCCATTGATTTATGAATATCTCTCTCGTGCCTTTCCATATCCGTTAATACAATTTCTTGCATCTTAAATATTAGGATTTAAGGATTTATAATTTCAATTAAAATATAAAAGCTCACATACATTGAATCAAACGAATTAACTTATTGTTTAACCTTTTTGTCATGCACAAGGCGTGTTAGTTGATTTTCCAACTTGAGACATTGCTCTGATTTTTCCTCTCTTTCTCTCCTTTTTCTGTAGACTGTGCGAATCTGTAATTTTTAATAATTTTTATATGAGCATAATAATGTAGTTTGAACTCTGAAGTGCTTGTTTTTAAAATGCTATTGATTGATAAGCAAATAGCAAAAAGTAACGTGAAATTTACAAGGTCTTGCAAGTCTTTCCCGGCTGCGAGTTGAGAATCAAAGAGTTGGTTTAAGTTATTCTGTAATTCTTGAACAAGATTTCCCTCAAGAACGCCTTCTTCGATTTTGCTTGTCAATGAACTCTAAATAAGTCAACATTAATGAATTATTTGTTACTTATTATTATATTTATTACATTTTAACTTTTTATATTCAATGGGTTTATAGTATTATAAAAGAATTTGAATTTTCGTCATATAGCTTACTTTCAGATTTGCAATTTCCGAAGTGAAAACGTTGTATATTTTTTCCCATCTTATTGTACTCTCCTCTGGCTTACTTAATTCATAAGCAGTCCACATTTTGTCAGCAGCAAGCTTAAGATTTAAACTCGAGTCGGCCCCAATGTGACAAATCCTTTCGAGTTTTTTAAATTCTTTCCCCAACCTTGTCACTTCTTTGCTTCTACTATGAACCTCTTCAATGAGCTTCCTTCGGGTTTTGTTCGCTTCAGCCAACTTATTCTCAGAACGGGTAATCTGAAAGTAATAAGGGTTTTTAGATGAAAAACTTTATCTTATCTCTTGTGTTATTTGTAAAATAATTCCATCAATACATAACATTTTCATTGTGTTCACCATTGAAAGAACACTCTGCTCTTTGGCTACTAAATTTTCCAAATGATTTAAAATCAAATCTGATTCTCGGTCAGACATTTTTTTTGATTGAATCATTCGAGCCTCCTCTCTAAATAAAATCAATTTAGAAGCTACAATTTGTAATAGCCAATGTTATTTTACGCAATATTTTATAAATTCAACAATTCACCTTATGAGTGCATTATGTTCAGCCGCAATTTTGTCAACTTTGGCTTGAGCCTCATTTTGGACAGCCCTTTTGTTGGATAAAACAAGATCCAGGTTGGCAATATTGTCTCTTAATTGTTCTAAGAAAACAGCATCTTTGTCAGATTCTCGGGCCATGTAAGCTGGCTTGCTGTTCAATGACGAAACTTCCATCTAATACAATTATTACCAAACTATCAAGTAATTACATAAACAACTAGGTTCACATGTACAAGTTTCAAAAAAGGAATTTTGATACAAATAGGAATTTGTTAGTAAAAAATAAAACAACATAGTTACCTACAATGAATCTTTAATTAAAATGTAACCTGTTTAGTCAATAATTCCAAATCAATTGCATCTACGGCTGATTCGTCGTCCAAGAGTCCTTTCTCTTCGCTTGCAATGTCCACCTGAAGTTGATTCATTTCATTGATGAGCCCAGTGACATTATTTTCTAAGTCCTTGACAGTTTTTTTGAGCTCCTTAAATTGAATGAAAAGTTCCATTTAATATCCTAATTCAAACGAACATTAATTTATTGATTTTATTAAGTAGAGTGTTACCTTTAGTTCTTTGTTTAACTCTGTTGGCTTCACCATTTTATTATACTGCATTTGCAAAACTGCTTTCTCATATTCCAACTGCTTAAGTTCAACCCTATGAAGCCCTTTCATATTCTTTTGCATTTCTAACCTGAAAGAATAAAGTGAAAGTTAGATGAAATTAAGGGAAGCGCTCTTCTTATTCAGTTTGCATGAATGTGTTACATTTTTATGGATTCGAAAATGTTTACTTGTTTAATTGTGAAAGTAATGTTTGGCGAATAACGGGCGCAGGCATTTCCTTAATTCCCAATTTTTGCTTCTCTTCAGATTGCTTTTCGCTTTTAGACTTTAAGTTAGCAATTGATCTTGCTCCTGCTGTCATTTTTTCAATTTCTTCTTGTAATTTCTCCTCCTCTGTTTTCATATCTGTTTCCCCTAAAAAGATTTCAATATGAAGCTTATGCTTATATATACCAAATAGTATTTATGCTACTTAATAAGTATTATGACATTATTTATAGTTTATTTAATGTGAACTTTAACTTGACGCACCTTCAATCATTTCTGCCTTTGTAATGTCATATTCAGTTTTGGCAAAATCTTTAATTGTGTTCAAAATGTCAGTTTTCATTCTATAATCTGCAATGAGCTCAACCTCCCTTTCTTGAAAACTGATTAGAGCTTGTAGAAAAAGATCAAATTTATCCACAAAGGATAATTTTTCTCGTTCAGTTAGGCGTCCTTGATCCAATAATCTAACATATGTTACATTTTATTTACTGATAGTAACAATAATATAATGCTATATCCATAAAAGTAAGAATCTTGAACCAATTTAAAATTATAAGGAAATGATCTTTCTTGGTATAACTATTAGCTTTAAGTAAATTGGAATACCATAAAAATTACGGCTATTAAAAACTTAATATTAATTACGATTTAAGAAGACCATCAAGTTCAGCTTGTGCTTCAGTTACATCAATGTCAACGTTAGCTACTTCATATGATGGTTCCCGCTCAAGCTCATTTCCCAAGGATTGACTGCCCTCTGAATCTTCCCCTGAACCACTATCGTCCATCTTGCCTGATTTCTTTAATAGACGAATTTGAGGATGAGTACTTCCAATAGATGAAAGCACTTCTTGAGAACCTGACTCCCCTGCCTCAATATCATTTCCATAAGTATTGTACTCAGGCTTTGACTTCTCTATAATTTCTTCATTTGAGCCTTGAGTTTCTTCATGGAAATCATCAGAATGAATAGTTAAATGTGATTGTTCCGCTGCCTCTGATGGTTGTTCTTTTTTCAATTTTTTGGATAGAAAAATTTAAAATTCGGCATTGAATTTGGATAATTTAAGTTCAATTCATTGTACATTAGGTATTAATAAATTAGGCATTAGGTATAAACTTCTTTAACTCTTTATCAATTACCAATGAGGGCCGGTGTTTTTGGCTGTCTATCAAGTCCAGGTAAAGCTGGTGCAGTACGAGATGCAATGTCAGCGATCAGCACAGCAGCAGACTTCGTGGCCACATTTTTAATGTCAAAGGGCTTCGCTCGGTAAACTGATGTCGTTTTCTTTAACTCAGACGGCGACATTGCAGGAGATATGACTAAATATGAAATAACTCAAATGAAAATTGATTCATCTATTTTACAATTCAACTTCATTTGAAGAAATTCATTAATTGTATGGATAATTTGTTACAATTTTTGGGTTTATTCTTTTTTCCCTTTGAAGCATTTTCATTCCGGACATCGCCTTTCTTCTTATCCATTATTAAATATTTATTCTTCACTGGATCGTCACTTTTAATGTTTTGCTCATTCTCTCGAGCAATTTATTATTCGTGTTTAACGAGTTAAAATATTAGTTTAAAAAAAGGTGAAAATTCTAAAACCTATAAAACCATGTCAATTTAATATGAATGCTCTTAGTTTAGAGTTTAAAGATAAAAAGTAATGCTAAAATAATTAATTCTCGAATTAATACAATTATGCATTATATCACAAATTAAAAGTGCAAATTGATGTTTGCGAAATTCGAATGATAAATGAAAGGAGTTTTAATAACCAGTTCAGTCATATATTTAACAACTTAAACCATGAATCAAAATACTTAATGTAAACATGTTTTATTAAATCATATTTCCTTCTTAATCCTAAACGGTATTTATTGAATTTTAACTATAAACTTATAGGGAATTATATACAAAAAGCCATATAGAAATGTATGAGGCATGAAGTAATTAAGATCTTAACTTTTAAAACATTAAATAAATACAACGAATTAACATTATTTTGTAGCATGTTTGTATATTCTCTGTATCCAATTTCAATTACACACGTCAATATTAATTTTGATGCTTTCAAGACATTTGCATGATAATAAATCCTTAAAATTTCAAATTCTTGCATATTATGATAAACATAATTTTCTTTACGGGTATAAAAAAATTAGAAATGTGAGAAGAGAAACTTCTCTTCCGGAAAATAATAATTAACAAAAATTAATTTTCAAGCATATCTGCAGCAGCAGCGGCTCCGCCAGCAGCTCCACCAGCATCAGGATCTTCGTCATTATAAATATTTTCTGCCATTTGCCAAACCTGTTTAAAACAATATACGAATTCAATTTTTAGCTTTATGAATGCCATCCATGGTAATTTTTTTTATTAAAAGCCAACATGTTACCTGCATGATATTATCTTCAGACACAGAGCAAATGACCCATGGTTCATTTGGATTCCAGGAAAAGTCCGAGATCTTGGCTGTGTGGCCTCCATGGATGAAAAGAAGTTCAGGCGGTCCATCTTCAGAATCCTCAGGGCTCTGTTCTTCTCCGATCTTTGAAAGATCCCAAACATGGAGACGACGATCCGTTCCAGATGAGGCAAGAATGGTTTCGTTATGAGGAGACCATTGAACTTGAAATATTTCGTCCTTATGCGACTCAAAGGAATGAAGCTTCAATTTCAAGTTTCTCAAATCCCAAAGCGCCACAGTCTATTAATTATAAATTAAGAATTATTTGAGTTATTTTGTAAGCATTAATGATAACTTATAAAATTAAATACTTGACCATGTTTATATCTAAATGTTAAATATAATCTTACTTTGTCTGCGCTGCCGGTTGCAAGGATAAATTCAGAGTACGGGTTAAATGAGAGGCAGTTCACTTCTGCCGTGTGAGCGTCAACTGTATGACTTGGCTTGCTATTGTTGTTTGATCTTGTATCCCAAACCATCAATTTCTAAATTCAAAATAATTAAAAAATCTAATGACTATATGTATACTATTTATAAAGTCAATCAGTCACATTCATTAATTATAAATTGACAACTACCTGATCATCAGCGACTGAGCCAAAAAGACTTTCGTGAAGCAAATGCCATGCAACGTCCTCAACAACGGCTGTGTGCCCAGTAAATATCGTCTTCGCATCAATAATGCGATCGCGTCCAGAAGCCGTGGGAGTCATGTTAATATCCCAAAGACAAATTGTATGGTCGTCAGACGCAGAGAGAAGATGTCCGTTTAAATTGGGATTCCAGGAAAGTCCATATCTGTTTATAAATGATTAAAATTTCAAGAAATTAATCGAATTACCGAGAATGGCCATTTAAAGATATTAATTGAAATTACCCTTCCTTCTGGTGTCCACGGAGTCGGAGATCAGGATGACATTCACCGCTTGGATCAGGTTTAGATGGATGCTTGGTGTAGTCAAACACAAGAACATCAGATGAAGGAGTTTTTGTAGCAATAACACATGGATTTTGCGGCATGTAACGAGCTCTGTTTACTTCACCTTTGGAATGAAACATAATGTTTAATGTGAATGGCCAATTTACAAGTAGCATAATATATAGAGAAAAACAATATTTAAATACAAAATATAGTATTAATTTAATAATACCCTCATGATTGATCTTAATCTCAATCTCAATTTTTCCAGAAACAGATCCAAATCCACCAAAATCTCCCTTTTCGCTCTCGTAGTGGGTAGCGTCATAAGTTGCATCTTCATTTGGAAGTTGAACAGAAGCAATCAAGAGATGATTTTGTTCATCTGATGTGTGAGTTCCAAGGATCAATCTATGGATTGAGTAATCCTTTCCTTCAGGTCTAAATAAAAATTATAGTAAAATTTGAATAATGTCCCTTAATTTAGTATTATGTATTGCATTTGTGCTAAAGTTAATAATATTAAAGGTTGAAGTTTTACCGAGTAACGTCGGGAAGCCATTGGGCTGTAAGTGAAGGCCATTCCAAAGCATGGGTCATGACAAGGTCATAAAGGAATGGAGTGTTCTTCTTCCAAATTTTGTATTCCTCATTTATGACTCGTTCTTCGACCGCCTCGTCAAAAACGCCTTAAATCAAAACAAATCAAGTTAACCAAGTGTCCATAAAATGAGCCAAATTTACTTATCAGTCCTGTATTATTACTCATAATTAAGTAAAATCCTATCGAGTCATTAAATCAAGGATAAAAATAACAATTTATTTAAAAAATAGTGACAATTTATGACATAATGAAAATGTAATTGAGTGAACATGACATAATTTTGTGTCGGATAGAGTAAGGTGAAAATGTACCAATGGATGTCTTACCACCCTCTTTCTCTTGAATGCCAGCCGACATCGTGGAGCTTGACCTCTTGGAAAGAGAAGTTGGTGCAGAGTTGTGGGCGCAAGAGAAGACCGGGTTCTGTCTGTGGATTGAAAGGACCGAGGAAGCGTCTTCCCTCTAAAACTCTCCACGAACAAAAAAGAAGGCAGGGAAGCCGAAGCACCTATCGGTCACAGCCTCTCCCCAACTAACTCCCAAAGCCACGAGAGGTCGTGTAAGGCCTTTCACGTCCAACCATTACCAATTTTCCCCTATGTCTCAAGTTCATGATGCAACATGACCCCAATATGACCACAACGCTCATTGTCAACATTCAATATGCAATACATGTACACTAAAAGTTTAAAGTCAAACTTTTAATAACCAAACAAATCCATGCACACTTAAAGATTTAATTTACTCAAACATTTAATAACCAAACGTTTAAAATCAAACGTTTATAATCGTATTGATACTACTAATCAAGAAAAGGATTCAATATTTTTTGATATTTTAAATTGGGTGTATAATAAATTCGAGGAAATTTCATTTTATTCATTTTTGAATGAGTTAAATGTCAGTTTAATTCTTTAACCAGTCTGGAATAAAAGCTGCTACCACTGCTTCTATGCTTTTCTGACTATGAACTGTAATCTAGTCTTTCTTCTGAAATCGGTTTTTCTTCGCTGGTGCCTGGAGTAGGAATATTATTTTCGGTGCAAATAAATAAAATTTAATAGTTTTTAAACTCTTGACTTATTTTACATTGTATATTTATTAAAATATTGGTAATGTAGTTTAATAATGCTTTCTTAAATGGAAAAATACTTTATACCTAGTTAAATTACCTAAGTAGTATCATCTCAACACTGATTGCTAAGAATAGCAAAATTCCAATAAAGAAGAGTAAATATTGAGTATAATTCATTTTTCTTAATTTATCTATGAATGAATAAGAGGAAGTTGGTTGATATTATTAGATTGTTAAAACATTAAAAGTATTTTAATTTTAACGGAATAATCCAGAAGAAATATTTTTAAATCTAAATATGCCAATGGTTCACCAACCTCTGAATTTATTTTCAGATGACATGCATAGCATACATGTCATATTTATTATATTATGTGTATAATTAGGTATGTGTATTACATATATAAAACAATGATGTTTGATATTATTATTAAGAGCGCTCTCATCATCCTATGATATAATTTTTATAAATTAATTTCATATTTAAATATGATATAAAAATGCTATAAATAATTCATGACACGCGTAATTTTTGATAATATAATTAAATGGGTCAATTTTTAAGATTGATTTGCGTTTTTTGCAATTTATTTACATTATATTATGAATTGAATGGAAGATTGGACTTTTTACCGACTATAAATACAATATAATCATTATGAATGCCTTAATTATTTTTAAATGTTAAGGGATTTAAAAGTATAAGAAATACATAAGATTCATGATGATATAATTTACAGATGTTTATATAATTTATGGCTTAAGCATGATACGTTTTAATTAACTTTTAAATGCTGGAATTTTCTTTTCCTAAGCAAATCTGAAAAGGGTTTAAAATTTTACTATCATGTCACTCAAATATCTAGTAAGTATTGAAAATTGTTATACTAGGAACAATATAAATATTAAGCATACCTGATAGAATGAATCAATGACACACTTAATTGCCTCCTCAAATTTGTCATCTTTAGTATTTAAATCTCCTATAACAAAAAATTATTTTTTAAATTACTAATCGGTATAAATATTGTCAAAATGTCTCAGCATCAGAATTTTTGATTCCTAGAATTCCTACTCATAATTTTTGCTTATCAACTCAAATGTTAACATTTTTTATTACATAAAATGCTTATATAAAGTAATTTTAGGACGGTATTAATTATATCTTTATTTATATGTTTTCTCATACCATTAGTTTTGTTAAGGCATTCAGAAATTGAAGCGGTCATTTCTGACGTGGCGGCTGAAGGGAAAATTTCTTTAATCAATTCTAAAGTCTTTTCCTTATCGACTTTTCCTGTACTATCAATCTAGCAAATCGAGAAAAAAGGATTTCTTTGAATTTCATTATTTCATTAATTAAATCTTAAAAAATAATGCCAAACGTTAATTATGTAATACAAGTATTCATAAATAGATAGTCAATAATATCACTTTAAAGCCTTACAATAGCTAAAGCTTTTCCTTTGCAGCTCGCCATTTCCTATTGAAAATAAATAAAATAGATAAGTATATAATTAAGTCACTTGCTTATCATGTAATTAAATGAATCAACATTAATAAAGGTATTGATTCAGATTTTGATGAAAATATTTTTACCTGGAGTTTTTCTCCTCTTGGTCGCATGTTTCTCATATCTGTCTTATTTGCTGGTTTTTCTTTCGTTTCTGGTTTCTCCTGTTTTTCAACCTTTTCTTCTGTTGTCTTTTTTCGTTCCATCATTTCCTTTCCAAAGACCTCTTGGTAGCACTCCCTCATTGCTGTTTTCAATTCTTCGGGAATTTTCATTTCTTCATTCTTACACTTTAAAATCATATCTTGAGGTTTGGCAGGTCCAGCCTAATTCTCAATTAAAATTTAAAATAAAACAGTTATTATTTGTTAAAAATTTTTACCAAAATAAGGTTTGTTGAGACTGATAATGAAAGAATGCACAAAATGGCCTTCATTTTAAGCTGTTTTTGATTGAATTCAAAGTTTTTTGATTCGGAATAGATTGTATTTTTTATTTTATCAGAATCTTCAATGCATCCCTATTTATATCTTACCGGATGTCGATTATTTAAAATTCGAATTGTCACGTTCATTTGAACCATTGTTAAGTTTCAGAATGATTTTCTACTTTATAAATTAACCAAGGTTTACACTTTTGAACTAGACCTTTTAAATTGGGAATTTCTAGCCTATTGTTACCCTTTGTAGTAATTATTCTTTAGTTAGATAACAAGCATCAATGTGAAGCATGTATGAACATTTAAAATAATCCAATTTAAACGTTTAATATTATAATAGATCAGAATTCAGAACAGATCAGAAAATCTTCATGCAATTAATTATGTTTTTTTAAACCAATTCATATTCATCCATGTCCTGATATTTGTGTAAATATAATATTGAAGCAAAAGTTGGTAATTTTGTTCGAAATGCCTATGTATGACTATATACTATATGCAGGGCGTTTTTTATGTAGCGGAAACAACAAATGCATGTAAAGCTATGATAATTTCCTATCTAACGCCTATTAAATTTCCCACAGCAACCTTATTGAATTCAATTAGCTTTACATGCATTTTGATGCTTGCGCTACAGAAAAAACGCCCTGTATAAATGAGAAATTTTTATGGTATGATAGGCTTAGGCTGGGCTCAAGGTAATACTCTATTATGTAACGAAATTGACTGCACATTCGTTTCTATGCAGAATTTAGAAAAAATTTGTACATAATATGACGTCATCTGTTTAAATTATTAGGGAAATCAATGTGAACAAATAAAATTTCAATTAATTTCCATGCACATTTTGTTTGGACTCAATATTTGATTCCCCAAATAAAATGAACAGATGACGTCATAATTTTTAAAAATTTCGTTACTATGCTCAATTGCGCCCGCTTGGACTGGGCTAAGGAAATGTACAGAAAAATTAACATTAACATTGGATTCTAATTCTACATTCTTCAAAAGGACGCTTTGATTAATGAAATCATTTAAAGAAGGGGATTATTTTGAATACAACAGACAAGTTCTAGATTATCAATATGATTTAATTAACAATAGGAATTTATTTATTGAAGTAATTTTTTATTTACTTTTTAACTTAAGCCAAATTAAGCTTAACTTTGATTTTGCTAAGTTGGCAAGATTTAAAGTTTTTATTCATAATTACATAAATATTAATAATTTTAAGATGGTTTTTTAAATTATGGGGCGCTAGTTCTCTGTGTGATTCGTGGTGTTGTCGAAATGATCGGAGTTGATCTTGAAACTTGAGGAGTTGTTGAAGCCGAAGCTGGCGGTGAAGATGGAACTTGAGTTGGGGCCTGTGACGAGGAAACTGAAGGCGTGCTTGAAACTAATGTGCTACTTGACCCTGGAATTGATGTTGGACTTGGACTTGACAATTTACAAACCTTTTTAATTCCCTTTTTGAAACATTTTAAAAGCTTCTTTGACTCAGCGCATTTATTCTTGTTAAATATAATACTTTTTCCTATAAAATTTTTAAGTGAGTTAATAAATAATAAATATTTATATACATATCTAATTTCATTTGTAAGTAAAATTATTGGAAATGTCAATAAAAATGAAAATGGAAATGAAAGAGAAAAGAAATGATGAAAGTAAACTTTCATTTGTTAACACCTTTTTCATCATTGCAAACTTTTATCTCGTTTAAAATAGGACTTCGAGCTTCTTGTGGAAAGAATTCATTAACAAATGTGCTTGCATTGTCAAGATTAAAACTTGAATTATCCGCGATCTATTAAATTATTGAACAAAATAAACGCCCCGAAACGCGAGTGAAAGTTATATAAATAAGGAAAGAATTGATTGTTCATAAATAAGTAAAATAGCGTAATTAAAGTATCTTTTCTTACAATATTCAGCTTTTCCCATTGACAGAATTTTTGTTCACACTTTATTAGTTAAAAATACATTAAACAATCATATTAACTTTTTCAAAATAATAGACACCGTTCTAATTATGTATAGGAAATGTAAATGTAGATTAATTTATATTATCTTACATTTTAATGAATTGTGTATTATTATGAATTACCTTTTTATCTTTCTTCTTTTCATCTTTCTTCTTTTTATCTTTTTTTGATTTGTCAGAAGATACCAATTCACCCCCACAAGATGTTTTAGCGTTGATTAATCTTTGTATATCAATATCTTGTCCTTGACATTTGTCAATTTTAAAAAGTCCTTCGCATTGTTTTGCCTGTATCATTGAGTTTTTAATCAAATTTTACTTAAAGTATATAAAGACAAATACAAATTAGATCTCAAATTATTTTTTAATAAGCACTTTAAGATTAAATTGAGACAAGTTCCTTACTTTTACAAAACTCCCAATAATTGTGATAATGAAGATGACATAAATATACCCTGTAATCATTTTTGTATGCTTTTAGTGACAGTGAATTCAATGTCAAATCCGAGCAAACTGTTTAATCAATGAAAATTCATTATATGTCTATCTAAATTTAATTAGCTTAGCGTGCTAAAAAATTTAGCACATCATAAATCATGCTCTTGTAATTCATAAAAGTGGAGTAGGTACAAATACAATTTGTTAAGAATAAAGTTGTTAAATGTTGGATTTTTGAAAGCAACAAATTTCAAAGGGGTATGAAAGAAACAACCCTAACAGCGGATGTCACTTTATTTTTCAACTCATTTAATGACAGGAACTGATATATTATATTTAATTGGAACAATCATTTATTGACGATGTTGGACAAATGCAACTCATAAGTAATTTCATTAGCTCATTGAACAAGATCAATCTATGGATTCATTCGATTCACAAAATGGCAATTTAACTTTTCAATTTGAGAAAAAGGATGACAATGATGAAACGATGCCTGATGACACAAAAACCTTTATGTTTTCATAAAGGTTTTTGTGTTCAATACATAATAGTAGAGAAGCGAAATTTGTAAATAAATCAAAAATACGATATTATATAAAAATTATAATTGATGAATTTTCAACGAAGATCTTTGAAAGTAATAATGAGGTAATTGCCAATTAAAATTTAAAAAGCTCCTTGCAAATTGATTTCATTGCACCTTAGGTATATCAAAATGATAATACAATGATTTCATATTGATTTCTAACCTTTTTCTTCCAATTTATTTGAGATATTAGGTATACTTGAATCAAAACAACATTGTATTATATTTTTTATTTAGCCTCTTCAATATGAATTGAATAGAGCTATTTAGAAAATTTCAATTAATGTGAACTGTGGATGTAGTTTAATGGAAATATGAAATAAAATAATGTATGTTAAAAAAAATTCGTTTTATATCTAGTTCTTTAGAATGGCAATAGTAAGGTACATTCTCGTGTTATTAATTTCTTTTGTAAGAAATGAACAATTAACTCGCAGAGGAACACCATACACGGAAAAGATGAGATGATGAGGAACAAGGCGAAAAATTCGAAGTAGTCAGCAAAAGTGAAGCAATTTGTGGCCTTGTCGTCTTTATTCGAAATCTTGAGATGGTCGGAAAAAGCGAATTGGGCGATCTTCCACAATCGAGTAATTCCGGCTTCGAAGGTCAATTTTGAGAAAGGAGAGTTCATTACTCTAATGCGATTACGTCCCTCGAGATTCTTCTTATACAGATGGGAGATCAAATTCTTTTGTCCTGTGGAGCTATTTGGGAACTCCAGCCTTTCCAAATTATTAAACCGAATCTGAGTCAAATTAATGACATTTGAGTCAGTAATACAGTTTTTGGGCTTGATCCGTTGAGTGCAATCAATCAGAGTCCCATTGGTTTTTGAAATTAAATGAGAGTCCTTAGTTTTCAAACGACTTTGATTGGAGCTTGAAATGCTTTCAAAGGTAAAGGCAATGTGGGATCTACTCAAGTTGATTTCATAGTTGAGTTCATAAGAAGCGAGGAGAATGAAAAAGAGAACTTTCCCCGTTCCTTGAATTACTGACTTTGAAACGTTCAAAACCTCCGGATGCTTATCTCTCTTGTAAAGGCCGAATACGCCAATTAACTTTTCTTTAAATCCTTTCAAAACTCTTTTCTTTAAAAGGAGAATTCGACTCAAAAAGAAACAAAAAGACGAAGTTCTCCATTTCCTCGTACTTAACAAGTTTTTCATAAATAAAATAATTTTTATATTTGTGCTACAAAATCTAATTTCAAACAGCTGGAACATCTTGTTTTTAATCGTGTATAAATAAGGGTTTGTAATGTTAAAAATGACATCAAAACAAGAATCAAAATAAATATTATGTAAATAATACTTTATATTCTAAATTAACTTAAACAAAGTTAGATATTCTTTTTAGATTAAGGTAAAGTTAAGTTAATGTTCACTTTTATACATATTTGCTGACATAAATTTGCTTCTCAAATAACATTTTTATTCTTATGTATTAAAAAAATATGCTATACTAAATACTAATTTTTTAAATATTATTATCAGTATGTAAATATAATATGAACACCTAAATAAAATAGAAAGATGAATGGTGTTTACTTGCAGTTAGAACTTTCAGATATTGTATATTTTTCGAATGAAGAAATGGAGATTGTGATTAAGTATACCTATTTATGAGTTAAGCCAGTTAATGCGTGTGATAATGTGTGGTGTGTACTGTTTTCATGTGAAGTTGCGTGTGTGGATATTCCACGTGCGTTCCAAATTCCGGTTCAATTGACCTTAACTTCACTTGGAATTCGTCTTATAAATTTTTAACGCCTATCTTAAGGTTGTTGAATGACATGTATATACTTCATGATATTATAAGCAAAGAAGCATTTTTACAAAGCATTTAAATAAGAAATAATAAGTCATAATAGATTTAAGAGTGTTCGGTAAGTTTCATTTACTCGAATTTGACAATATTGGAATTAAATGGCTATAGATATATCCAAAACAAACTAAAATGATGCTTAATTATTACTTGTTGTGCTTATATATTTCCAACATTTGAATGTTATTTATATTGGCAATGATCTATCAATAGCCATATACGCATACTGGCCGGTAGGCTGCCATTTACCTGTGCATATGATTTTATGAACATATAGGAGAATATAATAAAATAATGAAAATGTAAAATTATATATCTATAATTATGACTAGTTAACACATTCAAATGAACTTCAAGTGGCAAATGAATAATATGCTTAATGCAAGAGAGTCACATTATATATTTTTTAGAATTTCATCTCAACGGTGATTTTATTAAGATGAACCAACAAAAAAATTCAACAATTAACAACAGAAATGAACCAATTAAAAGAAGATTCAAATTGACAAGAATGAAACTTTGGATATAATTTAAAGTTGAAAGATTCTAAACATGTAGCAATAGTTTAGTTAGATTGCAATTGATGTTCAAGCACGGGTAGAAATGTAATTGATGAGGTCGACAACACGGCAAGAATACCCATACTCGTTGTCGTACCAGCTGACAAGTTTCACAAACTGAGGGTTCAGCATAATTCCAGCATCAGCATCAAAAATTGAACTGCGAGAGTCTCCAATGAAATCGCTGCTCACAACATGTTCCTCGGTGTATCCCATTATTCCACGCATTGGTCCTTCTGACGCTTCCTTAACTTTCGCCTTGATGTCTTCATAAGAGGCAGGCTTGGCCAAACTAGGAAAAAACTCCCATTAGATCACAACTTCATAAAACTCTATTCATTTAATTTAGCCACGAAATTCATGTTATGATCCAAGTAATAGCTGAAATAAGATTATAATTATTAATTAATTTAATTACCGGCATGTAAGATCAACGACAGATGCATCATGAACAGGGACCCTGAAGGCCATGCCGGTGAGTTTGCCATTGAGGTCGGGAATAACTTTGCCAACAGCTTTAGCTGCTCCAGTTGCAGCTGGAATGACATTCTGACTCGCACCACGTCCATCTCTCCACAATTTTCCTGATGGGCCATCGACAGTCTTCTGGGTGGCAGTAATGGCATGAATTGTGGTCATCAGTCCCTCGACGATTCCAAAGTTGTCGTGGATGATCTTGGCCAATGGAGCCAGGCAGTTGGTGGTGCAAGACGCATTGCTGATGACCTTCATTGATGGATCAAAAGTCCCTTCGTTGACACCCATGACGAACATGGGAGCATCGGCGGAAGGAGCTGAGATAATCACTCGCTTGGCTCCTCCTTCGAGATGAAGTCCAGCCTTCTCGATGGTCGTGAAAACACCGGTGGATTCGACGACAATATCGGCTCCAACTTTTCCCCATGGAATGTTTTTTGGGTCACGTTCTTGGTAGACGGTGATCTTGTTACCTGAATAACAGAGAAATGACATTGAGTACATTTGCAAGTCTAATGCTCGAATAAGGAGATGTGTCAATGATGTTGGAATTAGCATAATAAATAAATGTAATCTGTCTCCTCACCGTTCACCACGAGGAATTCTCCGTCTTGAGAAACTTCCCCTTTGAACTTCCCATGTGTGGAGTCGTACTTGAACATGTAGACCATGTAATCAACTGGAATGAATGGATCATTGACTGCAACGACCTGCGTGCCCTTCTCAAGGGCAGCCCGAAGGACGAGACGTCCAATCCTCCCAAATCCGTTAATTCCAACTTTAGTCATTTTCAATCTGAAAATAATGAAATGTTTTATTAATTCAATGTGTTTAATAATTGGCAATGCTAATGTAACATGTATGGTAAAGCTCAGTAATTTTTATTCTAATGAAATTCGGGATTCACATTTGCATAATGTTTGATTTAGTGGTGCTATAGTATACAATTTTACAAATAAATGACAATGACATTCCCAATTTCAATAATCCTAACAAATGCTTCTAAAGTTTGACTTTATTCGATACAATTTTCATTGTTATATTATGTTTAATTAAAGATTAAAAAAATCATACAGCAACCGTCCATCCATGCATGGCATGATGGATATCAATATAATTGTTATAATAATTTGTTATGACAAAAACTTGGCGAAAAGACTAATAATAAACGATAAAAGACATTATATGATGCTAGAGATTTTACGATCTTTCAAGTGTAATTTGTTTAGAAAGAATAACAAATAGAGTAAAAAGTCTTACCGGTGTGGGCGAAGTTAATGGTGGCTTTGGCTTGGCTTGATCTCGTGATTAGACTCTGCCGAGTTGGAACTTGGAATAAAGAGAGCCCAAGTTGGTGCAAGAAGAGGAGCAAGATGGCTTGTAATGAGAACTCGCACCGGTAGAAGTAGATAGTTAAATTAAATGACCTTGTGGCATATATCAAGTCTATCCAGACCAGTTGTACTTGTCCAGATCTTGTGGAATGGAAATTTTGTACTGTCAGATGTCCGCTACCTTCTTTGTAAGTATTGGCTGACGGCTAAAACTGGATACAAAATTTGGTGGAGAATTTGGTGAAGAACTTGCAACCTGCAACGTCCGGAACTACAAAGTCTGATCATAAGTTTAAACACAGTTTATTAACTGGTATAACCTTTAAAACAATAAATTTTATTAAAATATTATATATGCTGTTAAGTATTTTCAATGAATTATAAAATATAAATATGGTAAAAATATATTCTATCTTGAAATTATCAAAAATTGTTAAAATCAAATTACCCTTTTTCTCCATCACATCCTATTTTTGCATAAGATTTTTGGTACCTATTAACTAAAGTAATTTTTGTATATTGCAGGTTCAATTACCTCCGAGAGCAGAATTTCTGCAGAGAGCACAGCTTGAAAAATCATCCTTTGCCTAATTTATTTTGCCATTTCAAAGATCCTCCAATTAGAGATCAAAACTCAATCTCTTCCGTTTAGTATAACCGACATTTTAGCTGAGTTATTGTTTTAGTGCACCATTAATTTTCGTTAGATTATTGAGCATTAAAACCGAGAAAGGATGAATCGGGCAGCTCAAAATGTAATTAAAGTTATTTCGAAGAATTTAGAAGTCAAAAGTGGGAACCTTATTGTTAGCCGCGTGTGCAGATCCAACTTCTCTTGTTCTTCATTGAAGGATAAGAAATTTAGAAGGTACGGAAGAAATAAATTTTCAATACATTTATAATCATTTTCATTATCAATTTCATCATGTATTCCTTCATAATAACTTTCATCTTTTTAATATTCGTGTAGATGGACAATTAAAAACAACATTTTGAAGAATTCCATTCTTGGGAAAGATGCATTGATAAGGGAGTTTTCTGCTTTTAATGGCACAAAAGCTTCTTCTACCTCGGCCTCGGTCGCTCCAAAATTATTTTTAAGCTTTACATGCAAGTAAGAATTTCTAATTAATTAATTGAAATTATTTTCTGTTTATTGTTTATTCATATTTATTTCTAAATATGAAGACTTTTCTCAAATTCTTAAAACTTTTTCATTCTAACTTAATTTAAGAAATTAGATTAAAATAATTTAATACCGTTTACAGATTATTTTTAATGGCGCATTTTCATTATTTGATTTTACAGAGTATGTAATACTTCAAATTCATATACTTTTTCTAAACAAGCTTACGAAAAAGGAGTTGTAATTGTTACGTGTAAATCCTGTGAGAACAATCATCTAATTGCTGATAATCTTGGATGGTTTGAAGACGTAAAAGGGAAAAACATCGAAGAAATAATGATAGAAAAGGGAGAAAAAATCACTAAATTTGTTTCTAATGATGTAAAAGAAATTCTGCCTAAGGATTGAGCTTTTGTTTTAACTCTTACAAACGAATCAAAAAAGTTTTTTAATTTTACTTTCCGGTTTGATTTTTATCTTCTGGAATTTAAAAGTTCATCTTGTCAAGTCTTTTTTGAGGCAAGTACCTAGTCAAACGTCGTAATTATTAAGTAGTTTATATTTTTTACATATGCTTTATATAATGTATAAGAAAATTAAATCACAGAGATTATCAACAATTGTTCTTTGAATTTGTCATTAATCATTTTATCATGTACGAGTAAAACTAGTAGGTATTTCATTTGAACAATTTATCTATTATAGCCAAAGAGAAGCAACTTATGACTTATGAGTAAATGGCACATGTCATTTGTACCTTCAAAGTAGATTTGTTCAACTCATTAGAAATCAAGGAGAGACGGATGATGTTTGTTTTTTGCATGCATGGTTAAGTGGAAATATGTGACAATGACCTCTCGTCGTCGCCAAGTGCGTTTTGAACAATTTTAACTCAACGTCAGAGCAAACACACACACAACTTGTGTAGTATGGCTCACTAAAGGCGAACACACAGATCTGAGAGCCGGCAAAGAAGTAAAGAGGTGAGAAGAAAGGGGAATGTACCTTATATGCTAATCTTTTGGAAAAGTGTAGCTGCTGATTATAATGAAAGTGGCACATGTCATTTGTATCATACAAAGCAAGCCTTTGTGTTGCCTATTAGTCGAGAAGAGAACCTCTCAACTTCTCAACTGGCTTATGATGTTTTTTTTTCAAAAGTGGACAGAGAATTAATATGACTCGTGTAGAATATGCATCCGCTTCCTCTGTTCCTCTCTCTCTAAAGAGATATGATCTCGGGTTTAATTAGGAAAATTGATATTTAGCTACTTGTGCTTAATCATCCACAATATTAATTAGTGGTTTGCTCTCTCGATTAGCTCGTAAGAATAAGAACTGCTTCTTTTCACTTTTTCATATTTGTATTGACTAGCTTCTTGCTGCCAATTCGTACAATTTAGTAAACATGTTATAATTCTAAAACTATCCAATATCCATATTCTTTGCTTATATTTGTAAAATGCATAAAAGCCAAAGACAA
Organism: Neelides sp. FZ-2019; assembly: GCA_009869795.1. Taxonomy (NCBI): domain Eukaryota; kingdom Metazoa; phylum Arthropoda; class Collembola; order Neelipleona; family Neelidae; genus Neelides; species Neelides sp. FZ-2019. The sequence continues at coordinate 115,005 of VJMY01000042.1, read as the reverse complement.
TAATCAATGAAGCCATTAATTAGTTAAATATTATATAAGCTATTCGTGTTAAATAATTGAAAGATATTATTAAAAGAATTTATAGCGATACTACCTACTTCATAAAACCTTAACTTAAAATCTATTTAAAATGACAAGTAAAAACAAGTAAAATCTTAATTGGGAGTGATTTCTCTTGTACCATATGACCTCACCTGTCATTGACATTTCTTTGAGTCTTTGAATGGGATAAGTTGGAGAAACTGAAACTTTGAAGTATAGCTGTGAAATATGATGTTTGGTTTTATGCATTTAACACACTTCCTCTGGAAATGAATGATGTTTTAAGGCTTTAGGTTACAGGTCGTGACCATTCTTTTTGCAAATCGTCAAATCATGAGGAAAATTAACCTAGAGGTCTTTTTGAAAACGAAATTTTCCATGTTGTCTACTTTACACGCTGCCCGCACAATGGTCAAGATTATTCTATAAAAACCATTTTTGGAGATAAGGCGGTTTTCACCAACCTCCGCAATTCCGCATTCCTATAAAATTATTTTCAATTTCAACTTTATACGATAAATTGTAAATTAGGCATATAGTCTCACCCATTAACTTTGTGAGAAACATTAATTTCTTCCACGAATACTTACTTTTCAAAAGTATTCACGTTTTTTATTTGTATGTATAGACAATAGTATATAAGGAAGTGCAACTAGCAATTACATGCATATTACAAACCTATGAGCCTAATTTACTTTTACTTGTTTTGGATATAACCGATCTACATTGTATTCCGATGATCGAACGGTCGTTAGATTTCTTATTTACTATAATGCAAATACGGAAAGAAACATGAACTCCCTCATTGATAAACCCATTCATAAGGGAGAACATGATATGCGGAATTAAGCCAGAGACGTACATTGATTCATGTTCAAGTGTTCTTGTATTATTTATTACGTTATGTTTTACAAGTCTCATTCTTATAGATCTAATGTTTATGATAGGAATGGATACACTCATGAGTTGGACAGGACAAGAGGGTGAATCCTTGTGAGCTAATTGAGCTCAATCGAATGCGTATTCGAGAGTCCTTGCTTTCCTTGTACAGGAATTCTAGTAATTTCGTGCAGAGAAGAAGAAATTCGCACTCTTTCTCTTGAATCGCGTACAAACTTCTCAAAATTAGCATAAAAAGTAAGGCGTCTTGAAAGGGCAGGGCGAAGCCCCCAAGCCCTCAAGAGTAAATTCAATTGTTTGCTTTCACGTCCGCCCTTCCTCTCAACATCTTCTTATAAAAGATAGAAAGTAGCTAAAAAGCTTCAAATGAACACAGAATGCCATACCCAGAGATAAATACTTATATACAAAAAACTTCTATTCAATTTTTGCATATACTTAAGTATTATTTTTATTGTTGCATACTTCTTTGATAAACGATTTGGAAAAATAAAATTGAAGACTGAATAATTCGAAGTAATGTATTAAAGTACTAGATTATCACAATTTCCAAAAGATATTATTGACTATTAATTTTTCATTCTGGATGATATCAAACATCATCTTCTGTCGCCAACTCATTATCATAAGGATTTCATTTGCTAACTGCAATATACTAGTGACTTGACTTTTAAAGATAATCAGATAATGGGTTTAACTCTTTATTACCTACTTATAAAATATCTCGATTTTTGAATATATTATAAGTTCGTAGAAATTGTACAAAGGCTTATGCTGAGAATTACATGCATTTTCTTTAAGCAAAAGGTGCACAACAGATGCAACGTCCTAATTGAAATGTTTTAGTTTTCATTTCTACTTCATTCGAAGAATGCTTAATCATTTAAGGGTTTAATGAAATGATAATGAAATTGGCAATAAGTCATATAAGGCATTATAGGAGCCCTCGTAAATGTTCAACGAGAGAGTGCAATTTTCTTCTCTTGTCAACTGAATTTTGAACTGGCCCCATAATTCAACTTACCAGATGTTCGCGTGATGATGCGATTCTTACGAAGAAGAGTTTTCATTTGACCAGACTGAATAGCTCTAATACTTATATATACATATTATCTTGTATATACATAAGAGAGTAACGAAAGTTAATCCCTCTGTTTAATGTAAGGAGGATGGTGAGAAAAACAAGAAGGAAGCTGCAAGGAAAGTTCTTTGAGTCTGACCATTAATTAGCAAACAATAAGAACCTTACAGCGTCATTCAGAGAAACGATGAAATATTACTGCTAATTAACCGTTAAATAAAAAAGGGTTTAGCCAATATAGCAAAGCTGAATTAATAATTAATAAATATAAAGGTAAGATTACCTATTGTAATATATAGTTTAGATTTTAGAAATTCATATTTGGATTTAAAGCTGAGGTTAAATTGAGTCATTTATCAACAAAAATTTTGAATGTGATTATGAAATCAATCAAATTCTATTACGAGTAATATCTTCATTTATATTTATAATTAATAATATAAAATATTTATATATATATATATATATATATATAAGATTCTTTATGACGTTCATTCCATGTCAAATGTATATAAAGTATGCATATTCTTTTTAAAACGGCAAAGGAATTCTGATTAAGTCATCGCGACTTTCTTGCTAAATTGGTGAACTTTTGAAATGGGAAATCGCAAAAATTTAACCTAAGCCAAATTCGAATTTTTATATTTTCTAATAAGTATATAAGATACGTGGTCAAATAAACGTGCAAGCGTAAGCAATGATGATATGAATGGAATGTGGAAGTTGAATAAGGAATAATTTTATTAAACTGAATTATGTGATCTCCCAAAACAATCGTGAGACGTGATTTTACTTTGATTGCCAAATTTAAACACAATTCCAGATATAAGTTGAGATATTGTGAGACGTCTAGTTTATTTTAAGTATAAATTATTGAAATTGGAATTTTAATTTGGATTCAGGAAATGAAAATCCAATATACTTTCAAAAGTCTATTTCAATATGTAGTTTTATTTAAAATTTGAATTGTTCATAAAATCTATATTCTTACAACCAAATGTTTATATCTTAAAACTAAATCTACCTGAATGTTCCATCTATCTTAAATTATTAATTCTATTACTTACAATTTAAATCAGATCTTTAATATTACTTGAATGATAAAATCTGAAATAATTGTCAACCACACAAAACATTCTAAATAATATTATCATTAATATGTAATTTAACCTTTTAAAATCCATTTGTGCATTTCCATTAATGGTATGTCAAGGCAAAGAAAATATACTTTTCAGTTTGTTCTAACCTAACAAGCTATCAGCGAATATCAAAACACAAACGACATAATTTAATGTTTATATTTAATAGGTATATTTATTCAATGTGCATGTATAATTAGAATAGATGGAAAGCTAACGATTAAAATGAAAATATTAAAAAGTTAATTCTTCGATTTATAAACATTATATCTGTTATTATTAGGCATTATTATCAGAAAGATCATTGCGAAAGTGCAACGGGTTAAATATTAATTATAATAAAACAAAAATTAAATTAGATTAATGTTACGAAGTCGATTTCTTTAAATGAAATTACTCACTGAATCTTATAACTTACCTTAGATTTAATAAGCTAATTATAGTTGAACACGCCAATTACGATTATGAAATTGATAGATTTGTAACTAATACCAAGTACGGTTCATTGTTAGTGGGCCAAATGAGACAAGCTGTCAATCCAGCAGAGGTATCAAAGTGTGCCTGCCATTGCTTTACATAATATTTTAACGATCAATCAGTCTATTTTCAATGCAAGGTCGTTTTCTCAGAAGCTTAATTAATATGATCAAAACGATCACTCTTGCCACTTTTATATATTCAATCACAATTAAATTGAAACAATTAAAAAAATTTGTTAAAAAATTAAGCAATTCGAAATGTCAAAAATGTGTCATATTGTCTTTATTTCTTAATTTCTTACAATTTACAAGAAAACGCTTTTAAAAACTTCAAATTGAGAATGAAAACCTAAGTAGTTCAACAACAATTACACGATAGTTTAAACTAGTTTGATTTTTGATACATGCGTTCGGCTTCAATTGTTTATTGGCATTAAAACCAGGGATTTTAATTTCATTCCATACACAACATGAATTAGGTTTGACTTCTTTGTATTCCCTGACATAATCAATTAAAATGGTTTCCTGGTTGTTCTGCTCTTGCATATTAAAACGACGGTCCTAAATCAAAGACGTACCCTGAACTTCCACTGCTACTTTATGTAGGTAGAATCTCATACTAGAAGCTTGACATTTGTTCTGACTTAAATGTCTGATATATGACCAGACAGACATTAAACCAAGAAAATATAACGACGACACTATATAATCTTTACAGGATCGATGAATAATTTTTAGATATAACAAAACAGACATTTGTACGAGCCAATGTGTCATATAATAATGCAGCTTCCTATGAAGCCTACATGATATACTAAGTGGTATACTAAGTTTAATACCCCATCCTGCACTCACACATTTAAAATAAAATGATACAAATTCTCAAACCTACTTACTTTTTACACTTTGCACATATGAATAAGGTTAAATTGTTTTTCCTCTTCAAATTGCCTACCTCCTTATATGCCATGTCTGTCAGAGACCCAACGCGCACATGATTCACATAAAAGTATCTATTTTCTTTTTCCAAGAAAGAAAGATTTAAAAGTCCAAATTCCTCTGCGAATTTAATTGAAATTTTTCATTAAGGCTTGAATGGCATCTCATACAATCTCCTCACAAACCACATGAGCAATTAAACGTTCAAGTCGAGTAACCATTCAATATGGCAAATCACATTATATTTAAACTATTCATTTGAATTCTCCTTCCTAGTCATATGTAATGGATCTCTAATGAATTATAACGTGAGAGGTGTCTGCATTATATGCCGACGCATATGAGCGTAGCTGGGCAAAGTACTAGAACTTTTGACCAAGAATCTTTGACCTGATTTTAAATATCTGTTCAATCTAACCTTCTCGAATAAATTGTTAATTGAATTTAAAATTAGGAATTCGCGCACTCAAGTACAAACTCCACGCAAAAAGTTTCCTACATAAGAAAATAAATTCAAGTTCTTCTATTTTTCTCTCGGCCATGGCTCGACTCCGTATGCATATATAATAGTCTCTCACAATAATCTGTGGAAAAATTTGCATGTCTGACAAGGCATCCAAGTTAAACTGAAAAAACTACAGCCCCTGTCTCTCGTAAATTGAGAACGTGGAGAAGGAGCATTGAGCATTTAATCCGCACACACACACATTACTAAATGAACAAGCCTGAGCACGACGACGACGAGTCTCAAATATTTTTGCTACAGGCATCTTCAAAGGAATACGTACATGGGAATGAAAAGTTTGGGGAAACGAATGTTTGCCTACTTTTTGACCCAAGAGAACTCTATAGGCTCTGTTAAGGAAAGGTGGCAAAGGGAGGAGCTGAAATCTTAGGCTGTATTTTATGTAGAACATGACTTTCTGACCGTCGTTTTGAATTCCTAAATAGTGTAATTAAGTCTTTGTCCATTTGCATGTAAGTAAGAATGAGGAACGAGTCAATTCAAGAAGTTAATCAATTTGAAGTTGTTGGTAATAAAGGTCCTCAATAGAACAGCGATCTCCTCCGGGTAATCACACTGACACCCTGACATCTGACACGCATTAGACATTTCTACCAGACAGCACCTTTTCTCTTAAATCTTCAAAACCTTTAACTTTTATCCCAATCATGCCCACTTTACTTTCTATTACTGACTCATTTAGACTCATTCTTTCAAAATTCCTATATGCCCAATTCACAATAAATTGACGTGTGAAATGTCTGACTCTGACTTTAAGAAGCCTCTATACTGTTCATACAATAGAAATTTCTATATAGTCTTAAATACTTTTGACATTCATCTCTTATTTTATATGGCAAACCTACCAATAGTACCAATATGCCTTTCTTTGAACTTTGATTCGACGTAGCAATTTTTAAGAATATGATGCACACATAAATGATAATGTAGACCATATAGATAAATACATAGCTTAATATTGTAACTCTATAAAACTCTAACGTAAATTGTACTTTAATATTAAGAGGATTATTAGTTATAGTTTGTAATAGTTCTTGGATTTCCAATGTGATATAGATAATAGATAGATATAATGAGAATACGCGGGATAGAAAATTGATTGCAACATTGAATTGTTCAGAAAGTGGCATGTGAGTTAAGAGTTTAAAAGCTTAAGGATTGAGATTGACCCTCTGACTTAATCGACGATCAATACCCAAGTAGCTGACATTCAATCAAATTCTTTGAAATGGAGATCAAGGAATGATTATCAATCTTTCAGCTTTAAATATTAATTCTCTCTCTTGTTTGTATTCGTGTGCACGATGAAAATTTATCCAACTTCATTATGTAGTCAAATTTGTAGAGGTATTTATTATTTAGACTCTTAATTGTATGAACATTTGATTTGAGTGGAGCGATGCCATTTATGTATGTACTACATGAATTACACGATGTTACTTTTCACAGGTTCGTGCATGCAAGATGCCAAAATGCCAATTTTATGAATTATTGGATTGAAATTAAATCCTGATTTTCTTGGTCATGGGATTTTTTAATATTGAAGAATTATATTGCTCGTACTAATATAGTAGGTAAGATTCAATGGACATGGGGGAGTAAAATATATAATGCATTCAGCAAATTGTGGATTAAAAGATTAATAAATATGCCTAAAGAATTTAGTATATTTTTATGAGAGTTACAGATTTAATTTAATATATTATGCTATATGAAATCTACAAAAATAAGCATATTGTAGGTACAACCTAAGGATTTGTAGTCTTATGGATTGGATATAAAAGGATTTGTTTTGTTGCCTTAATGTATTTTTCGGGATTAGTCATATAACTCTTTAATCTCCTCCTTTCATTTCGCAACGCCTTCACGATTTTCACGACACTCATCAGAAGTTGGTTCTTATTAGTTTTGACAGGTTTTCCTATGGCCTTAATTGGGATGAAAAGGGAAGGGATTAATTCTCAAATTTTAATCCAATTTTCTCATAAATAAACTTGTGTTCACAAGATCTTATGGAATTAGAGACGTGCCATGCAATATGAGCCTCATCATTTTAAAGCCCATTTCCTATCAACCTGTAAATTATCTCCTGTCGTCTAAATCATTCTTTAATTGATAAATGCTAATTATTGACTTGAATTAAATAGCTAATTGCAAAGTTTGTTTTTGGATAAATAATAATTACTTCTATTTTTAAGCTCTATGTATCCATTTAAGAGGAGGATTTTGATTTTAAGTAAGAAATAATCAAAAATAATCATTAAAGAAACCAACTGAAAGAACAGTACCTAAATAATCAAAATCACTTAACAGATCTCATATTAGGTGAAAATATCTCAATGCTGTTCCTCATTTTAAATATTCGTAAATAATAGTAATGATAAAATTATACCTTTTGGAATGACATTTATTGTTTGAGTTATTTGGGAGAATTGAGGAGACGACCAGAGTTCCTTTTCATATCAATAATATTTTTTTCAATACGGACCTTATTGAATTGTTTGAGTTATGGTATTATGTTGAATATTGATATCAACTTATTAAAATAAATTTAAAATATCATTATTATAGAGTTAGCTTGAAGCTTAAAATCAAATGTATCAATAATATCTAAATGATAAATAAAGATGCCACTAGACCGAAGAGATTGCTTTCTCTTTTGATTTGGTATACTAAATTTTTTAAAATAGATATCAAGTGCCAAAGTATATCCTAATAAACATAGCAATAAGTGTCGTTCAAGAATCCATTGTTTAATTATTCATTAAATTGTTGGCCAACGTTTGGACATATACCTCACTCATTTGGCAAAACATTGTAAATAATAACTTTATATATTTAATTTATGCTTATTGAGCTATTTGGGAAAACTCAGTCAGCCCTGCTTTCGTCAATAAATTAACAATTTAAAATTTAAATGCGATATTGTTTACCCAATCAATAATAAATTTGCGCCGAATTGCTCTAATAATATTTTTTCAATATATTTGCTGAGAGACCGTGAGTGTTTGGGTAGTGTATCGAAAGAATATGAAAAATGTTTAAAGCTCCGTTTCAATTTTTAGTACCCACATGTCAATTGTTTTTCTAATTATAAGCATGAAACATGAAAGTTTGAACAAAATTCAATAATAATAAATAGAATTTCAATTTCCATATTTTTATTTTTATGAATAAATATGTAATAGAATATGTGCTCACAGGACAGTAGTAACTACCATTGAAGGTTTGCCTTTCTCAAAAAGTGTTTAAAAGGCAGATAAAAGTTTAGTAAATATTATTGTATTTGGTCCTTGAAGCGCGAATAGAAAACGAATCTCATTTAATATTTAAATGAAAAGGAGAGATTTTCATCTTAAATCAACATGAGGATCGGTATTCATATAAAAACACTTGAAATATGTCTGCTAGCGTGCCTCTCTTCCAAGTTGATATGAATAAGTTTAAAATGAGAACAGAGGTGATAAGTGATAAACACATATTACACTCTATATTTTAAAATCCCTCATAGCCCTTTCCATTCTCTCGAATCTTCAAGTTAATCAACCCTCACTCTCAGTCAGTTTTTTATTTACTAGCATATAGAGCTAATAAAATAAATAGTTTTATTAAGTAATCTGGTTCAAACCGAGACATAAACTCCTCAGACAGATTTCCTATCTATCAAATTAACCGTCTTAAATGAATTGCTGCTGAGCTGTAAATCAATAGCTATCTTGCTCAAGTCAGACAAAGAAATAACGCTTCGTAGTATCAGCAAAGGATTCAAGGATACATTTCACTCTCACAGTGGGATCCAACTTTTTAATTCAATCCGAGCGTACTATTATTTACAATAGAAGGAGATGCAAGACCTAACCTAGCCTAAGACATAATTCATCGTCTTTTGTTTTTAAAACTACTAAAACAAATATATGCCTTTGAGAGGAAAAGGAAATTTCACCTTCAAAAATTCCACAATCTTTTATCTAATTCTTATATTTTGCGTATTCTGTTAATTTTTAACTTATGACATGAGATATATGAATTTTTGTACTTATTTGACTTATGTAGGAGGAAATGTGACTAATAAGGGTCAAGGGTTTTCTAAGCTGCCTCGTTTTCCACTTCTAATGACTCGAACTTGCCAATAAAGCCCCTCTGCTGTGTAATTTACTTTTTTGGAAGGAACGTTGAGTTGATAATTGGGAGTTTTTTGGAATTTCGGCGACTGTGTGTATTAGTTATCGTAAATCTATCTCTATTATATGATCAAGACAAATATTCTCACGTTGATCGATACTCCTCATTTAAAATGTTGAAATAAGTTCACTCTAATAAATTACTATTTTTTCCGACACGATCACGTTGGAATGCAATTATGACAAGAACAAACAGACTCTTAACACGATTCCTGTAAGATCTTATAAGAATTAGGTAAAAATATAAAAGCATGTTCTTGCCATTTCCCCTTTCTCAAATTCAAAATATTATATTTATGTAAACGATTGGCCAATGTTTGGTTTTAGTTTTAAGCATTTTCTTGCTATATACCAATATACAAAATAAATGTGTTTTAATAAATTCTGTTAAAATTTTGTAAATGCATAACAATTGTGTCATATGCAATTATTATAGGTATTATAGATTATAATAACATTTTAAACTGCATTTGACCATGAAGTGCAATGAGCAGAGAATCAAAGACTTGAAATCCACAAGAAGGCATTCTTGCGTAATGTATATGAGATCATAAGGATTTCCGTCAGATGAAAATACAAGCTTACAAAGCCTATTTTAATATTACAAAAAGAATTCAAAAAGAATTCTTATGAAATCAAAGTCATTAGTTAAATTGGAAGATAAGGACGGTGACTAAATAACTCAATGAATCTATTTGGTTATTTTATTTCTTCTCCTTACCCACAAGAAAACTCTTTGAAGAAACTCGCCATTAAATTCTTCTTTTGAAGAGATGCAGTGAGTGTGTTTAAAGATTGATTATTATATTTATTATTATTCCTTTCTTGAAAAATTCGTTTCTTTTAAATTTTTCAAAGAATTGCATACTCGCCATTTCGGTATTTCTTATTTTTAAGTAAGATTAGATGAAATATAAATGCCATTTTAAATAATAATTTTATTCAATTGAAAATTTTAATTATATTTAAAATTCATTTTGTGTATTATTTCACAATCACAATTACAATTATGCACTAATGCAAGTTTTATGCATGACAAGTTAATTTTGATAATTAATTCATAAAAACAAAAAGCTCATGTACCTATGTCTCACTCATAGTATGAAAGATAATTTTCATAAAGTTGATTGTATTTAGGAATTAAATAAGGAATAGTTCACAGTAGTTCACTTGTAACAACTATAACAAGCTGCCAGAAGCGATGATGTGTAATTAAGCTGTTTTAACTGGGAATTGTAAAACAAAAGGAAACAATTTGAGCTTTGACTTTTATGATAAAACTCAGAAAATGAGTAAATTGTAGGACGTGAAAAGAGAAAATCTTTTTTATGCAATGGGTTAACAAAGGGTAGTTTGAATTAAGGGGGTGAAGTCCCGTTCGCTCATAACTTATAGGCTTATTACCTCATTAGTGAGCAATATTCTCTCTTTCCGAGGGTGATGTTGGACAAGGATGAGAAAGACATTCGATTTCGTCAAATCTATTCAGAAAGATCTGAAACTCATTGTAAATAGTAAGAATATATAGGAATATTCAAAAATATTTGTTCATATCCCTAAATATAATTCTTACATTATATTATGGACTTAATCTGCAGTTCGCACTTAGGCTCAAAGAGACATTACAGCAACAATACATTTATTGTTGTGATTCACTTTTAATGATTTGCTGATTTGTTGTTGGAGGTATTATAGACTTTGTCCGCAATCTCGTGTGCGACGTGGCGTCCCAAGGAAAAAGAAGGTTTTTCCTTCTTTTAACCAAATTTTACCCTCGGATTCAAATTCAAAATGTCTATTTTGCAAAACTTGTGTACACAACTGTCACATTTTTTCTTGTATGCCTTTGGTAAGGTTTTTATAGCTCGAGAGAGAAGAAAATAGAATGAGAGTAATTTAGAAAACATCTCAGTTTTTAGAATGAGGAGATTAATCATAGAAAACTCTTTAATGAGCTATGAAAGTTTGTTTAATTTTCAACAGTAGCCGCTTAGAAAAATGCTTTGTAGTTCATTACCATTTTTCTTATTTATGACCTGAGAAGCATAATTGATGCTTAAATATATTTTTAATTATTAAATACTCTACTAACCTATAACCTACACCTTTGAGCATCCTACCTCAACCTAAATAGTAGTTTATATTTCAGAATTTCAGATTAACTTTTATGATTCGTCATATTTTAATTATTACTTCCTAAAACTTTAAATTATTAATTAATTTACATAATTTGTAACTAGTATTTGTGATTTTGATTTATAAAAAATAATTCAAATGTTGTACTTTTATAGCCAATCTTTTCACTACTTAACACTACAATTAAGGATCATTTTCTTGAGAGCGAGCGTCCTGAGTTGAATTTTTAATCAATCAACGGAAACCTATTTTATATAATAACTGAGGTATAAAACATTAACCGCTATATTAACTAATTATAAACATTATCAATTTCGTGAACTAAACTTTCATTTAATTAAAAGTTATGATCAAAAATTAAAAACGAGAAGAGATTTCATATGTGAGTGACCTGAGTGATGATGCTAATTGTGAGTTGCGTTTTAAATAAACTCAAAATAAACGTTTCTCCAATATTAAATTTTCACTTTTCTTAAATATTTTATCATTAAGTATGTGTTCATCATTAGTTTTGTAATTGTATACACAATGTGTTTTCAAACTTTAAATTCACAATGTAAAAACTTTATTTTTGTATCGTTAATGCTAATAATGTATCGTTATTGAAAGTTTTCAAATAGCCTTTTCAAGTCAATAGAGAACACCTTGGTAGAATGTCGAAAATTAATTCACCCCATTCTTAATTTAAGAAATTTAATTTTACACTTTACCTCACCACAAGAATTGTAAATCGTGTCAAAACGGTAATGAAAAAAGTAGTTTTCTCCTGCCATTTAATTGATAGAAAAAATGAGTGCAGTTCATTGTTGTTTCTCGAGAATCATTTGACTGCACTTTCAAACTTCAATTTGTATGAATGACTGAACTAGATTGAAATTCCTCCTCTGAAATGCTGAAACTCAAAAAAATTTGTTCCTACCTAATATAACTAGTTAGAATTTAAGGTCATGAAAAGTGTATTCTTAATCATTCTGCTCAATCAGTGAAGATCTTTTAAAGCTAAAGATTTCTACTTTCAAAGATGGCTTAATCAAAGGTTTAAGATTAAAATTGAAAACTAATTTGCATTTTAGCCATACATAATTGCTAATTAGGATAATTACTTTATTGCAAATATTGGTTATTGTTTATATTTAGGTAATCGAATATTACACATGATACGATCTTGTTCATAATCGACTCAAAATTGTTTATACAATGTTGTCCATTAATACAAAGTTGAGGATTATCGTTCGCGATAAGGAATACCCTAATTTACCTGTGAGGCTGTGACAAAACAATTTGACAAGGTATAAAAGCTAGTCATGGTTAAAAAAATAAATCTATTGTTTTCATCTGGTCACTCTTTCTTCCATTTTTTGCATAGCAGTACTTATCTTACGCTGGTACTTAAATGTGTAAACTCGAGTTCTGCACAGAGACGTCCATGCATTGTCGTCGAATTACATTGTTACCCTTTGGTTCATTCATTCTTCTTCTGTCAATGAAGTCGTGTGGTTTTTATCAATTCGCTTTTACTTGAACACTTAAAAGCTTAAAACTCTTACGTGGTGTATCATGTACCCCCAATGAAAATTTAAAATCTAACTACTATAGCAGTGTCTATGTCTATGTAATAGAAAATTTTTCTTTGAATGTCCAATTGTTACATCAGAATGAAACAAGAAACAGAACAGAAAACAGACGACCGCGTCAGAAAATGCTCATATTGAAAAGTATTCGTATTAAAGCTTTTAACTTAACCATCTAAAATACACCTTGCGCAATAGAACGATTTACTTAACATTGTAAATAAATACTCAATTTTTGACAGTATTTCCTTATATCTTACGATTAGTACGAGTACGTTTATAAAGCAAATTTATAAAGTAAATACAGGGTCGTCAATATCTTCTTTCCGCCTTGATGAATTTCACCCTCTTTTTAAGATACGAGAAATTCAGAAAAGCGGAAAGAATATATTGACGATCCTGTATTCAGCTAAAGGCAAAACTATATTATAGTTAATTGTGTGGACCTACTTATTTACTGCATATTATAATTTGTATGAGTTGAGTTCCTTCCTTTTGAATCCAATCATATATAGCCCATATTGCATGATCGGAAATTAAATACATAATAAATACCTTTCAATTTCCCATACCTTATTGTCACGATCTAAGGAGAGTTAAACCACTGCGGTTCTCTTGATCTGCCGGTCACCGTCAAATTTGCGAATTGAGACGGAAGTTTTTAAAAGTGCGAAGTGCACTCTGAGAGCCCAATTGACCAACTCAGCTTGAAGACAATTAAGAAGTGATGGAAAGAGTTTTGGAAATCTTGTCATTAAGGTCATTCATTCATTCACACGAGGCAAATTACCCACTTGAATGAGCAATCAATTTTCTAAATTTCTTGAACAGGCAGCACTAGACATGAAATATTCTGGTTTTCTTGTTTCTAATCCATTTCGTTTGACAGCAGCACGAGATGATAGATATATTCAAAAACGTTCATTAAGAAGCGGTAGAGTCGTCGACTCAGTCTTTTCACTATTTTATCATTATCATTCATTTCCAATTGGAAGTCAACGTTTGTAATAAAGTTTTATAATATAAAATATAAACTCAAGAACATAAAAATAAGCATTCAACATTCATGATCATTGGACTGAAATGACTCGAGTCCTACATTATTAGTTAGATTGTAAAATTAATTTCAACATTTTCATTTCAACATCATAATTTTAGATCGTCAATAAAAATACATTTTTTAGTTTTCATTATTAAATATATCAATATTAAAAATCTGAAGTTAATAAAATGATTCAAATTCGAAAGGCAAGCAATTTATATGTAAAAGCAAAAAAATAGGCTGCAAGGTATAAAAACCCAAAACGCAATTTACCAAATTAAAGGGGTAAATAAAATAATGGCGATATATCCTGGGAATACAGGAAGGGAAATAAATATTAAGTTTTGACAGCTAGACTCTAAATCCTTAACCTTAACTTCTGACTATTGTAAAATGTACCTGTAGAGATTTAATAATTTTGTTTATTATAGCTCCTTTTGAGTAACGAGATGGTAATTTTATTGTTTTATTGATACGGGTGGCGTTACCACCTTGAGAGGAAATGAATAAGAAACGGCGAACGCCATTGAGGAGGTGTGATGAAGCCTGTCGACGTTTCCCCTTCTTCCTATCAATTATTTACAATTGACAATTTTCACCGTCGTTTTGTCCTTTGGCCACTGTCACTGAGCGTACCTTGGCCCTCTCCTTTAATTTAACTGTAATATTACAAAAAACCAAAGCTGTGTATATCCCGTTTTTACTACCCAATTTAGTTTACAAAGCTTTTTACTCTTAAAACAAACTAAATAAGTTTTCCATTTAATTTAATTATTATGATTCAGACATCTTTCAAATTGACAATATAACGAGCGAGTCAAACAAGCCAAAGTTTATAGCGCATATTTAAATATTTTTATACAGTTAGTTAATATAGTTAGTTAATTTAAAATTCAATTAACACTCCAAATGTTTTATCCCATTAGACATCATTTAACTATTTAATTAACCGTTTATTTAATACTAAAACAAAATACATAAGAGTTGACAACGAAATCAATTTAAAAAAACCATTACATCAAAGACCGTTAAAACATTTATATTCCACCACAATGAGCATTAGTATGAAGTATCATGCTATCTGAAAAGTGATCGTAAAAATTCAAATAGGTTTGTGCGTAGAAACTCCGTCTTGAAATCAAGATCCAAAGGATTCTCTTCCTCTATTTTAATTGACACCAAGCCAGGATTCGAGCATGATAAAGGTAATGGAGTAATGGAGGGGTAAAGAGTCATAATATGACTCTCTAATGAATGATATTGATAGTAAAAGTAATAGAGTTGAATAAATGGATTGACAATCGTTGAGTGAGACCTGCCTTGTCTGTTTCTCGTCCTATGTTGTCGTATTCCTCGAGTCGTACATGTAGACTCCTATATACATAAGAAAGTCTACACATAGGGGTGGTTTCTGGTGGTGGTGGTGGATGGTGGAGGCTTCGAGGGAACCAAACCCACAGGACCGAAGGAGGAGTGAATGTGCTTCAAGAACTTCGTCGTTTCTTGGCTTGTACAACCGAGTACATATTATCTCTCTCTAATATGACTAGCTAGCCATGCTTGATAATGTATACATCTCTTGAGGTAACGTTGAAAGGGTTTGCCATTTACCGTGTGTAATAATGAGGAGAGAAGAAAGTAGAACTTGGGGAACTTCTATGGTCTAGAAATCCGCTGAGAATCCAACCATTTGGGATTTGGTGTCAGGCGGCCGAGCACTGCGAAGGAACAGAAGAAAAAGATATAAGAGATATATACATACACAAGTATAGAGAAAATTCTCAAGTACCCTTCAGTGTCTTAAGGTTAACTCACCCTTTCCTGCATGCAATTGTCGAAGAGGACTTCGGAGTTTTGAGAGACCTTCGTCTCGAGCGACTCTCTCCCCAATATACACACCTGTCTATCATTATACTTCAAAAGTATAATCTCCGTGAGTGAAATTGAAATCTCCAACTTCACAGTGCCATGTGTCTTCTCCCTTGATCCCTTCAACATAACCATTTCTTTCAAAGTTACTCTAGTGAGTAGATGAGTTTCTACTGAACTTATTTTGACAAAATGCTCAATTTTATGTATAGGTAAGCAATAATTTTATTTATTTTTATAGTATTAAAAGCACAAAATCTCTCAAATTCCAAAAAAATTATTCCCGTATAAAATATAATTAAAATATAACGATAGGTTTAGGACATAATGATGTGTGTGTGGATTTGAGTGAGATTTTGGCTTAACGAACAATTTAAAATCCTTTTTCTCATTCTATTCATTATCTCTTTTACAATGAAAATGCTCAACCCTGTTATAACCTTAACCACATGAATGACTGAGACTCTCAAGCCTGCCTCCACTTTCTTTCGAGTTTCACTCATCCTGATTAAATTTCCGCAGTCAAAGCCTCATTTCTTAATTCCAGAGTTATATGGTTTTGGTTGGAAATGTATGCAGGCTGACGGTTTCCCTTTCTTCCAAATACCATGCTAGATTACGAATAAGTGAGAATTAAGGTTAAAGTAACGGAAATGAGCCGAAGAAGCTAATTCAACGCTCCTGTATATTCACATATAAAATTAATTTTAATTTTTCACATCATTTAAAGCCGCTCCTGTACAATATGATATAAAAAATTAAGATATAAAGGTCAATTTTATAGGAATTGCACCTGTTAAGTTTAATTATTAATTAAACTTTATCTTCTTCTGTGCTCAGTGCAGGCATTTTTAATATTAATTCCATGTGTGCCAAGTGAGGGAAAGTCAAAAGAACGTATAAAAAGGAGCTGAACAATGGAAAAGATAATAATAGGTTGAGGAAATCATATTTGCCAGTTACCGTCAGTCAATCAAACAACAAGTGTACGTGTTTAGTTCTTTATAATATGGATATTGAGAGAAGGAGATTAGAGCTATTAAGTGTGTTTAGCAGCAGTAGCCATCATGGCATGTAGCAAAGGCCGCAGAGAGGAGAGATTTGAGGTGTTCACGTATTTCCTCAACCCACCCGTGCTCGATGAGAAGGAGTCATTCATTTTACCATTTCCTTGAAACTCGTTTACTCATTCAATACTTCATCCCATTGAGTCTACACACACGGGGAGATGGAAATGGTAGCGTTGTGGAGGGTGTAGGCAGCCTTACCAGTTTCTCACTCTCAACTCAACCGGATTGCCTTTTTAAATATGGACCAAAATTCAGGTTTAATTCTCTCGGCGAAAGTGAGTGATGTAGATTTATGGGCTAAATCTATTTGATTCCGACTCCGACAATGGTATAGCCATGAAGAACCATACAAAATGCTGGCAGAAACGATAGAGAAGACTCATTCAGAGCTATTAGCAATAAGAGGTCAAATGTTCATGTGTTTGCTGCATTCAAGTCACGAGTAAATGAGGCCTAAAAAATTCACAGAAATGGACAAGAAGATTGTGGATCGTCTGAAAAGTGCATCTCATTTGCATCTAATTCAAAAATGCATATCCTGAAAACCGGACTTCAATTTCCCTTCACGACTCTCCTATCAAACCCATTTTCACAATCTCCTTAACAATGTTTATATAGGTTTATCTCTTCTTTAAAGGAGTTAATGGTCCTTGTCTGGTTGTCGGAGTTGTCTATTAGCGAGAGAAGTCCATTCTGACTGAGTCGCCTACGGGTGGTCAGTAGTACAGTGGAGAAGTTGTGAATGAGAAGAGTCACGGATTTGCATTTTCACTCTCCTAACCTAGCCCACTGGGGAGCTCGGGAATTTTGATCTTCTCATTCTCTCACCTTCTCCGTTCCAACGGGACTCTCAGCCTCCTCAGGTGTCCTCAGATGTTCTCTGCCTCACCAACCACCTCCAACTCATTGTCAGAGGAAAGAAATGTGGGAAAATGTCTTGGAGAATATTTATTTGAGACTATCGCTAATGATCTAATCTTGCGATGAATTATGAAAGCTATGTATTATGATAAATATCCTTCACAACTTCCACTTTTCTGTTTATTAATAAATATAAACAAACGCTTATTTAGTTGGACTTATTCAGAGGGAAATATGATTAAAGGAAATAACTTAGTTATTTTAATTAAATACAGTATTTAATTATAGGGTTAAAACGTGCTAACACTCTTTAACCAGTGCATTTTATTTCCGTAATTTAATTACAGCTAATTACTCAAGGTCTTATAACAATAACTCTGAATCTAGACGTTAATCAATACAAATCCATCCAGACATGACTCTGAAGAGTCTGATCTCGATGTCTGAATGCTAAAATTATTTGATGAATTTATTTTTATGAAGTGTTTGGATTTATACGATGATGTCTGATGAGATTGAGAAACTATCAGCTGATAATAATGCATATTTCATATTTATATATTATACGAAAGATGTGAGTATTATTATTATTATGGGTTTTGAAACGACTCTAGGGAGTTTTTCTTCAAAAGCTTATTGACTTCATTTAGTTTTCTTTGTTGGTGGACTGGTGGTGGAGGAATGAACGCCATTAAGAGTTAGTCCTATCTAAGAAGGTAAGCAAAGTGGAAATCCTATTGTGGAAGGAGCATCTATCTCCTTTACCATCTTGCTATCTCGCCTTCCATCCCTCCCAGAGACGTTATAAAGCTTCATCAAAGTGAATCAGGCTTGTAAAAGAGAAAGTGTACGAGGAGCCTCATCCAAGTCAAGTCGAGTCAAGTATTTAAGAAATACCTCGAACTATGTACAAGTCCTATACGGCAGATGTGATTAGAGGGATTCTTAAATCCAAGGCTCAAATTCCGCCACGAAACCCATAGGAGAAAATGTACTGTAAAGTTTGTATGAGACAACATTGGAGTAGCATGGTTTTTGGCAAATACTTTAGCGAGGCAAAGTTCTGTAAAGTGGAAATACCAACAGATTCATTCACATTTTGCACACCAAACCCCATGGACGTGAGAAGTACGTGGCATGAACTCTACTCGCTCATCGTCAGCCCCTGTTACGCTCAAGAGCTCGAGACCCAAAGAGAAAATCCACATTTTTCTTCTAAAACGTTGCTGGCTCATCTTGAGATCGTTGGTCACTTGGCACAATTCGCCTTCATTCACTCGATAATTATTTTAGGTGCACAAAAATACTTTTTATTCTCTTACATAAATGGCTTATTACCGGCCCTGTTCTTTTTTTTGTCACCTCGGAAGGCTCCTTAGGATTTCTTTCTCAAATAGAAATTACAGTATGTCTTAATCCCTTCTCACTTACCCAGTCCAATTCACTTTGCTTGTGTCGCGACTTAAGTGAAATTGTTCTCGAACAATTGAGTCTTTCATGTGCTTTAAAAGCTTAATTTAATTTCAAATGATGCAGTAATTTTAGTAATACACTCTCGAGGATTGCGTAATGTACGAATTTATTATGACTCGAACTTGCATAAATTTAGAACCAGAGACCTACATTTTTAATTATTTATACGAGAGTTGGAATTAAAATGGTTTGGATTCTCAAATAAATCTGAGATCATTGTGCGTATTAATTACTATATAGATTATTTGATAATGATTACAAGGGAAGTGAGATCTTTAATCTTAAGTATCAGTATCAGCCTGAGGCGAGATTGAAATTGAAACACTATAAATATTTTCTGGTTGAGCAGAATCAGAGCAGAAATACCGTTTTAAGTAAAATGTTTCGCCTACACATCAAAGCGCGGCTAAATAGTTGAGGATTATAAAGGAATTCTTGCATTTGGTTGTTTCGACTCGTACAAAGAATGTATTTCCAATCATGATGGGTTTTAAGCCCTACTTTTGACTAAACTACGCAATCTAATCCTTCAAAGAATTAAATGAACAAGAAGGCTCATAATCCTTATTGCACATCATTAGCACCAATTTTTATTTGTACATAATATATGAACGAGTCTTTTGAAGTTTGCCAAAGTTTAATGAATATTTTTCATGCAAGGATTTAGTTCGTTCATATATTGCACTTTGGTATTATATTATATATTGATGTATGTGGGTTTGTGGACTTCGTATAAAAATTGCATTCAATGATTGTAGTTTTTTTAATTCAGTCATTGAAGGAACCGTGGCCAATGGTTAAACATGTAAAATGGGATTAAACAATATTAACTAAACAAGATCGCCCGAGCGCCTAAACAAGTTAGCTTCCAATTTCCAACACCTTGCAGGTGTAAGTAAACTTGTTAAATACAAATAAAAAAATGCAAATTAAATGATAGAAATTTCTAATCAATCCGAAGTTGTTGATCATTTTAAATGAAGTTGATCTGGATTTAATTTTTTCACATTTAAAAAATAAAAACACAATATCATAAATTGATGAAAATATTAATAAAGTGCCAGTATGAATAGCAATTTAAAATTGAGAATAGAGTTTAATTGGGAAAAGGATCGGAAAGGTTTAAGAACACTACTGTGTGACTGACAAGTCAAAAACCCTATTAAAGAAAAATCATAATGAAGAGATGAATAATTAGCGTGAGACGTCCCTCACGATTGAAGGAAGTTCCCTTCACTATCTTGTCCATGTATTTTCGCTCATTATTGAGGATAAGTCCATTCATGCCTTTGCCGATGAGGATTTCCATTCCGACTTGTTCCATTTATTTTATTTTTATTCCTCGATCCATTTCTATTTACTTGGAACAATGAGTTCCCTGTTGAGGGTCATTTACTCTCTCGTTGCACTTGCATTTATTTTTCATTTCTAATTACATCCACTGCTCCGTTCGCAAACAAGGAGTGAATGGTGGAAAAAAGAAACTCGATAGAGATTTGCCATTTAAGAGTCCTCGTCGTACCCCACTTGGTCATCGACTCTTCTCACATCCAGAAGCTATTTCTATTTAACAGCTAATCCAAACAACTCGGCCTTTGCAATCATAACGAAATATTAAACCTATAATTTCATTCGCTCGAGCCTGGAGGCATTTATTAAAAATACCATTTATTATTATTATATGTCAAGAGAATGAAAACGATTCTTTTAATTTCTCAAGTACAACTTTTGTATCTTCAATTAATAAGTCCGAATGACCTTCTTTGTTCATTCAAAGGGAAATATTCTAAATTATTCAAAGGCTTCTCTATTGATATTGCCGTTGAGGGCACACCGCTAATTTACCTGTCAATTCCTCCCTTGTGTCGCTTAACTGGAAAGGATAAATAAATAACTTTAAACTTTAAGTGAGATGTGACATGAATCGCATAGGACAAATTTTTCTTTTCCTTTGAGCCAGCAAGTGTCAATACACACGTACACTTTTAGGTGTATGAGAAGGCTCCTACTGTGCTGGCAGTCTTACTTTCAAAGAAAAATAAATATCTTTCTTCCACTTGCCAATCTCACAGAGTCGTTGAGGGTGAGAGTTTCTTATGGTTTGGATGGACAGCTGTCAAGGGTATATAAGTAATTACCCTCATCGATTTGCAAATGTGTTTCCCCGAGAAACCAAAAGGTTAAATCCTCCGCCGGCTCTGCCATTGACCTCTTTCTCTTGGACTTCAAAGTCAAATTAAAGTCTTTGACAGACGGAGGACTGAGTTGAGACTTGAATAGGAAAACCATAGGCAAGTCTCCCTCGAGACAGAAGGCTCCTAAATCTCGTTATTTTTTATCATGCCCAAAGGAAAATAATTGTGCTACTGGTGGTAGGGCTCAAGAACTGATGGGAATGAATGAATGTACGAACAGAGAGATGAATTTGAGTTCAGTGCCAAGCTGAGGCTTTTGATCTTGAAGGAGATTCAAATAAGTGTAAAAGTTTACCAAGGCGTATTATAGACCAGAATGATGATGATGATGATGAAGAGAGTATTAGGGCTACTTGATGAATATGTTTAAGAATTTAAGTGATAGTTTGTTAGTCAATTGATGTTGTTTCCATTATTTTCCCATTTCCTCGGGTTCCTTTCGGCGACGAGGGTTTGTCACTCTGGAAACGAGCTACGCCTTGTATCATGAAGGAATAATGGAAAAGAATAAGACATTAGAGAAGACGTTCTTCCCTATACCCAAACGTACCTCTCATATCTCTCGCAAAGGTCATTTTCCTTCCTACTGACCTCATGGCCTGGAATTAGCCGGTTACTCGCGACCTGCAACGTAGAAGCAACCCCTCCACCCAACAACCACAAGGAATAAAAACAGTCTTTCCTCATTTGTATGGGCAACTGATGCACTTTAATAGTTTAAAGCATCCTTTACGCCTTTTCATTTTTTCAATATGAAAAATACACTCATGTATCCAATCTTAATTCCAATAGGAGCCAAGTCTCTTGACGTAAAAACTTTTAAAGGATTCCCTACGTTTGAGGTACATTGAGGACTTTTGAGCAACCCATAATGAAAATTCCGGTTAATGGTTTAACGATGCTATATTGCAATTTCACTGCCGCAATTCCATTTCTTCAACTGTCTTGATCCGTCTTGAATGAAATGAGTTTTATCATCCTCATCATACCGATGTATATTGCCTCTCAGAGAGCTACTTCATCTTTTGGGTTTAGTCTACGAAGCCGCAATTTGAATAGAGCTGCCATTCAACGTGTCTCGAATTAATTCCCATCCTCCATGACTGAATCAAGAGGAATTTGAGTTAAATATATGATCATGTAGTGAAATTTAATCATTTAGGCATTGTGACGAAGCCATGCCCTCCCTTTCACGGAAATTAAAAGGAACAAAAGGATCAAATGATTTCTTGGTTCCTCCTTGTCATTGCGAATATTTCTCACTTCAAGAAAATGAAAATTCGTTCCATTGTTCCTCTGTTTGGCCAAACAATTAAAAGAAAGAAATCAACGGTGATAAATACATCGATTTTTACCGTCAACTCAATTTCATTTCCCCATAAGTCGATCAAGTTTACATGTGTGGACGAATCAGATATTTCAATTGGAGAAAATCCGGACAATTAAATAAGGAAAGGGAATTAACAAATGTTGCATGAATTGAAGCAATCATGAGAGTAAAATAATAATAAGGTTGAATGTGATGCATCATTTGTATGAATTGTCGAGATAAATAAGTAGGGTGTGTATAAGGAAATGTGTATGATAAGTGCCTGGACAGGATAAAAACTTTACAAGTTTATAGCAATTAAGGGGGTTTAGAAAAGCTTATTATCATATTTAGTTATTCACTTTCGTGATTGACAGAAGAGCTTTGATTGATCACATTGTTTATCCCCCTCATCGTACTCAAATTTATCAACACATTCAAATGTGATTCCGTGCATGGAGCCGGAATCATATTGATTATTAATAATTCACCACGGGCTAATATCTCTATTTTCTCTCTTCATTAGCTCAATGAAAAGAGGAATTAAAACAAGTTGATTTTAATAGAGCCGATGGCACAAGCACAATAACCCATTTACAAAATTGAATCCACCATTAACATATAAATCTTTAAATAGCAAAAAACCCCGCTTGGGTAAATTATTACAATTGAAATTTCCCATTAAAGTAAAGATATTGATTATGCTTCTTATTCAAATTTAAAATTTCCTTTTACGTATTTGAATAATAATAATATGTTAAATGGGATTTACGATGAAGTGAAATTTGAAATAAAAATATAATCGAATCAACGTGTTTTCCATATGCGAAAACGCGGCGTCGTAGTTTACTTATTAGTTTAGAAAGTGTCGACAATTTCCCTTCAAACATTTAGGAAGAGAGTCGACGTGGAATTCTTCTCAACACACACTGCATGGTCAAGTTTAGGGCTGGTGTGGATGGAAGAGATCGAGGAACGTGTGTGGAGCCATGGGAGGGTCTGTCTTTAATGTCTTGAATCATGATGAAGATGCGGAGAAGGTGTGTGGTGTGTGATTTGGAAATGTATATGATGACTATGTGACGAGGATAACAGCTTATTGAGAGTGTAAGTAAGGACAAGTGGGAAAGGTGAAGCAGATTGACTTCATCTCCATCTCCTTATCTCTCATCCTGTAAGACTTGAATGACTCGAAGAAGTGAGATCTCCCCTAAACGAGAGAACGAGAGTTCGTCATATATGATCTTTGACGAAGTTTCATTTGTATTTCTTGTAGCTCTTCTATGCACTATCCTCTAGTATGTATTTATTTACATTATCCTGTAGACTCTTCGCCAGAATCGAGAAATCATCAATTGAACAATAATGAGAAATTGCAGAAATGCTTTTATTATATTTGTCTGCTCTGATCAAGATGAGGGAATTTCCATTATGTTTATGAAAATGTAAAGTGTTGGATGAGGAATTGACGATTCTTCGCCTGTCTCGTTTTGGTTAAATGGATTGAGGATTTTCGCATTGAGTGAAGGGGGAAGTGAGAGGATTTTCTAATAAAGTCGTTAGAGAGATTGGTAGGTGAATGAAAAATATTTGAATACAATGCTATTAATTTCCTCCCGAGAGTCAAGTTTTAATAATGGAGATAATTGTCTCATTTCTCTCGAATTGGCTGAAGAGGGGAGGCCCATTTCACTCAAACTTGCTTATCCCCTAGAATGAATTCCTCCTTCGTTGAATTGAATCAGAATCAAGTCAGGTTAGTTTCACCTGTCACACCTCACAAAAGTAAACCTGACGAATTCCCTCATCGTGCTCGTCCAACGAGAGCTATTTTCCATTCCATTGAAGAATATGCGTTTGAAAAATGTGAACATCCACGACTCACTCTCATTCATATTAGTACAATACACATACATCAATAAGGATCGATGAGACGAACGGAGAAAAATTTCTACAATTCTTCACACAATATTCATGCAAGTCATACGCATATGAAGATCATTTGCTTAAATTTCATTTTCGGCATCTGCTCTGATACCTTATAAAACAAATGTAAATGAAGTAGAAAATTCAAAGCTGAGGGCAAGTCCAAAAAATCCACTTTGCCTTCTCAATTCCTCAACTGGTTGAGATTCGCGGAAATTTGATCGAAGGGTAAAGGAACCAAGTTGATTTCCGAATTCAAATGTAGGTGAAGAACACGTGTGCCTTTGTTCTCTCACTCTCCTTCTGTTCAAGAGGAAAGTCTCTTTCATCGTTCATTGTCTTCCATGCATCTCCTCTGTGTCCTATGAATGTGAGTGATTGTTGTGTAAGGATACAAAAGTCAAATCTCGCACAGCGTGACCGGAAATGGTATAATATGTGAAGAATGAATTAGTCTGTATTTTCTGTATCTTTACTTTGTGTCGACTCCTCACTCGTGTAAAGTGTACACTTACTTAAATACTTAAGTAAATGGATTCTATTCAAATTCTCCTGACTTCCTCTGCTCGACTTAATTTCACATCTGTTGAAGCGAGCCGTAAAAATAAAATCAAAGTGCGAAGTTTTTTTGCATTCTCGATTCGAGCCTCATTTTCTGATTCTAATCTCTTTGAATTTCGTACGTACAATGCGTGTAAACGTTTGAAATTTCTTTTTCCATCTCTTTCGTCTCTCGAGAGTGAAGGAAAAGTTCCTTGTTTGTTATTATTATTATTATTATTATTTATTATTATCAAAGTACGGATTTTACAAGGGACAGAACAAGAAGAGATCTCGCTTTGGACCACGTGATTCGACGACTCAGCTTGTTTTTATCTCCATACACCTCACGACATCACGATCAAAAGTGATTTGATGAACAATCACGTTTCTTATCACACAGCCTCATATCTTTCTTATTTAAATGCCATTAGGGCCTTTATATAAAGTATGTTGCTTTATTTAGAAAAGTATTCCTTCAAAAACCCTCGTCATCTCATCATCATCGTTATATCTCTTGTATCTTAATTTCCCTTATTATTTCAAGCCCACTCAACTGCCCTCTTAATTAAACTCTCCCCTTCGTTAGCAAACTTGATGAATTGAAATGGAGAACTAATGAAATGATTCTTTTTGACAGAAAAAGCCAAATACTCCTCCTTTGTGCCTTCATCTCGCTCGCATGGGGAATACAACACTTCGAGCCCGTCCTCGATGACCATGGGGGAAGTAGCGAATGTGCTCTTCTACTAGAAGGACCCGGGAGATCCTCCGCATATGACTACCATCTCAACACATTAAGAGGATCAAAGTAAGTTCACATTTATTTTATTATTCCATGCTATGATTTTTAATGACCATGTTATCTTAGAAAATATTTATTATTTAATTTAAAAGAGATCGTGTGCTCATCTTTAATGGTGAGTGCTAGTAAACTCAAGTAATAGCAAAGGAGTTCTATAGGAGAATTTCTTAGCTGAAATTAAATTAATTAATGTATTGTTAATTGCAAAATCTAGTTTAATAAAATAAAATATTCGAAAAGAGAGATGCAATTAGATGAAAATAAAGTGATAATTTAATAAGCAAGGCCATTCACAAGGACGAATAGAAAGTGCCATATGAAGCTTACCTTTTCAAATTCGTTCGCTTTATGTTCAAATTCTCTAAAGTTATTCATACTGATGTGAACAAATGGGTTGATGCTTCATTTGATGCAAATACATATTTGCATTCTGAAGGTTTGTGGTTTAATTATGAGAGGACAATAAATACTTGAATAGTATGGAAGAATTATTGGAATTTGCAAACATCTCAACAATATGCTTTAAGACTCGCTGCATTGTTTAAGGGAAGAGTAATAAAAAGTTCTAACGGGAGAATGTTTGTGCTGTTAAGGCGAAAAGTTGATACAGACAGAGCCGTCGGCGATAAAAGTAAAATCCGCTTCGTTTCTCTTGAACTGTTTTGTTTACTTTTTGTTCATTTTTTATGGTTTTCATCCATCCATGGTATTAGACTTAAAAGCCTCAATTCTTGCGAGCTCAAAAATTTTACATTTTAAATTCCTGTGCAATCGAGTGGATTTCATATAGCCTATCTGCTTACAATTTATTAAAAAGACTCTCAATAAAGTTAAATAGGCTTCAAATAAGATATGAAAACTCGACTTATAAAATTTGTGATTAAAATCATTTTTTCTATTATTATGATGCTGCATCAAAAAATCGAACGAGCGTCTTTTGCAAACCTACGCTTGCATCACTAAAAATTTCACGATTCATTGCAAATGATGGAAAAAAGAAATTAAAACTTTTTATAGTTTTAACGAGTTCTTGTGAAACGCGTATGTGTTTTAATAACGATTGCGAGGCCATAATTGGGATAGTGTTCCAATTAAATAGACTGCTATAAATAACTAATAAGAAAATCCTTTGTTTCTTCCCCTTTTGCTCATACAGTTCAAAAGACTAAAAAATAAAACTTAATAAATTAATCCTGATGTGAGCTTCACGAGTAATAAGAAATTTTATGTCAGAATTCATAAATTAAGACTCGAGAGAATGAACTAGGAATAAAGAAAATCATTCGAATGGAAACTCCATCCTTTTTAGCAATTCTCTTAAATGTCTCTACGCAAAAGGAATTTTATATATAAATTAAGTAAATGTCTTTTTACGAACAATAAGTATTATAAATTAAATTATTATTGATGAGATAGGAAAAGATAGGAGAACAAGGGTGAAATGTGAAATATGAATCAAGATAAGAAAATATTCCTTGTGTTGCTCATTATGAGAGAAATGGGTGAAAAATGTATTATAATCGTAATGCGTATTGTCCCTCGACAATAGGCTCGTTCAAGAATGATCGAGGGAGTGTGCATGGAGTATTTAATGTAAGAAAAGGAACGTAACACATAGAGAACACTTACATTAGAATATAGAAAGACATTTCTGTAGTAAGTACATTCTAGTAAATAAGAGCATGAGGATTATAAGAAGGAGCAGAACTTCAATGCTTAAGGAATAGAGAGAGGAAGAAAGTGAAAGCGTGATTTGCTCTATCGTGTTGTTGGATGGACGGTCGAAGCTGCTTTATGGAGCGACGACTCCTCTGACTGACTAAAGTCAATTCTCTCTTATTAACGACGACTCTCTTTTGAACATAATATATATATATATATATAATAATAATAATGAATGAGTTCTCTTTTTAAAATATTTACCTACATTCCTTGAGGAAATGGAGAGGTGAGAGGTGGCAGAGGAGGAGATGAGCAGAGGAATAATAAAATAACAGTCTAATGGAATAAGAATGTGGGAAGGGAAATTCATTTCCTCTCAAACAACCTCAAATTTCGTGTATGCTGTGAAACACATTCTTGTTCAACTCGCTCAGATATTCATCTTCACCCATTTTTTAACTTGGAATTTATCTTGCGTCATTCTCTTCTAAGAATATCTTTTAACTGTTATATTAATATTGTCTCTCTTTGACGAGTATTATTATGCTTAAGGAAGCTGTAAGATTATATGCTCTTGAAGGAATATTAATTTAATCTATATTAAATTACACTGCCTTTATTCTCTTTATATCTCTCATGTTTTTTGTTGAGATTGTGAAACTTTATGAAAATAAAGGATTTTCATATTGATTAAAGTGGACTTTTCAAAAAGAGTTTGGTATCAAGAATTAATAAGATTTAGGTTTTAATGGTCGATACTTATTTCTTTTTTGCTGTCTTGGTCCATGGCATGCACGAAAATGTCGATAGCTTTAACATATTTTCATAGCCATTTACTTCATATAATATATAATAGAAAATGAGTAATGCTTATGTGAAATGGAATAGAAGAATAATTGGCAGTGAGTTTTTCCTCAATAGTGCCAATGGTTCTTCTTGTGTGAAATGGAAGGCGACGGAATGGCGAGGGGACGAGCCAAAGGAGCTTTTTCATCTCTCCAAAAGTTGACTCGCCAGATCGAATAATATATTTATATGTATTTTCCCCAATATTTCCACTTGGCCATCACTTCCTATAAAAAAGTGAATCTTTGTCTATTACTTTTATTGTCCTCCTCATCATTGATAAGAGGAAGGAGGCTTCTAGTTATATCAAAGTTTATTATATTTCTCGAACAAGTTGAAAAGTTTCTCAATTGACCATTATATGCTCTTTTATCAAATTACCGAAACATCTCGTCTGCTTCTCCTTTCAATTGTTTTCCATTCTTTCTACCTCTGTAGCTTTCATCCCAAAAGCATTTCAGCTTCAAAGAACCAAATAACGTAATTCTGAACAAAAACCAATAGAATTGAGCATTCTTTGAGAAGATCAGCGAAAATGAACAAGGATGACATTTTGTATTTTATGTATTGGTATATAGACAAGAGAAATATTGCGACTTGACAATCATAATATAATGGAAGGAGCTATTCACTACTTGCTAAGTTCTCGAATGATGAAGCAATGAAATTAATTTATAAAATAATTTTAACTTTGACACAATGAGATGATTCAACTCGTCTCAGACACCCAAATCTCAACAAGATACAATGACAAAAATATTTTTCGACAGCTCTGACCTAAAAATTTCATTTCATTTGTGGACACTCGAAGATGTCTAAGATTAACATCTTTTTCAATGTAATTAGCATTTTTTATCATAACTATCAAATGGGGCTGAATGACAATTGGTTCATAAAAAATAATCATGTGAATGAACCATTTATTATTTTTGCATTGCAGTTCCTTGAATCTTGTCGAGGGATTTGAAATTACCAAATTCAATTTCCATACATGAGCATATAATAACATCATGTTGAGGATGTGAGAATGGGGCATTATTTGAGTCATTTGACGAGTATGTGTATGCAAAGTAGGTCTTCTGGATGTTGAGTAAGGCCCTGATTATCAGGCTCAACAAATCTGAATTTAAGACTCATTCTACACAATAATGGCTCAAGGCATAGAAGAAAGAAGAAACTGTCGGCTTGCATTTAGCCAATTTCGAGCCCTCATTGAAACTCATTGGAGAGTTTAAAGCCGGCAGTTAATTAAGCATGGAGAGAGAAAAACAAAAGATTTTTCTCCATTGACCTCTAGCTCATTATTCCGATTTAAGGATGTCTTTTCGACTATTTATATTATACGAGCTCCATGAAGGGGATAATTGAGAGTGCGAAATAGAGACAATTAGAAAAGCGAGCAGAAATTGAGTGAAAAAGTAATTGGAAATTACAACAATCGAAGCTAAAAAGAGACGTATAAGGCAGTGGAGGGTACGAAGCGCCTTTCGAGGCTTAACATTTTCTTACTTTTACATACTACGAGTTTGAAGTGGGGGCCGAGGAACGAAGGCCTTTTTTCCCCAGCCGTGACCACCAACGTGAAAAGAAAATTGCAAATGGAATATCGCTATTAGTTCTACGCGCTCTATAATAGCCTGTAATACACATTTAATGTTTTCTTATACTATATATTCTCTCTCAAATTCTTACGAACGAATGTTTGTTTTTTAAAGCCTTCCTTAATTGCGCTACTTCTTACTACCTTATATATATTTATTACAAGCGACTCGTCCTAACTGGCACTAGATTCAGTTCATTCAGTCCCGTGTACTTGTCTAAATAGTACACAAAAAACAATAAACAACGTGTTCGTCCACAGAGAACTATATCACCTTTTACATAATATATATCAGGCTATCAAATCTAAAATTCTACGCTGGTACTTATAAAGTAAATAAAATCTCGAATCGTTAACACAAGAACACAGCTCTGCTATTTCCTTCTCTCAATACATGTCTGGGTATATCACATGTCTGGGGATTATGGTCGCTCATCCATACTTATTTATGCATTTACTTCCAAGCCGTTCATTTACGAGTCTTTTACTCAAAGTACAGTTGATTCCTTTTTTCTCCTTTTGATAAACTCACTTGCACTTCCTCCTTTATTCTCTGGACATTTTATGGGAAAGTGGTTGCAAGAGTACATGGTTTTGTACTAAAGAACTCTTTAAGACACTCCCGTATTACTCTCGTATAATATGAATAAAATGGGTGTAAGCAGAATTGGCAAAGCTGCCATCCAGATTGAATGCATTTTTTACTTTTGTCTGTTGAGCCTCGAAGGATTTCCACTTTTTCCCATTTCCACCCCCAAAGAGAGGAACGACGACGACGTGGAATTTGAATGTCTCGCACCCAAATTGCTCCCTTCCTTCCGTCTTTTTCCAATGGGAACAAAAAGATCTTGGGATCCCTCGCAGGCAGTCAAAATCCTCCTTTAGGACTCTGAGGTTTTGGAGACGTCGGAGATGAAAATGACAGGAGCAGTGGTGAATGAAGTAGAAATAATAATGAGTGACCTCGGAGTTGAGAACTTCATTATACGATCGTATAGAATTTTTTGACACTCGAGTTGATCTCGTTCATTTCCACTTCATTCAACGAGGCTCTCATCTGTGAATTGATCTCGTGAGTTGAGCGAGCAAATTTGAACAATTTGCTTTATTCTTTCCCTTATTCAGCACTTCCGCGTATCGCATTCACGTACTCTTAGACTTCCTTTATA
This sequence comes from Neelides sp. FZ-2019, assembly GCA_009869795.1. Taxonomy (NCBI): domain Eukaryota; kingdom Metazoa; phylum Arthropoda; class Collembola; order Neelipleona; family Neelidae; genus Neelides; species Neelides sp. FZ-2019. The sequence continues at coordinate 83,644 of VJMY01000042.1, read as the reverse complement.
TAATTCATACTAAATTTCTAGATTTCATACGCATCAATTCAAGAAATTATGTTTTTCATATCCGAAATTATAAAACATGTCGTCTTTTCCAAATTGATTATTTGCAGAATGCAATTTGCAGTTGATGAATATGATGGTCTGTAATTAACACCCACTCCTTTGTTTACTATGTTTACTCTTATTAATTAATAATTTAATGAATTACTATAAATAATTACAAATATTCATCAGTAGTACCACGAACGTCTCTGTATATAGAGACAGCAGTGGTAGTACATATGTTAGTATCAGTAGTAGTAGCATATATGTAGTAAGTAGTATTAGCGCTTATTTAATAGATATAATTAAATGAATATTAAAGATAACGTAGTTCATGAAGTAAAGGTAAAAGTTGTAAAATAATTGTAAATGTTTGTTTTCCTGTACTTACCAATCAAGTTATGAATACACAATATTATCTAAACTACTGTATGAACTTGTTTCAAATTGAATACTAATAGTTTGGTAAGTTACAAATCATAAGTCTATATCTAATATATATCCCAGGTCCAATTTCACTTTTGGTTTTTAAACGTCTTAAAAACGATGGCATGAAGTAGCCAGTCGAGATGTGTGTGTATGTAAACGTCAAAGGAAAAGAAAGAGACGACGGATATTGCAATTAAATTCAATAATCCCTAAAGGTATTGTGTCAGTCAGTTAGCTTGTAACTAGAAATTTCTGGTAATAAGTGCTATGATGCGGTTATAGCTGGATATTTCTGGTTTACATAACAAACCTTTCACTGTGACGGATTGAAATCTCATTGTGAAGAATCCTTCGTTCCTCACCAAATCTCATCAATTTGACGCCAACCAAAGAAGAAGAAAACGATTCTTTTCATTGTAAAAGCGTTTATTGTAGGCAAATTTCCATGAAGGCTTCTGCAGTTGCTTGATTGCTTGTATTACAGCTTTTGCATTAAAATTTGCCATTTAATCAAACTATTGCGTATTTACACACGGTTAAATAATTTTTTCAACTTATTTTATATTAGAATTAAGTAAAAAATTTCATAGTTAAATTGACAATGCATTTAAAATAATGCAATTGGAATGACTGCTCTATATTTTTAGTTGCAATATAATATCCTAACTTTAAACGTACTTTACGCATTGCAAAACACCTTAATGCAAATTAATGATGGTTTGAATAATACATTACATAGTTAATATGTATTATCCGTTTGAATAAAAGATCTTAGTATCTAAAAATTTAGTTTAGATGAATTGAAATGTTTTCTCTCAATTAAAATTAAGGAAACGATTTATTTATTTTCAAGTTTGAAATGTTTACAACGTTTCTTCATTTGGTTCGTTAAATGCTTAAATGCATTCTCTAATGTGAAATGCACTTTTCAAATCCTTTCATTTCTATTTAAGCTTGAGGTGGTCAGTAACGTGACAGTTTAGTTCTTCGCATTAAAGAGATTACACTGACAAAATGAAACGATTAATGAACTTAAATTTATTGCTTATATCCGGATCCGCGACTCTTTCTTTTCTGCAATTGAAAAATAGTCATAGATTCATCAAATGCCAAGAATGTTTGTCTGATTGTACTTTCGCTTTACTTACTAAATGAATTTATCGAGAGATTCCTTGCTTTTTACATTGACTCCAATTAAATTATCCAATTGACTTTATTTCTACAAAAGAGAACGAGTTAAGAAATCCAAAGGTCATAAGAGCGTATAGAGGAGAAGATAATAAAAAAAGTTTAAGGGAGTAATCCGTAAATGTTTAAAGATCTTTTCACCAATGGTTTATTAGAGAACATGAAATACGTCCGTACGTGGAAGGAAAGGATAAATATCGAAGATATATACTCATGTCTGTATTAATGCCTGCATCTCAATCAAAAGAGAGATTTAGGGTAAGAGATAAAAGAAAGGGTCAAATCTCTGATTGCCCTTGGCCTAAACACATGGAGAAAGAGAGAGAGAGAGGAAGGAGGAATTCAGTAGGAGTTTACTAATAACACATTCCTAAATGCATAGGAGGTCAATAGCTCAAAATCAATTACTGAGCACGGGTCATTAATTATTTTTGTTTTTGTAGTCCATACGGGGGTCCTCATACTTGCATCACCTATGATGCCGTCAACAATGCCTACGTCCAAGCGAGGAAGTATATCAGTAAGTGAATCTTTCATACTCTCTTTAATTTGCTATTATACTCACCTTTACCTTTGCATCTATGCAATTCTAACTGTATAAGTAATTTATTGTTATTATTTTGTCTTTCATATCGCTTAAACTTTTATTTAGTACAAGTGTTTTTATTGATAGTAATTTTAAATAATTTCATTCATTGTATATTTCGTGCTTTTTAAATTTATTTTTACAATATTTTTTATAAATAATTGGTATCGATAGTAAAGATCACTTTCTCATAATTATTGAAACTTAATAAATAAATAACAAGCATGCCAGCAAGTCAAATATTTTTTAACAATGAAACACAATATGATGTGTACGTCACCTTTTTCTTATACACCTATGTTTTATTTAATACTAACTGTTAAGCTATAACAGATTGTAATACAAGCAGTGTTATGTAAAATGTAATGTTTAATAGCTGTTAATAGTTGTAATAAGAAAATAAGATAGAAAGGAGCGTGTTTTAATAACTCAGCTCAGATCTGGAGCAGAGTGAATGAGATGGGCAATAGAGATAGCAATTTAACTATCGGAATTCTCAAGATGCTAATCTTATTCACTCTTGAGATGCTCTAGCTCTTATGCAAGCAGAGCTAACCATAGGAGTGCTCCTTAAAGTTCTAAATAATTTCGTCTACGCTCATTGAGTATTATTGTTTAACATTGTCATTTATTGAATTCTTGTAGGAGTGGCCGAAAGGAGAGAAAGATACATGCACGAGGAGTTGGCGACTGTCGGAGAACTCCTGCTCGAAATCGCTAGGATCCTCTCAAGGACGTGAGTCTCACATTATTTCACTCTTTTCAATTCAAGATAAATTCAAGCCTGCCATGTCTCAACTTGATTATTTATTAAATTAAAAATAGTTGAAAAATATCTCTAGACATTATTGATCGAGAAAAGTCTCTCGTCGGATTGATCTGTCTTGTATTATGATTGATGAAGATTATAGGAATTGGTTCATTGGATTTAACAATAATTCTTAATATAAAGGTATGGATTATCGGTTGACGAGATTGAACATGGGCTTCCACTCATTGACACCTCAAAGACACTCGTTCGAGAAGTTTGCCCTGCTTTTCTCTCTAACGTCCACTGCCAACCTGGAAAATACCGAAGATACGACGGACTTTGTAACAATCTCAAGCACCCGACTTGGGGAGCTGTGCAATCCACCTTTGCTAGGTTATTTTTTATTTCACATCAAATAACATTCAATTGAAACTTAAAGCTCTTAAACATTTGTTTATATAACAATAAACCAAATAATTATTAGTAAATATTACCATATTTATTTAGATAAAAGATTACATTTGTAAAAGTTTGTATCCTTTAATACTATAAGCTAATACTAACATAATCCTCTTTAAGAATTACAGTCCAATGAGGTGATGCACTTACAAAGCCATATTCACCGTTGAAGCATGCAAAAGTATAAACAAGCTCGTAACCCATTCCCAAAATAAAATCAACATTATTTCTCACCAATGCACTTCAACGTGTAAATATATCCCAAGGGAAAGTCGAACAAGTGTCAATTTTACTTTTCTTTGTTCGGACTATTCCCAGAAATCCAGCTCCAAATCCTTTCGTTTATCCTTTAATTCTTTTTAAAACCAAATCACATTTCTATGCTTAATATTTACACAAAAGTCTTTTCTTCTAAATTATATAAAAATACCTATTATTTAAATACGGTTAATACACAAAAGTTTAATAAGATTTGAAAAGGATAATGAATGTAAATGAATGCATAATACTTAATAATTTTCGCTTCTATTAATAAAATAGTTTTTCAATTGTGTCAAATTATATTTGACAAAATTTCAGATTATTGAAGCCAGTGTACGCGGATTCGATTTCTGAACCAAGAGTTGGACACCACGGGTCTCAACTCCCTCCCCCACGCATAGTATCGAGAACGATTCATCCAGACGAAGGCTACCACGATCACGCCGCGACGATCCTCCTCATCTCTTGGGGTCAATTTATGGATCACGACTTGACTCTCACTGCTACTCCTTTAGGTAATCTCAGATAACACGCCGGCTCGGAATTTAATACATATCATATTATAAAAGGAATGTCTGAAGAATCATCTCGTCTTCTCATTCCAATCATATCAGTGGTATACTCGAGTGTCCTAAACATACAAAGATGCATTCTTTGAGCTGAGGTTGAGGTAAAAGGGAATAATATTATAATTTCCACAAAGGAGAATCTCGAAATCTCATTTCGAACCTTTGGTGAGCTCAGTCTTGCACGGCAAGTTTAATCGGATCTTCGTGCTGCATGCGAGAGAGAGGCTGCGAGATGATCCAAATTTCATTCTCCAATTACGACACATTTCTCTTGTTATATGCGACTCTTGTATAAAATATGATTTGAATTTCATTAGTATTAAACCAGGAGAGTTTATATTTCGAACTCGACTTTGTAGTCATTTTAATTTAAGGAGAGATTAAGATTCCTCTTCAATCTTAAAGATCCTGTAACACGAAATGAGCCAGAAGAGTGTTGCCACCGGCCGCCGAATTCAAGAAATCCGTACTGTCTCGAAATCAACATTCCTCACGACGACTCTTTCTATGGCGTTTATGGCGTCCGTTGCATTGACTTCGTCCGTGGGTTCCCCGGAGTCAGAGCTGGTTGCAGATTAGGTGATGACAAAAAATTAATGTCAATGAATCAAGATCCGCTTGTCAATGGAGTTGACGCAGAGATGGTAAAATATAATTATGATTGTGGCGTATGTTATGAACAGGTTCCCGGAATCAGTTCAACATCCTGACGGCCATCATCGACGGCAACACAGTCTATGGTGTAGAAGAGAACTTTGCCAGGTCACTCAGGTCTGGCTATGGTGGCTTGCTGCGAATGAACCCCGTTTTCGCTCAATACGGTCTTCATGACCTCCTCCCACTCAAGTTGGACATTCCTGACGAAGGGTGCACGAGGCCGAATCGTTCCATGTACTGCTTCGATGCCGGTGAGTGGCTTTGGAATTCTCTGCTGCCAATTACCGCATCTTCTTCTTTCCAACGTTCCTCAATGTTTTAAAATGAATGTAGGTGAAATTCGAGTCAACGAGCAATTGGTCCTCACGTGCATGCACACTCTCATGGCCCGAGAGCACAACCGAGTCGCTCACAAATTGGGAGAAATCAACCCACACTGGGATGATGAAACGATTTACCAGGTACACAAACAGACATGGCGTCTTAATGCACTCTCCTTTAATTGTCTCTCCAGAACTTCTTAAGATTCGTTAAAAGGAAACGAAGAAACTGTAGGGTTTATTTCACCTCATTTGAACCACATCCTCAACTACGAGACATTTTACAAGGGACATGAAAATAAAATTGATTGTGAAGCTCCTCATTTCCTAATGACATAACATGGTTGAGCCGTGGTTGAGGTAAAAGCCTCATTGTCTCTCCTTCAACTGACTGACGGCCACCGGGCTCTTTATCCTCAAGTGCTTGCCTTATTTCCCTATTGTTTTCCCTTTCCCTCTCGTCTTGACAGCCATTAACGTCCCTTGTTTAACAATTTTCAACCTCTTTGGCCCATCAAAGGAAAAACGTTTCTTTTTTCCCCACTCCACAGACTCGGTCACTCTTCATTAATCAACGGTTATTTGGTAATTGCAGGAGACGAGAAGAATCGTCATTGCCGAAATCCAACACATCACGTACAATGAATTTCTTCCTCTAGTCCTCGGAAAGGAAGTTATGGCCAAATTCGGACTCCTTCTTCAAAAAGAGGTTCGACCAAAAAGTTCTTCTTATATACACATTGCTTCTTAAACTTCTAATCAACTTCTAATTAAAAATGAAAAGAAATGAGCAATAAAAATTCTTAAAAGTCTTTCATAATTGCGTAAATGTATATTTACCATATGTATATTTACTTATAATAAATAAATAAAAACGATCTTATAGGGATACTGGGACGGATATGACAATAGTGTAAATCCAGGCGTTTTGGCGTCTTTCTCCGCGGCTGCTTTCAGATTCGGTCATTCGCTCTTACCAACCAATGTTGAAAGATGGTCAAAGGCTCATAAATTCATAGGTAAAAAATATTGACAACTAAATTATAGTACATGATAGATCTACTAAACATACTCATAATTTTAAGTAGTATTAAATTAATCTTTATATTTATTTCCTTCAGCTTCTCGACGTCTCAGAGATTTAATTCGTCAACCATTTGACTTATACCGTGCTGGAGTCATTGACGAGTACTTTATGGGAATGTCCAATCAAGTGGCACAAGCCATGGACGACTCCGTGACCCAAGAGGTTTATAACCAATAAGGCTTATATAAATAAATACATAAGTATTTTGATAGATGACAAAGAGGAGTAAAATTAATGTCTCATCACACTTTCTTTTCTAAATTAGGTGACGAATCACTTGTTCAGAAAACCCAACCAACCGTTCGGAGTTGACTTGGCCGCTTTCAATATGCAACGAGGTCGTGAATTTGGACTCCCCTCGTACATGGAATACAGGTAAAGCATGGAGCTAAATAAGTGTAATGAAATGAGTTAGCATGTAAGAGCCAAATAAATAAATTTGTGCACCCTTCTCTCTCCGCGTTATTCTCTTCATCTCGTACGAAGAAGAGAGCAGGAGGCCTTTCATTCAGAATCCTCTTACACAGGGTTGAATGGGATGCTGGGTTCTCCCAGGAATCTCGTTAATTGTGAATTCAATTTTGAATTTCTCATTAGAAGAGAATGCGAGAGAAGGCGGGAGCGAGAGACAATGGGAGTGAGTTTGATGGAAAGGATTTTTGCGAGTTGACTCTCATTCCCTTAATTCGTCATTTTGTCACGGTTTCATTATCCTGGTGTTGCAAATACTATAGATAATTTTAAAGAGGATGATGAAAGGCTGAAGAAGATTTATTTCTATTAGTCCTCATATCTTACTTGGCACAAATAGGTGTAGGTATTCAGTCTCTCATCATTCAACCTTTTTTTTATTTACAAGAGCTTTTCATTATTAGGCTAGGAAAAAGTATAAAGCTTTATAATACATAAAATTCGTAATCCTGGGTGAGTTTTATTAATGGAAGGCAGAGTGAATCTTGTATGTTGTTGTGGCCTTATACATAGCCTCAATAAGGGAAAGGATTCGCCCCAAGAAAAAAAGACCCACATTTTGATTGGGGATTACGAGAGGAGGCATTGAAATGAAGCCTTTATCTTCATCTCCTCAACAATTTCGTTTACATTTAGTAAAAATGTTATGGGGGTTGGAATGAAGAATTTACACACTCGTGCGTCGTGAGTTGATAACTCCATGTTTTATTATGAAAGAGATACGAAGGCATTTTTTAAGAACACGCGACATTTTTGAGAAATTAAAATAATCTCCAGAGGCAATTTATTTTTAGTGACAATGTCAAGTAAAGTCCCGCAGTGAAATCAAGCGATCTTGACTTACCAGATAGGACCGAATTTTTATCTTTTTTATGTTCCTCGTAATTTCTCTATTACCTCAGATGGGTGGCTTAATTTATTCTATCTTCTCTGTATCGTTAAGGAGTAAGAAAAACTCGTAATAGGGTTTTATATCCCAACACATCGTCTGAGAGGATCTTTTATCAGAGAGTCGAATTGTACTCCTCTCTATGGTCCTCGTGGAATCGAGGAACAAACGACGCAGCAATGCTGGGATCGTTATATTCAGAATCTAATGAAACGTCGTTTATAGTCTCTGCTCCTCCTACTGTGAAAGAGACGAGGAGAGAAAGGCGAATGGACAAATCCTCACTTATTCTTTTTTATGGGGAATTTGAATAGGAAGTACTGCGGGTTGCCAGGAGCCGAAGGATGGGACGATCTTTTCGGATCCATGAACAACATCACTGTCAAGAGATACGCCCAAATTTACGTTCATCCTCAAGACATCGACCTTTGGTCCGGCGGAGTGTCCGAGAGGCCACTGCCTGGAGCCATGGTCGGCCCGACCTTCGCTTGCATCATTGCTTCCCAGTTCTCTAATGCCCGTCGTGGTGATCGGTTTTGGTACGAGTTGGGCGGACTTCCTCATTCCTTCTCTCATGAACAGTTGAGCGAATTGAGGAAGGCTCGACTCGCCCGTATTGTCTGTGACAATACTGATATCATCGACACGATTCAACTCTACCCAATGGTCCTTCCTGATCATGAGATGTAAAGACCCGTTCATTTTGTACAATTTTTCCTAATTTCTTTCTATGAAATGGATGTGGGATCTTTGAGTCTCAAAACTTTTATTTATCTTCTTTAGCAATCCTCGAGTTCCATGCCGGTCAGGTGTTCTTCTCCAGATTGACTTGAGTAAATGGGCTGACTACGGGGGACAATATACACATCAAAACCCCGTCCATGTAAGTGCAACAATTTGATTGCTTTTACTCATTCAAATAAGCTCTACATTTCAGATCAGTACATTAAGTTATTCAATATATTTGAATACCTATACAAGATATGGTTTCAAAGATGTGTTATTTAATGAATACAAATCTATATTTACCAGAATTTACCTATAATCATACATGACTATTCCAAGCTGTACAAAAAATAAGCTGAAACGATCTTAAATGAACATTTGCATATATTGTATTATGATTCACGATTAACGGTTGTTTACAACTTGTCATAATTGAAAGTGACAATTTAATCGAAGGCCGAATGTCAAAATTGACAATGAAAACAATGAGCTCCAACTGTCTATACTATAATTCTCAATTGTGCTTTCAATAATTCAAAGAACCCTAATGCTCAAACATACCTGTAAAAATGTGTAATATTTGAGAACTAAAAAAGATAATTCAATGATTTGAAATGAAGCGGAAAGTGAAAGCTCTTTTTCAAAAAGGGGAAAAATATTTTGTAAATAAGAAATGAAATCTAATCAACATCATCATCAATTACATCATATTTGTTTCTTGCTTCTCTTGAAAAAAATGAAAGTGCGTTCAGTTAATAAGAGAAAAACAAAAGTGAGCCTGCGTATTATAAATTAGCCAATATGTAATTATATTTTATAGGATTGTATTACTGGAATACAATTTTCTATTTTAAGTTAATCTAGCTTAGCTAAATGCAGACAACAAATTGAAGATAGGAAAGAAAATCTTCTAAAATAAGAGCTTTTAATGAGAAAATCATGCTATACGGCATTCTCGATTTATTTAATGACTGATCATGAAATTGAAATTCATTGGATATTTTTTCCTTTGGAAAAACTGCGAAATATCTTGAGATGAGAAGAGAGAGGATGATGAGAAAAGGGATGTAATGAAGAGAATTATAACTCTGCTCAATTCGTTTCGGTGATATAAAAAAGAATCATTGCATAATGGGACTTGAGCTTATTTGAGGACAATAGTCTATGGAGTGAGGGAACAATGAGAATGTAAGGAGCATAAAAGACTCGGACGTCGTACTTTACACATTCACGTCTCCATGGTTAGGCAGAATGACATCAAACTTTCGACTCTTCCCATTTTACCTCCTCCCTTCGACGAGCGTCGCTCCAACGAGTACGAGGAATTATTAAGAAGGATTTATTTACTACCAGGGACTTTTGATTTCCTAATAACACACATGCATACTAGGTGATTAGCAGTTACTCTTCATTTTCCAAAGATAATTATCACAAAACTCGTCATTTTCACTCTGTCTGTCTCAATTAATGAGCGTTTAAGCTTCATGGGAGCGACAGATTAATTTTTAGTAATAGGATACTATTGCGATGCACATTAGGAATTTAGGACTTGTTCCTACCGCGCGCTCACTGAGATCCATTTTATTCATTTTCAATTGAGCAATTCAACTCGGTTCGCTCACTTGGCGTTGGAACAAAAGCTACATGGAGTTTTATTTGGAAAGACAATTTTTGTCAAGGCCGTCACATTTCTCAAAAAGCACTTGTAATGAAAAGACATTTCAATAGATTAGTAAAGACACTTCAATAGATTATTGTCTACTAATTAAATCAAAAATCTTAAATGTCTTAGGCATTTAACATTAAAAAGATTCTTTGTATTTATGTATGTATTGTTAGTAAAAATATTTATATAACAAAAATCTTCATGATGGAATTGTATAAAGAATGTGAATATGACCAAATGGAAATGTACAGGTGCCAGCTCCGCATGGAGGTCTTCCCCCTCCTCAACCTCCGTCATCCCGATTGATTCCTGAAACGGTTGTGGCCAATTTGCTCCCTAACCATCATCATCAGGGGCTTAGTTCCAATCGGGTCGTGAGGACTTTCCATGGAAAGGCCAATATGGCTCCTCTCTTTGGTGTCAATGTGAATTCGGGACATTCGGGAGCTAACCAACAAAATTTCTTTTAAAACTAACACCATTCCTCTTCTTCTTCGCAACTACCTACCTACTTTACTATTACCTAACCTATCTGTAATATAAATCATAATTAGTCTTTCTGGAATCTCAAAATTCATTTCACTTACTACCTCTTTTTCCTCCAAGCCAAAAAAGTTGCAAAAATAATCATTTTAGTTTTATTTCATTGTGAAATATAAAGTTTAAATAATTTGTAATTATTATACTTGTGATATTATGCCTACTTTTACTTTCATTTCTTTCTTTCGTATTCTATTGGATATTATAAATATGTATCATAATTTTACAGACTCTTTTGTAAGCAAATGAATTGTGCACAAATGATGATGTAAAATTATATAACCAACAATTTGTACTTACTTCTTAATATGTTAATACATGAATTCTCAAGTTTTTCTTTGAGGAATATACCTTAAGATGTATTATATGCGAGCCTTCTCGAAATGAGAATATTTTTTTGTAAACTCGAGATGAAATATCTACATTCTTATATAGATTTTATAATTTTATTTTGGTTCGGTTACATTTTATAACCGACATTCATTTACTAATTTCATTTTACGTATTTCCTAATACCATCCACGAGTAAGAGTTCATGATCAAAAGAATTTGAATGTAATATTGAAATGTATGATTAATATTATTCTATTTACTCAAAAGGTGAACTTGTGAATATTTTGACATATGTAATAACGAAATGCTTATTTACCCTTATACCCCTCCATACTCATAAGTCCTAAAATAATATCAAATAAATGATAAGTGTATTATTAACAATCTACTTTTATGTATATAAAATATGATTTTAGTAAGTATTAATTTTCAAAGATAGGCGTATTATGTAAGTTAATCTATCTTTTAAGTGTCCCTATAAGTTCAATTCATTACCAACTTGTATCCAATTCCAATAACGTCATTTCAATACATTCGCATCCATAATGTCATTCATGCGTCATGTTTGTATAAAATGAAAAATAATTGCAAGTGTAATTGCATTTTTAACAATTTTGAAAAGATTATTAATTTAAATGAGGACAATAATCGATTAATTTTTAAAGGTTAGAAATCAATATTTAAAATAAAAGTATTATTTGAAAACTAATATTATTTTTTTCTATTTTGTATAATTTACGGGAAAATGAGAAAAATTGAAAGTTTATTAAATACGTACCATTATGCTACATCAATTACTATTCCATTTATTCTCTAAAAGATTTTTATTTAATTAAGTACTATAACTAACTGAAAGCCTTTGTACAAAATAAGAAAAACCCCAATATCGTCAGGCAACTAAGGTAAGATGTCAATAATTCTGGCTTTGTAGAATTCACCCAGCCTAACTGTAATTGTATGTAAATAACTCTGTAAATTAATTCCTTGTTGTGTAAAGTTGTGTATAGTTTAGAGTAAAATTCTCAAATACTCAAAATCAACCTACAAAAAGATTGAAAGAGTACATTCGGTTTATTTATAATTGAAATGCATTATCTAGTAATTTGCTACTTGCGAATTTTGTTTTAAAAAATTATTTTATTTTTTAGACCGACACTCCTAATTTAGGCGAGTACGAGAACGACCCAAGCGTTGGGAAATACGTGAATCAAGACGGACTCCAACAACTTCGTCATTACCTTAAAGTTGGCCCTTACAAGACTTTCCTCGATGGCTCGGCACACAATCCGTTCTACGGATACCTCCGACAAGTAATTTTGAAGAAGAAAAGAGACGTTGACTCACAGCTATTAGATAAAAATTATAATGAGTTAACAAACATTAACGATGCCTCTTCGCTCCTAATTGCTCATTCACACGACAGTGACTTAGACGTCAACACTAGGAAATTGGGTCAAGTTCCTAGTACATAAACCCAATGTTACAAACTACTTTTCTATTTGATTATATGTATAGGTATATAATAGACTTGTCAATCCTTTAAAAGCCGAAAGTTTTATACAAGTATTCAATTAAAGCATTAATTTCAATTAAATACGTACGTTTGCATTAATTTTTTATCTAAGAAATAAGGATCAAATTTGATTTACAAACTTTTACATTTAAGGAAGGACTTGAGGACGCTGTTAACTTTTTAAGAAGGTTTCGAAATAGTCTGACATTTTATTATTAAAGTTAGGACAATTTTGCAAACGTCATTTCATTTCTCCAATTTTATACCTTAAATATAATCTTGTTGCACAAGTTTCAATGATTCATTTTATATATTAGCTAAATATTAGAATCCTCCAATAGCGTCTTTAAATTACTCAATCTAATTTTAATGTGAACGTTGCAGTTAGCACTTTTTATATTAAACAAAAGTAGTATTATATTAGTAGTGTTTTTATGATAATTGCAAAAAATTAGTTTTGAATTAGTTTTCCTTTCCTGTTCAAAGAAATTTAAAAGAGAAATTCTTCTTGAAAGCTTAGACATTAGACATGAAACTCCGTGGTTATGTTTTTAATAAAATGAAAATATGATGAGCGCTTTTTAAAAAAAACTGCTTACAATATTTTATGAACTAACATGCAATTGTGTCGTTGAAGACAGACATGATATTAATTTTCTTTATACTTCATTAACTCGTGAACTGATGAGCTAAGAGCGAAAACCATAATGCTAATTTATTACAACTAATATATTAACCTCAGATTTTGGTTCACGTCAAATTTAAGCAGCTTTGATGGCAGAAAATCATAAAACTGATTTCTTCATCATTCATGACTAACTCGATTATTTTTTACGTTGTTTGTACTTAAATTACTTATTGTTGTTAAATATGATTTATTTGATTAATTGGCCAATCTAGTAACAAAATAATTACAATAAATCTGTACGTCAACTAGTCACAGAGAAATTGTAATTAATCTCTACTTGAGCGACCTAATTAACGAATTTCACTTTTCTAAAAAGAGAAGGATTCTTTACTTGAGTATAATAAGATTTTAGTTATGTATAAGCAACATTCATAAACTAATATACAATTAATACCCTGCTTGGAGTTATACATTAGTGAAGAACTGCTGGGGCATTCTGGTTGGTTGTGGAAAAGATATACGAAGAGCTATATTGGACTCAAGACAAAATTCATCTCTGGTATGTGTTTAAACGACATCATTTGACAATTTAGACGTTAAAAAATTGAATTGTCAATTTATAACATAATTATTCACATTTACAATTACTTTCAAGAAAAATTTACTTGCTGACTTTACACAGGATGATGACAAAGTTTATCTACTTTTTATTTGTATTTTAACAAAATCACAAAAAATATACAATTGACTTGAATTGAAATACCATACATTTTGCTTTATTTTACACAAGCTCTATTTCGAAGTTTGTGTAAAAAGAACGGTGTTGGCGAGATTCGCTTTTTAATACCTTTATTAATGCCGCCACATCCAAGAATGAATTGTGGGATTAAGTATGTGAAGCTTGAGCCAAGAACTTTTAACACACGATTTTGTCTATAGAATTGCCTTTTACTAAAAACTAATACCAATAATAGTACAAATTGCTTCACATAATAATGATTTAATGGGAGTGTAAAGAGCGATAGTTCGGTCTCCCTGTGCTATAATCAAAGCTTGAGACGCATAGTTGAGAGAATAAATTGGAAGACTCTGGTTTATGGATTGTAGGTGCTATCGAAGCGACCAGTGACGCTAATTCACAACACAAAGGGCCATGACGCTTCTAACATTGCGAACGTCCACTACTCTCCCGTCCCTGAACATGAGGAACATCCTGAACCCGGGATCGACCACTCGCCACGTGGGTTCCCTGTGAGAAGCGGAGGTCACAAGTTCAATAAGGCTTCTTACGGAGCACCGGTGATCCCATTCCTTGAGCACGAGCACAAGCCAATCTACGGCCCTCCACTCAAATCGACAGGTTGGAGTTTCCACATTTCCAAGAAATTCGCCCTCCCTTAAAAACACATTCAACAACACAAATTGACCAACATCACCAACACCTTAAACAACGTCTACAATCCACTACACATAACAAAGCAAATATAACATTATTATGCTATGAATTATTTTTGAAAGAAAAATATCTAGAAAGCTATAAAAATTATTTAATTTTATGAAACGAGCCAAATCGACATTTCTCTTGATTACTTTTTCTATTTTTCTTTTCTTGAAAAAGTGTTGTTCTAAAAATTTATTTAATTGTGCTTAAACCTTGCCATTTGAAATAATATTGCAAGCGTAGTCAGAAATTTTTAATACTTAAATTTATTTATATTATATATAAAATAGATTACAATTTATATCTATCTTAAACCTAAATTCACATACACGCACACAATCACTTAAACATAACATTACACTATATAATCTACATAATGTATAATGGACATTTGAATGAACAATATAGTGAGCAACTTAAATGCTATTTCGCAATTAAAATACCTTACAAAGCTATATAAAACCTTTTGTAAAAAGGAGATCAAGCTTGTTAATTTTATTCTACTATTTTATAGGTTTAATTCTAAATCAGTAAGTAAAAATATTACTGACTGAGTGCCATGTCGGTTGAGTACATTAATTTAATATAAAAAACGAATCAACGCAAAGTTGGGAAAAAATGTTAAAATGATAATTCTATTCTTGAATAATATTACATAGCTATAAAACTCAACACACACATTTCTCTATCGGGTTAAATGAATAAAACATATATAAATATATTCTTTTATAAATAAACCAATGCCTTTTAAATCTTCCTTCAAAGAGCTCTGGTGTGCTAGAAAATAAATTTTCATTTGCCTCTGATTAAGGGACCTTTGAAATGGGTTCCGGGTGTCTTCTACGTTCCAAGACGAGTCGAATGACCCTCTAAATATTGATTTGCATGGCATGGCATTTTCATCTTCCCTGCTTTCTCTCTCTTCTCTTTCTCTGTCTCACTCAATTTCCACTCGCCGTCTCATCAAGCCGGTACATTAAGTAACCTGGAAAATTGGCAATTAGATGAAATGAAATTTTTGAGTGTTTGTGTACATTTCTTCCGGTTCTCTAATTCGCTCTTGCTCATTCGCAGTTCAACTTCCTCCAACTTTTCCTCAACGGCCGAGTGATTGAGGAAAGTGAGATTGTATTAATGAACAGAGCGCCTTCATTTAAATAATTTACTCTTCTTTCTCTCGTTGTCTATCAACCTCTTTTCTCATCATTTCACCAGCATTCGCATCCTCGTTCCTCGTCATCGTCTTCGTCTTGTATTACTTGTATTTATATTACATTACTTTGATGAGGAAATGAGTTTCTTTCCTTGGCTCCGCCTTCTTCTTTCTCTTTTTTCTAATTAACACTAGATTAAACATCTTCCTTGTATTTTTACAAAAAGTATTTTACATTCACTATCTAGCAAATAGTAAAAAACATGTTAATTTCACCAGTTACAACATCATAATACTTACAAACTACGTGTCCTTCCTCTTCGCTATACAACTGTTTTCTTTTTTATTATACCCTTTTTCCCATCTTGTTCAGCAGGAGGGGTAAGACATACAGGTGGTCCATTAGGTGACCTCTCCGTCTCGAGTCACTACTCAGGTGGCCGAGGTTATGGAGCTCCCTCACTGCCCCATTTCTCTGGGTCTCTCTCACTCCACTACGGATTTAAGCCCGTGTCGTCGCCTTATGGCAACATCACTGGGTACGGAACTCCTTTCCGCCGCTACGGAACCGAAGTTCCTGAAACGGTCTTCCATGAAATGAACGCCGTTCGGGAGAGCGCGTACAAAAAACGAGAAATCACTCCAGTAAGATTTCATTTCAAACTCTGACTCTCGACTTTCCTCTCAAATGACACGACCGAAAGATCAAAATGTGTTTGTTAAACTAAATACATAATTGCATGTTCAAACACATTCATTCTTTACTGCGTAGTACAATGACACAAAACTTATTTTAAATGGCCGTAAAGAATTTTCTTTACTAGTAGAACAATCGTAGAGTAGAATATTGTAGTCGTAGAACGTTCTAACAAATGGGTTTTAAAATTTTAGAACTTAATTTACCTGTTAAGGGTTGACAATCTTGGACAAATTATACGCACGTCTTTCTAACTTGTAAAAACGACTAACAATTAAATAGTTACAAATTTCTTGAATTATATGTAAGCATTTGTAAATACAAACATGACAAACCTGGGACTCTTATATGTTAAACTTTACTCAAAAAGTAAATATTTTTGAGGCTAATATTGTGTGAAATCCCATATTATGACATGAACAACACACCTAACTTGACTATCTTCACCTTATGTGAAGTCAAACGATAAATTTTTGACAAAATTGTATTTTGTGTTTTTCCACATGACTGTAGATTACTGACGAAGATAAAGTAAAGGACGGAGTAGATATAGATGAGAGTGGCAAGATGAGGGTAATGGTTCCTTTGACAAGACCGAAACGAGGAGTAGCCGGAGACGGAAGTGAAGGGAGTCAACTACAGCTTAACGACCAGGACAAATTGACTAACGAGACATTGAGGAATTCGACCATTGACCGTGACCGCGAGACGAGTTTACATTTAATTGCCAGCATGCAGGAGGCATTTGTCTCCACAGCTCTTGACTTGATGACCAACTTTGCTGACATGAGCCAAGAGTTAATGATGAGACTCAGGAATACTCTAATGTCATCAGAGGTGATCGAGAAGCCGTTCAACTCCACCACATGGCCAACCGAGAACGCCACGTCGACTCCAGCTCATAACTCAACTCAAGTGAACGAGCTGGACTCGGCTTTTGGGGAAGAAGATAGAACGATCGCTAAAAATGAAACCTCGTCTCAAACTAGTAGTAGTAATAATAGTAGTAATAGTAGTAATAATAAAAGGAACAATACAAAGTCTCCTTCAAAAGTGAATAAACCAATCCAAGCACAAGAAATCATAAAGAGAACTTCCTCATTTGTTCGAAATATCCTGAAGGACATCAGTAAGAATCTTAACAAAAGATTAAATGATTCCTATTCTGCTTCGTAGTCTTCGTCATATTATTCTGTTTTATTAAAATATTCATTTATTTTCAAAATGACAAAATTGTTTTTATAACTTTTATAAAATAAATAATATCTAATATATTTTTTTAGTATTATTACTTTTTGTATTACATGGTGGTTCTTCTCTTCTTGTGCTATTTTTGTTCAAAGTTTTGAGAATGTAAAAAAATCATTTATGTAAACGAACTTGCTTATTTTGCTGTTCGGGAAAAGTTTATTTTGAATATTTTAAAGATATGAAATTGTCTGACGAAAGTTCAAGTTTTGAAACCAGAATGCGGCTTATGTTCTCTTCAATTGCTTTTATATCCTTCTAAAACTTGAAAATATTTGAGGCGATCAACTTTTCCGAGTTAGCTTTAATGAACGTCATTTTATAGAATTAGATAAAGTTTTTGAATGAAAGTATAATAAATTTCTCCTCCAATCAAAAATATTTTACGAAAGCTGTAGTTGAGATTTCTTCTTGTCAGTTGTGCTTTTGTACAGTGTAAAAAACTTCATTTTATTGTTGACGTTGACAGTTGAGATTCCTTTGCTGACGCATTTTTTGTTATCAATGTGCCCAAATATTTTAATTAATGTATACATTAGTTTTAAGGAAATAAACCTAGTTGATTATAATTTTGTTTAAATAAATGTTAAACTTGCCTAAAAACCAAACTTTTTTACTTCAAATAATTCCATTTTTACAAACCATTATGAGGCATTTGCTAAATACAGAAAATATAAAAATAAACTCAAGTTTTTACAGACATTAAAATTCAATTTTTGCCATACGGACGTTTTCTAGTTAATTAATATAAGAATCATCAGAGTTATTTTTATACATTAATTATAATTATGCATTATTCCTTCCATATTTGAACTACTACCTATACTGTCAAGCAAAGCGAGATTTTAATAAAAATGAATTGAGAAATACATGAACGAAATATTCGTTATCAAAACGATAACGAATGAGAATTTTAATTGAATCTCACTTTAATTATTTTGCTCGCCACATGAAAAACAATCAAACGTCTAATTGAATTCGGGTTTAAAATACAGTTTTTCACTTATTTGTAATTAGGAGAGCTAATTCGTTATTAATTAGCTATTAAAATAATTGAATTTTACCGGGCATCTGTTCCTCGGATGGATGAACATTAAGGAGGGAAAATTAAATGAGTGGAACGACAAGCGTCATTACCTATTTACCAGTCTGAGGGACCCGCATGTGTCAAATCTCTTGGCCCTTCAGCCCTTGTATAAATAGGGGAGCGACGAGAGATGAAAATCACATCTTTCAAAACTTGAACTTTTCCAAATTACAACTTAAATCTTTGTTTTGGCAAGGAGTAAAATAGCGCGGAAAGTTGAGAAAATGGGATTTCCCCTAAAGTTTCTCTCCTTCTTCATCTTCATTGCAATTACGGTCTCTCTACCTCTCTCTGAAGGGAACCCCACTTGCATTGTGTAAGTTATAATAACAGATCCGCTCAGCATTCAAAAGCATCTAATTAAAAGATATGAGACAGATTACTCAAGACCATTATTAAATATTTCACGAAATAATACAAACTTATTTAGGAATTGTGCACAATGCGTCAAAATATATGGGGACTTCTTCGACGGCCATTCTTGTGCGGAAATGTGTCTAAAGTCTTATTTGGACTCGCACGTCGACTGCGCGGACCCCACAACTATTACAAGATTCATCAAATATAAATGACGAAAGGGCTTTTTCTAAACTTTTTCCCTTTTCAGAATATTGCTATCATTAGTAAATGGCAGAAACGTGTTTAGAATTCCAATTGAGTCATTCTTAGAACTCTTAGTCTTCATAGTTCTATTGTAATTTGAAATGTCAAAATCAATTTTAAATAATTTCTTGATAACTTTATCTTGAATGAATAATTTAATGAATAATTTGCTTGTTCAGAATATAAGTTTCTAATTAACTGTATGCAATTGAATGAGATTTTGTTTTTATTGCTTATAATAAATTATAATAATTTTTCTTATTAGTTTTTTTAACCCACCCAAAACTAAAGACTATTTTCAATTAATTATAATTTAATAAATTGGCTTTTTGTTTAAATAAATATTAAGTTTGAATAATCAATCAAGTAATAAAAATTCTGATTATCGTTTGTTTTAGCTGCTTAATATATTGATGCTTATTTATTAAAGCATTTATTAAAATTGACATTTGCGGAAATTACTTACATACAACTTCAACGGATAACTGGTTTATATAAAATTACATAATATCTCAATTCTTATTATTATGCATTACATTTTAAGCAATATAGAAAATGTAAAATATTAAACTATCACGTCAAATACCTAATTAGATTTAATAAATAATTGACTTAACATTTAACACTTGACATAATAGAGCATTAATTGAATAAACTATTTAACATTATTCAAGTTTGGATAGAAAATCTCCAATGGAATAAAGATCATGGCAATCGGGAATGAATCTCCCCTTTTTCTTGACGCAAAAGTCTGCACATCTTCTCCCATCAAAATAATCTCCGTAGATTCTCTTGCATTCCCCACAATTGTTCAGACAAATCTTCACACTGTTCGCCCATGATATTCTATTTGACAGCATCATTTGCCCTTCAGTTGAGAATAAGAATATTAATAATGCGATAATGATGGTCAAACAAGATTTCATCTTCGTTTTTCACTTGGTTCAATAGAGAAACCAGAGGAGGTCAAAAACCTTTAAGAATTCACACATGTAAATAAAATTAATTAAAACATTCCAGTTTTATAATAGCCTTTTAAGTCCATTAAACGTTAGAATTGAAAATTTAGAATTTCAATTACAAATTACAATCACTTAAAGCAATATAACTAACAATATTTCCTTTATTTATATGCTTCGCATAATTAGAAGTATTAATAGATGTATAAGTATTTAATTTACCTTTAAGTCCGAAGAGAAATGATGTCTATTTCAATTTACAGTTTTTTGCCAACGTTAATTTTCAATTTGAACCGAATAAAATTAAGGAATTAGAGTCGCATAAAATTCTTATTCCAATATGCTAATTTCTCTATTGACTCCTAAGCCTGGAGGGAGGTGAGAAGTGAAGTAGTAAATAATTTCATTTTTCTTCCCCTCACCTTATTTATATATGCAGAGCCATTTCATTGAGACGATGAAGAAGGTCCAATTCCCTCACATTTATAGACATATTTATTGTTTGGCTCTCCCGCATCTCTTCCGCGACCACCCTCATTTCCCAAGCCATGAATGAAGATTCTAAGGTTCGATTGACTCCATTTATGGATCCATCAAGAGACGACGATTCCGTTTTGTCTCTCATCCCCCTCGCTTTATTACAGAGCCATTCATAGAGATGATGGGGAACCAACGTTCGTTGTTGGGGCTCTCGAGAGAATACTTAAAGAACCTGCAGAATTGCATCAAAGGACCGGAATTGGAAATATTTGATCCAACTCCGCAGCCAAGGCTTTTTTCCACTTCCTGGTGCCAATCAACTCTTCGCGTATCCAATATCAAATGGGAATCTTCCTCGTCTCGAGGCTTAATCTTCATGCTAATACCTTCATCAATATGAAAATTGAACATTGAGAACTCCTGAACAATGGGAAATGGGAATGAGAGAAATATTTAAAAAATTCAAATTACCCTTTTAAATTTCCAAATAACTTTTTGGCATTTTTCTCTTCATTTCTGATTTGGCGTTTCCTATTAGGGAAATGAACTTGAAGCATTAGGAATATACCCAAATCTTGCCAAAAATTATGGAATACCGACTTTATAGCTTAACAAGAGAAATTTACAGTGGATGAGTGCCAATTTAAATATTGGCCAAATCTCGACCAAATGAGTATAGCAGATAGCACAAACGCTCAAATATGCCAAAAAATGTAATAATCCTTTAAGCTTAAAAGTTTCTTGTGGTTTACATAAAAATACCTTCCCATACACAATATACAAAGCAATAATATTTAGTCAAATACCTTCAAATGACTTGAAATGATTTCACAATTCAAAATAAATATAATCAATTTATCAAATTATTATTTATTTTGGTATAAAAGCAAAATTGAGATTGGAGTTTTCATGTAGAGAGGATTATAAGTAAAAATACTTAAATACGCCCTACTATTTTTCTTACTATACTTTCAGTTTTGTTCAACATACTTATAATCATAAAAGACTCATTTGCTTGTTTACGAATGCAAAAATTCTCTAATAAATACTTAATCCATGCGATTGTATTTTCAAAGTAGTGGTTTCCTATCCATACAAGATTCAATCGCATAAACATAAAAAAGTATTGAAATATACAAAGTTAATTGGCTAACTGATTTCAATCCAAACATTTTATATACTTTTAAAGCGTAAATCGGATACGTTATGTTCTTCCTAAGAAGGGAAAGAGAGGAGAAGATAAGAAAAGCTTACGCATGCATAAAATGTTAAAGTCCATCGTGCTTGGTCTAGGAATGGAGTCTTATGGCAGCTATTTCTGAACGTTGTTCCGAGGGTAATGATATGAAATCTTTATTATGTATTTTATGCGTAATCGTACAAATACACCACGTATGCAAAAGTATCTACTCTACAAGAAGGTAAAGATATAATATAATATGCAAACGTTGCAAATGTTCGTTGGTCCACGGAGAACTCTGTAAAAGATCTAGTACTCAATGGGATTGACTTCTTTGCCCAATGGGAGATGTCTCTTCCATGGGAAGGAACCAAAGGCGGAATTGAGGACGAGAAGACCCGCGAGGACAGTGATGGTGAAATGAAGAACCATTCCTTCCAACTGGGTTAAACGGCCCTTGAACAAACGTTCTCTCTTCCTTGTGTACGAATACGTGTGTGGGTGCAGGAGGTTAAATGGGGAACGTTGAGAATGGAGAAAGCTGGTGTGAGGAGGAAAGGACGACGTGGACGGGATGAGAATGAAAGTTTAGGAAATGAAATGGGTATTGGGGAATTAGACTGAGACGGAGGTTGTTGGCAAATTCCGAATTTCAAGGCATTATGCAAAGTGAGTGACAACGACATCCCAAATCTGACATTTAATTATATGCATGGTATATAGAAAAGGAAACCTTTCGCACACACGGAAGCCTATACTCATTGCCAGGAAGGCCCCTAACAAATGCTCAAACATCCAAATGTTGAGTTGATAATAATGGAAATTTAATTGATAAGACCCACACGAACCTATTAACCCAATTTATGGAAAATATCACGTTTAGTATGAGCCACCTAAACCTTTTGCATACATACCTAATGGACTACCGTGCAAGGGACTCGTGTAATTAAAATAACAACAGAACACTAATTCCTCTCAACAATTATATAGTGAACCCGTTTCAATTATAAATTTCAGCCCGGAACCATTTAAGTGGCAAATTGAATAATTTAACTCCAGAGACTATTTGTTATTATTTATCAATTATCAAGTTCAAAACAAATTTTGATGTTGAATGGCTTGTTTGCATTATTGTTTAAATACAAAACTTGTATACCAATAATAATACGCATAATATTGTTCAAAAGTCAACTTCAACATTTATGAACAAACTACTATATGCCGGATGACTAGGCCGGGCTATTCAATTAAGATCAATTGAAAGGAGCTAACATAACCAGTGAGCTGAACCTCTGTCTGTCGATAAAGGATTAAAAGAAAGTTACGTATAGCCCTAATAGCAGTCGAAAGTCCTTCCAAATGAGGTCTAATGGTTTATTAATTAATTACAAACCAAGACGTTGATTACGTAAGGAGTGAAACGAAGCGAAGGGCTGAAGAAAGCGCCTTTAATTACTGCAACTCGCCCAACTTTCCTCAGCATCGATTTATCAATTAATCCTCCTCCTGCCCTACTTCTTTAGACTCGGCTCAACGAAGGAGAAAGTACTTGGATATTCAATCATTGATACTTGGCAATTATAAACCCATCATCGTCTCCGCAGATGGGGAAAAAGAATTAATGAGCTAAGGTTAAATAATTCCTTGAAACTATTATGAAAGAGAAAATTGATAAGATAAGGAGTTCTTGAGGTTTTTCCCCTTCACAGCCACGAGTAGTTCTCCAGTGTAGAATCAGAGACACACACGCATCAAACAAATTCCTTCGTTCGTTAAGCAAATTGGAAAGTCTCCGATTTTCCACTTTGGTTCATCTCAAGTGCTTTTCTTTCTCTCTCGCTTTTTCCTTGTCCAGTTTCCCTCTCCTCTCTTCGTCGGAGAAATGGGACGAAGATGAGGGAAAACAAAGAGTCCAAAACTCTTCAAACTCCCACACAAAAGTATCCTTTAAAAGTTGAGGGAAAGAGGGAAAAGTTAGTTGGTCTTCTTCCACTCAAAAAAATTCTCTCAGCCCCTCATCCCTTTGAAGGAGAGGGGAAAGAAGTTTTTGTGTGTCTCTTCTCTTATGATTATCCGTCTTATGATCGAGCTGATTAAATCGGATGGGTGTGATGGGAGCCGAGGGAACTGAAGAATTCCTCACCCATCCCATTCAAAATTTGAAAGGGGGAGGAGGGGATAGTGTACGAAGAGTTCGTGCTGTCCCCCCTCTCATATTTGAGATTCACAGGAACACTCTTGTCTTTTGAGAAATAATCTAATGTAAAGGAGACGGGGAGATCGCAGATGGAGGAGGAATACATATCCCTATACACCAGAGGGACGGGTAGGGAATTGCAATGGAAGATGAAAGGAAATAAAGCATTAGATGAAACCTCACGTCTTCCTCATATTTTATTCGGATTGAAAAATTATACAAAAAACGAACCCGTTGTCTTTTGAGGGAAAATATGCAAAAAGCTTCTATAAGAGCGGGTGGCGAACCAAATCCGGCCCTCCTGTCTCTGTGCGGTCCATATAAGAGCAAATACAGAGTGGGGAGACATTTGGGATTTGTTTTTAAGTTCAATTCCTCCGCTTCCGCTTAAGAAGACTTGGCTCTTCCGACCGATTTTCGACGGAGGGAATATATGTATAAGGGATGATATAATAATTAAGTGAAACAATAAAAGTAGTTTGTAAGTTCCGCCGGCTGAGCTAGGGTTTCTCCTCCCCGTGAAATCCCGTTGTTGTACTCCGAGTGTTCCGTTGGGTTCAACGTTGTTCGAGAATTTGTTTGAGAATGCATGTGGGCCGCGGGAAGGCCGGAGAGTTGGGAGTTTTAGAAATATGCCGGATTTCCAAACCATTTCCCTCCTTTTATGTGGGTTCTCGTAAATGTTTTGACATTCACTCTTCCGTATGATTATGATTTGTGAGTTCCTCCTCCGCGGAAGATCAATTTTCCTCTTTAATTATTCTCCTTTATATTCCCTTTGTTTAATCTCGCAAAAAATTGAACTAATACCAAAGTATGAACATACATGCATCATTTAAGGATAAATACTCAGTCCTTGGAGTCTCCCTGCCTACAATGGACATCCTTCCTGAATGGCTGAATTTTAACAAGTCATGATGGATAGAAAGTTAAATAGTTCATTGTTAAAAAGGAACTTATTTAAAAATCATGTTCAAAAGGCTCTTCACAACTGTTCCTTCCAGTTAAGTAAGATTGTAAATAAGGATGAGTCTCTCCTTTTGTCCCAGAAGCATTGTGAAGTTGTGAAGTCAGCAGATGGGGAAGTTTTCACCCGAATTCCTCTTCAATCCGATTTCTCCTTTTATCACTCTCCATGCCTCAGTTCCCTAAAATCCCCAACTTTCATTTTAATCTCTCCTCCTCGTTCTCAAACCCTCAAGTCGGAAGAAGGCATATGTAAGGAGCGGAAATTTCTTTGTAGCTCCTCGAACCTCTCTAATTCTTCTAGCATTTATAGTGAGTTTAAAAGTCTTTCTAAGTACCTACATGCATATCAAAGGACAAGAGGAGTGAAGAGCAAGCTGGGGGATGCATAAGGGGAATTTTTCACATCTCCATTTTACCCTCGTTGTGTGAGAGAAGAGAGGGGACGGCGAAGTTTTCCTGGAGACGAACTTCTGGATTTTCCCTTCCACTGAACAGCTCTACGAGGAGATGAGGGAAGAAAACAATTGAAAGACTCGTGAGGAAGTGAAGGGGAACAAAGGCAAAGATTCCTTTCTGATCTTCACATTGTAAATTGTAGCGGATCCTTTGAAATTCAGATTTTTCCTTTAAATATAATTTAATCGCGGGTGGGCGAGAAACAAAATATTTTTTATCCAAAATTCAAATACTCGCTCGAACTCTAGATCGAGCCGGGATTTGAAAATCCTTTTATATTCCATCGAGATCTATCGAAATCCCCTTCCCAAGGTACGCACCTATAGTTTATGATGTAAAAATGAAGCGGTTTTCTTAAAGAAAGAGAGAATGATAGGAGAATAAAAAATGATTTTGAGATATCGATTAGGATGGAAAGTGTCAAAACAGGGGGCTTTTGTACGGAAGGGCTTTTGAAGTTGATTCCCTGCCGAGAGAAGATCCAAAGTGGATTCGAAAGTACTTTCCCTTTTCTCCCCATTGATTTTATCGAACGTGTATCGAGCCAAATCACATCCATGTCCGTCGATATTCAACTCCTCACCCGGACCGGATGAGGCTCGTCTTCATCAGGAGGGCATCAGGGGTGCATTTACCCCCATCCACTCCATTTTTCATCGTTTCATTCAATTTGAGTTGAGTAATCAAATAGAGAGCCACTCCAATTACACTCTCCGTTTCTCCCCCTCCCTTCCAAAGAACCACAAGTCTATTTACCTATTTACATTTCTCCCACACACATACATTCGCATTGAGTCAGACGGTTACATTCACAATATTTGGGGAACTCCGTAGAGCCTCGGTTCCTCATCATTCATTTGAATGGAGAAAAGTTTTTACGCTCCTTCCCCACACAAGCTTATTAAGATCCTTCACTGGAGGGGGAGTCGAGTAAATAGAATTCATTCCTCCCCACTTCTTTTTCTCTCCTCCTACCACATGTAATGCGATTTAAGTACTTACCTAATTAGGGGGACCAATTGAAATTATCATAATAATAACTCATTCTCATCCCCTTTTGTCGTACGATAAACAGAGAAGATTAAGCCAATGTCAACTATCTTTTATTCATGCTCATGTTGTGGCAATGTATAAAATTATTATGATTCCTTCTACGTTATTTGTGTATGAGAAAGGCAAAAGGTTTTATGAGCGTTATAAGCTTAATTCAGCTTTCAATCAAGACAAGGTTATTACTTTTTAAATAATGAGCGCGATTTTAAGTAACTTCCAATGCTTAAATTGATAAAAAAGTGAAAATTTTTTTCAATTGTAACTTCAAAGATCATTTTTGAGTTATTTTCCTAAGAGAGGCGATTTTCAACTTCAAGGCCTTAAATATGGTTATGGAGGACTGAGAGAGGGGATAATGGAATTCAATATTAACTGCGCTCGAGGGACGGGGGGCAAACAAATTGTTATGTACATTACAAGGTACGAGGTAAATTTTTCGAAGTTGTGTGAAGTCGTCGCGTGTAACTTCAGATAAACTTTAAGAGCTCCTCTCCAAGATTCTTACATTTTACGCCCCAAAAATACTTTAAAAGAAAGTTTCCAAATACTTGGACCATACTTTATTATCCCTCGCATACTCCGAGCTCAATTTTTCCTTATTAATTCTCTCCAGATTAATATTCATCCCTTGGAAAGGAATAAACATAAACCAAGCTCGGTTCGTAAATGCAAATAAACAACTATAAATAAAAGGAGCTCATATTCCTTTGAACATTCCCGCTCCCTACACAAATTCCACCATTGGAAAATATCTGCTTTTAATCTAATGGCCCTTCACAATTAGCTCTCCATTTATCAACGTTGGCTTAAAAACCCTCTGCGCTGTCATAAAGAGAAAATAAATAATAGAACGTGCAAAGTCCGACAAAAGACTCTTATTCATTTCAATTCATGACTTTTGACTTTATACTTATTTTCTATTCAGTAATGCTTTTACTAAAATAGTAGGCATCCTATTCAAGTATAGTTTACGATGCAAATAAGTATACCAAAAGTCATGAAAGTTTAAATATCAATTTTAATTAAATACTACTAGCATTGTGTAAGATAAAATAATGAGTCGAAAAATTAATTGTTTTGAAAATATGAAAAGGCATTAAAATCGTATTTGAATTCCAAGAGAAAAACGTGATGAGAGTGAAAATTGACTTTCTTTCATCAGACCATCATGCATTCCCAGGACGTTTTCCCAAATTCCATTTGGATGAGGCTACGAGGACCACGGCGGCAAAAATGACGACAAAGTCGAGGAGGAGGTGTGGCGCTGAATACATACGTTTGAGCATTAAAGTTGAGAGTCCCTCGACCTTATGGTGAACCTTTAATCTAAATATTAGAATAAAACAGAAGGGGTTCTCGAAAGCGTCTGGTCCCTCCCTCGACGTCTCCGGTTTATCGTGGGTTAAAGTAATAGTTTGGAGATTGAAGAGGGGAGATTAATTAGGCTAGGGTTCAAATTGGGGGACGAATTAATAGAGTGTGAGGGATGGGGTGACGTTTATGGTAGCAGGGTTAGGTTATGACTCTCATAATTCTCTTCTGATGAAAAAGTCCTCATAGGATCTCGACTAAAAGGTATTTTTCTCTCCTTCTCCTTCCAAGGGAGTGAAAGGGGGAAAGGTGAAGATTTATTCTCACTCTCTCCTTCAAGAGCACTCGAGGCCATATTTCCATAGAGAAACAGTAAATCAAAATCAAAATCTCTCCGCCTTCTCTAAATATTCACTCGGTGGCTCAACACTCTCTTCACCTCTCCCCCTTCTCTCACTCTCATCTCTCACGGTGAGAAGAAGGACTGGTGAAGAGATCATATAAGGAATTTATTCAAAGCTTCCTACATCTCCTCACCATGAGACATCCACTATTTACTACGTATATATAATATAAATACGATATAAAATACACTACTTTTAAAGTATCTAGAAGCTAGGATATAGATAGCAGGATTGCAATACAATATACTGTATACATAAGTACGATGCTTTTCTCTAGTCGGAGGTGAGCATACATTAGAGAATACATCTCAACTCAAAACGAACTGGGAATGTGTACTGGCGTTTTCCGAGATCTTTCAATTTTCCTCTTTAAGGAAAAAATTAGATTCGTATCTGTAATAGAAGTCAAACATTTAGAGAGATTTTCCTACTCTTTTGCCTTTCTGAGAGACCAATAAAAGTATTCTTGTGAAGCTCGTCAAAAAAACTCTCGACGTTGTTCGGCTATCAGTATGAGGAATTTTTCCATCAGAAATGAAAACATTGACTCCTATCTTTATCGCCATTGAAATTGTACACTCAGCTCTCCTTTCCCATTTTACCCTCAAATCCACTCCCTCTCTTATTGGAAAACTTTGGGAGAGATAATAGATATTACGACTATAGAGGATGTGTGCGGAGGAGAAAAGTGCCGACTTCTGATTTACGACGAAGAACGGACGACGACGAGTTTGAGAACTTGAGTGTGTGAGAGCTAAACGTACCATACATACATATGTAATAGTGTTTTTGGTGAAAGGTTGGGAAATTGTGAGATGAAAAAACACACCAAGTGAAAGGATATATTGGATATATCATTCCATATATCACCAACCATAATATATATAATATATATCTTTTGTATAAAATGAAGTTTATAAGTAGTGAAGAAAAGAGATTTAAGGTCAAGGCCCAATAAGTATTTGTAAAAAGGAGAGTAACTTTCAGATTTACTGCACACGAGACTTACAATCTCAATTCAATTTTCTCTTTCTGCAAGAGTGCCAATGGGCCTGAAAATACAGACAAATGTCTAAAAACCTTTTTATTGTCTCATGTCCCAATTTAATCGCCCTTTTCTGCTATTCTCATTTCAGTGTGTGTTACCCAAATTGTACATTTACTGGAAGAGGAAAAATCAATTTGAGTCTTCATCATTCTGAATCATTTAGTTCATGATTGTATGTTATGCAATGAACACAATAGTTAAGCTAAAGAACTGCGTATTCTTTTTAGAGAGTAATCATACCAGAAGGCTAAATTAAAGACATTGTTTGATTCAAAGGAAATTCCTTTTTCGATACTCAAATTACTAACTGATAATATGCAATTACAACTTGATGAATATTCTGATGAAGGCATGATAAAGGCCTTTTGGAAATTCTTTGTCCTAACTAAATTATTTGCATGATGAAATGAATTAGATACACTATATGAATTTAAACATTACATTCATGTCTTTCAGTTTATGAAATTCTCAAGAAGAATAGACGGATATGTTTATAAGAGAATAGAGAAAGGATAAGAGCAGAGAGAGAATGAAATTGAGGGAACGGCGAGGATTCGGCGAGCATGAGATATTTTTCGGCTGAATTCCCTCT
This sequence comes from Neelides sp. FZ-2019, assembly GCA_009869795.1. Classification (NCBI taxonomy): domain Eukaryota; kingdom Metazoa; phylum Arthropoda; class Collembola; order Neelipleona; family Neelidae; genus Neelides; species Neelides sp. FZ-2019. Next base: position 53,654 of record VJMY01000042.1, on the reverse strand, counting down.
CAATCAGACTTATCAGACTCAGCTTTCAAGTTGAAGTCTAAATATGCATGAGCGATTTGGCTCTGAAATCTCTCAAATTCACTCTCTTTTCATAACCGGAGGATCCATATTAAAATATTCGGACAGTTCGTGGATTGGAGGAGAAGGAGGGTCCGAAACGCCATGCATAGAAAGGAATGTTCTCAGAGGGAAAAGCACACAAATCCCAAGTTGTCCGTTCGGATTCTTCGTCCGCTTATTCGGTTTCTCCCCCTTTTAAACCGGCCATTGGCTCCAATGGTGACTTTTTCCTGCTTTATGGGTCTATTAGGGGAAACCTTTGGGGATCTCCATTTCATATTTTATGCAAGCTATTAGAGTGAAGGAGGCGAAGGGAGTATTGATCAAGGACTCATCTGATGAATATGAATGCGAAAGGTTATGCAACCGGAGTCTTCTCGTCCTCGTGTACGAACGTCCCAACCTCCACAAATCATATTGAAAGTGGATGTGTCATTTTGAGAGGACTTGAGCGGAACTCCATTAAAGTCCTCAGAAGAGGAAATAGTATAACAAGAGAGGGAAATGTTCACATAAAAGTCTTTAATTTCTCAGGCCGACGGTAGAATCTAATGAAGATTTAACTTTGTTGCTTCTTCATTTATTCATCAACGGCTTCATCGGAACTCGTATTTGTATAACAAGGTCCTGTAAGGGCTTTTATGCCAAGAGAGACGAACTGGAATTGTTCGGGGCATAAATATAATATATACAAATGTTTATATACACAGTTTTGTTTGCTCCCTTTGGGTCTCCTTGTCTTGTGCCATTGTGAATAAACCTCATTCAGGCCCGTCTCTTGACTCAAAATAAACAATAGTCGGAGTTGACACTCCACATTTAAAATTTAGTGAGACAATAGGAGAGGAGCATTTGATAGGGAACAGAACAACCGAGCATTTATGGACACGAAAGGGGAAATTCCTTTCGTGGAAACATTTTGATGAGAAAATACTCTGACGGCTCGTTCAAAAAAGAGAAAGGATTGTGAAAGATGAATATATTTGAGTATATTAGTGTGGGGATATCCACGCGTGATATATGTGGTATGAACTTGGTATGAACAAATAGGAGTTATATTTAATAAGTATAGGAGACCCAGGTTTGAATTCACATTCAAAGATTGTACAATAAAATTGGGAGTGTTCATTTTTAAATTCTGTTTGTTCAAAGCGGACGAGCGGATGGATGGGGAGAAGAACGAGGAACGAAGAAGTGGGGAAGCGGAATGGGGGTAATTAGGGAGAAAAATAAAATCTTCTCCTACCATTCGGCCCAACTGGCGAGGACGTGACTTTCCCTTTCGAACCTCTCTTAAGCTCTTGGAGATGGGACGAGGCGGGGCCATTTTTCAGTCTTACCCCATCCTGCCCCTTAAGACTCTCCATCTCATAAGGAGGAAAAGAAATGCGGGAAAGCTCTCTATGAAATGAAAAGCCGTCGTGTGTTTTTCAAGACCTCCTTCATGCTCCCAACATTTTATCAACTTCTTCCAAAGGTTTAAAACTGATGCAATAATTATGAAAAAAGCTCTCATCCTCTCCCTTCTAATTCCCAATGCATCATCAACATCCAGCATTAGGATAAAACCCTACATTAATAAAATTCCCCATTCCTCGTTTCTATTATAATGCTCCTCCACAAGAGGAGTATTTATCCGGGAGAGTATACTCATGAGGAAGTGGTGGAGCGTGCGGTTGGTGAGCGGAAGCTCCTGGGAACTTCTTCGGCTGGGGAGGATTAGTGAGGTGCGAAGGGCTGAGTTGATTTATCGGAAAGACCTCTCGGCCATATTTCCAGAGGCTTACCGGCCCCAGATGAGAGCGGCCAAGTAAATCAAAGGAGCCTCGGCTACAGGCGGCTTTTCCCGATAAATCTCACTCATTTTCATGATTGAGACGAGGGGTGTGGGGGAGGGAGCGAAGTCCATCCCCCTCATATGTTTATCAACCTGGATTTAAAGGGCTAATGGAGGAGCCTCAGCGAAGGAAATAGGGAATGATTAGGAAAGTGAAGGCAAACAGAGATCGGAGTCAACAGAGCATTGCATTTCCAAATATTGATGGACCAAAAGTGCGCTCTTCTTTCTCTCCTCTCCACGACCACACGGCTAGGCATATCTGAAAGAAGAGAAGAGGAGAAATGAAGAGTGTGTGACCGAGGGGAGAATTCGAAAAATGTTCCAATAACATCTCATACTATTACAATAATGGCTACTACACGAATAGAGCTCAAGTCCTTTGGAGAGAGTACAACAGTCGCGTAATAAGATGGGGAAACCGTTTTTCTCCTTTTCAATCCCCCATCGTGACTCGGGAGAATGCCTCCACAGTCATGTTCTCCCTATTATTACAACCCAGTTTTCTTGATATATAAAAAGAGTTTTCTTTTCTCAGATGGACTTTTGAATTCGAATTCCTCCTCAAGTTGAGCTAATTGAATAGGAAGAAATAGTTTTGCCTCGAGTGATGAGATAACTTTCCGCTAATTTAAAGTTTCAAATTCAAAGAGAGAGAAAGTTCAGGATTCTTTTTCCCCTTCTTCGTCCTCACTTCAGTGTGGTTGAGTACACAAACATACAAAGTAGCAGACGAGGAGGAAAGAACCAGACGAGATGAAGTGGGCGGGTATCCATTAGCCATGTAAGGACAAGAGATAGAGAAATCCTTTGTTTTCACTTCGTGGCTTTCCTCCTCCCCTCTCCAGGCCGGGAACCAGGAACTGTCCATCGCTCTGTGTCCCTCGTGGAATTTGCCCATGAATCGAGTTGGGAAGAATACGGAAGACCGGAGGCCTCGGGGATCCTTCATTCTATTTTGTCTTTCTCGACGGAGCTCCTGAGCATCCAATTGGATTAGACTTGAGGGAAGGTGATTTAGAAAATTGATGATGTTGAGAGGGAGGAAGAGATTTGGATGAAAAGTTGGCCTCCCGGTCCGGGAGAAAGAGACGACGAAGCCATAACCATCAAATCAAAGCATCTTGTCAAGAGCACAAAAGAATCCAATTCCTTTTTCTATACATATATTCCCTATCTCAAAGGTCGCGAGCTCTTTGGCCCTCTCGTGCTGACGGAATGAGAAAAAGGCGCTGGTCCATTAAATACTCTAATTAATACACGTTCTGACAATGGTCCACTTTTTATTTATATGGCCAACAATAAGGATTCAACAAAGAGATTCATTTACTTCTTGATCCTGAGAGTGATTTTAAAAAGCCCGGGTGATTAGTATAAGCTTGATAAAACCAAGGATAAAACTATGGTTGAGTTTATCAGGATATACATAGAAGGGGTTTTGAAAAGTGGAGAGTGGAGAAGAAGAGCAAAGAATTCCAAGAGCCTTTTCAACTCCTCTTCACTCAAGTATTTTCTTCTCTAATTAAAAGACAGGACCATTAGGATGTCTTGGCTCATGAGGACGTAAAAGGGAGTTTAATTAGAATGAAAGCCTTCTCCTGTCTTCTCCACGAGAGTCAATGAGGGGAAGGAAGCGGTTGGTCGTCTTTGAGAGATCTTCAAACCGTTTGGTCAGCTGGGATCTTTCAAATTCACAATTCAATTCCTGGGAAAGCGAAATTTTCAATTCAATTCCTCATTCATTTATTCTTTTCTCTTTCCATTGTTTTCCTTTGCGCTTTGGTCGAGTGGAAATTCAATTCAGATGGACTTTTTTTTATTTTCTCTCTCTTTACACTGGATTCACTCAAGCAGAGAGAGAGAGAAGAATAAATATTAGGAGGTAGAAAGACAAGAGATTAAAAATGTAATTTAAGAAAACGGAGAAGAATTGCTTCCACTTTGAATGCCAATCCGCGCCTTTGTAGCTCTTCCTAAGAAGACAAATCTTGGCCATTAAGCCTCATTCCTCCGCCTTCAAATATTCATCTTCGCTGAATTATGGATTCGAGGCTCATCGTAAAAACAAAATGTTTGCTCTCTCATTCTCTTTCAGAGGGAAATCCCATTTCTCAGTCGGCACACACACGAGGGTGAATCCATATGATCCTATAATAGTATTATATAGGCAAAAGGAGCGGAGGGATTAAACCTGATTCATTTTAATGAAAATAAGGAAATGATTTATTCGGAAGAAGGAGAATAGGGAAATAAAAGTCTTGGATTCATTTGAAGGAATCAATTTGAAGCTCCTCGCAAAAGAACAAGAACCCTGAGAACAAGATGGACGAGAAGACGTGAAGTAATGGAGGAATAAGAGCTCTCGAGAGGAAGAAGAAACAAAACTTCCTTTCTTTCCCACTTTCTCTTCGACTTTACGACCCCCGGAATGAGCGATAAAAAAGAGTCGTTATAAATCTCTCATTTCAAACCTAAATATTTTTCCTTCAACGTCGCTTCTCTTTCAATTAAAAGAATCAATAGGCATACAATAGGGTTTTTAATCCTTGTCCTCCTCCTAGCATATTGGAAGGGGTGGAAAAGGCAAAAATTGATTTTCCCTCTTTGAATCTGATAGAAAAGTTTTCCTGGAGAAGGAGGTATTATCATAAAAATGAAAAGTTTTAAAAACTTTGTGGTTCAAATGGAATTCATAGGTTTTATTACCCTACTCCACACCGCTCACTTCCTTAAAGGAAAAAGCGGAGAAGTGAGTGGAAGAAAGGTGAATTTCATCACTTAACCGAAGGAAAACTTGCGATTTTAAGTACTGGCATTTTCACTAACTTCTGCAAACTGCTCCAATCTTACTTTTTCACTCACTCATTTTTTTCATTATTATGAGAATTGAAATATTGTAATATTATCTATACATCTATTTAATAGCATATAAAGTAGTTTTTATACTTTCGTGGCTCCCTAGCCCTAAATAGAAAGTATTTACTTATGTCAAATTGATAAACTTAAAAAAAATTTAGGCTAAAGAATTTAGCCTTTTTGTTTAACCACCAAGAAATTCCCAGCTCAAGTAAAAAGTAAAAATTACTACGCTATATTTATAAGCTCTATATTATACAAAACTCCAATAAAGCTCCCATTAAGTAAATAATGAAAAAAAGAGTAGATGAAAAGATAAGAACAAATGGTAATTAAGATCCAGACTACAAGATTTCAAAGGAGCATTCTATCCCATATACTTTAAAAGGGAAGAAGAAACAATATTATTTTGTAATTTTCCTTGAGAAAGGGCTGATGTAGATTTTCTCCTTCGCCCATCACAATGATGCTGGAGGGAAATCAAGTTGTATATTTCTCTTTTGTAAGTAAAGAGAGTTAATGTAATTGAATTAAGTGCTCTTCTCCCTTCGCCCGCCCCGTCTCCCTAATGGACTTCCATATGTTAATGTCACTTACTCTCTCTGCTCACATTTTTCTTGAGGAAAATCTCCTCACTTCCACTCTATAAAACAGTGATCGGTGGGTTGGGCAGATTTGAATGGATCTTCTCCTCGAGAGCCTCTTGAAGCCATAAATGTAAATTAAGGGAAACCCGAAATGACCTTCCCGCGTCTTCCATTCTTTCTTTTTCCTATCTTTTGAATCAAGCTCTTTTTTACTCTTCTTCAGAATTACATCTTTATAAGTTAAAAGACAATGGTTAGATTTAAATGCTATACATTTAAGATATCTATGCATCTTCAAAGAAGTATAAATACTTATTTATTGGAACTATACAATTTAATATAGGTAATGTAAAGGTATGTTATGAGAAAAGGAAAAAGGACGGCTAAAAGACCAAAAGTAACATTGACACCTTTAACTAACGGTTTCGGAGTGAAGAACGAGGCGGGTGATCGGAGCGAGATAATTCGACAGTGCCAAGTGTGAAAGGGAAAGGAGTGATAAAGAAAGTAAAGATGAGGGAAGGGCTCTACTGTATGCCGGCCTGCGGTCGGCCCTGTTTGGTGCAAGGAGATTAATTACAAAGTTTTCCAAGGAAGTGAGTTCATTACGAGAGAACAAATTGGTCTGGGGCTCCCCCCATCCTCCCACCGCCCAGAAAAACTTTCCAAACTTTCGACAAGGGATTCCCTTCCTGATTTATTGTCTCCAGCAGCTCTGGGAGAGATATACACGTAAGAGGGAACCAGGAAGGCCGATAAGAAGACGCAGACGGTTCGTTCGCTCCTCCACCTTAGGACCACGCTACTGTGAGACTTATTCTCTATTGTGTGTATCTTTTGTGAATGGCCGACCCTACAAGGAATGTGAAAGAAGTACAAATACTTATGTGAAAGAACTTCGTGTGTGTAATTTGTATAGGAGCCAAGATGCAGAGTTGGGGGAGTATGTGTGTAAGATACATTTTCCAGATCGGAGGTTGACGGCCGACAGGTGAAGTCGGGTGCCGGAGGGGAGATGCGAACAAGAGAATCCCATTATTTGCCTTCTTTGAGGTTAGGGAAAGGGAAGGAGAGTCTTGAGAGGCCCTCGAGGCTCTTTATTTTCCATCTCATCCATCCACCCTCTCGTCTCCTCGCTTCAATTTACATTTAATTAAAAAGGTTTAAATAATTAAAGAGTCGGCATTCGACTCACCTCCTCAATAATTCATCACATCCCGTGAGGGACTCGCGGACCGCTTTTCCAAAATTATGTATTATTCATCTACAAATCCATCTTCCTGGGGCTCGCAAGTCAAGGAAAAATACTGAGTTTCATCTCGCGGATTAGGAGAACGTCAACAGTGGAGTGGATTAGGAATTCTCAACCGCCAACGTTTAATACCCTCCTCATCTTAACTTTCCTAATTAAAAGTTTTCTTTTAAAATTCACTAATGATGAGGGATCTGAAGAGGAAGTTTGCAAGGAATTAAGGGACTAGGATTTCAAGATGCCAACCCCTCATCTTCTTAAATGCTAAATAAATATATAAAAACTTGAGTCAACACTCCAAAAAACTTAGCCATTAGGCGAGGAGGGCTTTTAAAAAATGGAAACGTAGATTGTGGAATCTGTGTGGCGACAAGTCCCTTTGGGTCCGGAAATGGCCAAAGTTGGGGAACATGAGTTCCTGAGGAGATTAAATGACTTTATCGCCACTTTTCCCTAACAACCAGTTCCTTGAATTAATTTTTAATCAATCCGCATTCAGATTGGCCCACTCATCTTAGCCCACAAAGCTAATTCTCATTAAATGGAGAACACCTTCTCAAATGATCATCTCCTCTCGGCGAGGTGAATATGGGCTTTTCTATCGATCCTCCCCATCACAGCACATCCACTCTAGTAATGCTAAAGTCCACGTACCAGATGGGTCAATAAGTCCGTGCACTATTTGAAAAAGAAATGAAACGACGGATCTTTGTGCAATAGTGCACGAACTTATTGACCCATCTGGTAGGTTTCCTTATGAATATGAAAATATGAATCTAACCTGACGACCTGAGCCTTCTCCCGAATGGGATCCCAAATCCTCTCAAACCCCTTCGCTACACAAATCATGTGGAGCGCGAGTGTCAGTCCGCTTAGGAGAAATGCATAAAACAGGAAAGGAAATGTCGTGGAAAGCTGGGCCTCTTCTCTCTCTCCCTCATGAATTCCAACGGAGGAGAGGGCAAGTGGGAAAAATTAGAGTCTCCTCTCGCAAGGGTGTGAGCAATGGGACTCACTTCTTTATTCACCAACTTCACGCCCATTACAGTCCTTATGAGGACCTCGAGAATTTTCAAGAGGGTAGATAAGGGATCAAGAGAGGAAATTTAGAAATTTCAACCCAGGGATTCAAAAAGATCCCATGCAATAATATATATACCTTTGACTAAAAATACGTCCTGCATTATAAATACTCACGAAACCTTACAACTTCTATCTAAAAACATTAAATAGACATGGCTATACACGAGTATTTTATATAGTGCAGTGAGCGACTTTCATTGATTTTCATTCCGTACACTTTCTCTCATTCATCTTTCCCTGAGATTTGAATGAGAATGGGGAGTGCAATTTAGTAACGAGATTTAACCCTCTCCCTTATTCAATCCCCCAAATCCACATTTCCGTATTCACTAATAATAATTCTCCTCCCTCCCAATTATGTTTCCTAAATAAATTGACTTTTCTTCTCCCTCTTGTCGTTTGAAAGAAGGCGCGAGACATAAAAGTCGAACGTTTAGGGTTTCCTTCTCTCAATAGCCGTTTCTCCTATTATTTGCCATGTGGTGTTTTTACTACTGGGAAAGTGTGTTCGAACCGAGGTCGTGATTGTGACTGAGTGTGATCCGTCGGATGAGGGTCGCTAGTCAATTAAATGTAAGAATGGAAGGCTGAGGTCTTCTGGGACCGACAAGCAATTAAAGATTCAAGCTCAGGGGATGAGCCGGTGGGCGAGACAATGAACGTCTCTCTTAACCCTCTCCGACTCAGATCCGTAATTTATGAGCTTGAGAGTCTGTCCACCTTAGCAAGCCTCCCCTGCTTCATTCCAGATCGATCTGGGAAGGGGGAGGGCTCAAGTGGAATGGAGGTAATTAGGGAACCAGTTGGCAGGGAAAAATAAAATCTTTCCATTCTCCACATTCTCCACAACTGCCAGAGACGTGACTTACCTCTCGAACCATTTTTGAGTCCACGCGGAGAGTCATGCTTTTAAAAAGACCCGCTCAATACTACATATACACACTGCTCGTCATCTCATGAAGGGACTGAAAGCTTTTCAATAAATGAACACTCCAGCTTTCCTCACATACCCGCATTATTATACAAGTCAAATTGTTAGAAAGCTCCCAACTTGCGGCGAATCCATTATCCAAAAACTTTCCCATATAATATTCACGAACTGATGAAAAAATCTTTTCCCAAGTATCCAGCTATTTAGGTCTCTACATGTATGTAAGACCATAGGAGATCTATACGATTTTGGTTCATAAGTGCAGGGTGTTTTGGTCACATACATACGTAATGTTAAACCTTCAGATCCAGACTGCCGTAATCCGAAGTTGTAATTGTTATTATTATTTGGAAAGGTCAATATTGAGAATGATCTTGTAATTGGATTCCAAGTTAGGGGCGAGACACTCGAGGAGTTGAAAATGGAGAGGAAGTGGAGGGAAGGAGCCAAGAGGTCTCAATTACAGAATCATCAACGGGACTAACAAGTCGGAAGTTGTGTTTGTTTAGACCTTGATTGCTCCTCTTTTTCCTCTCCCTGTTGAGTAAAGGAAATTCGAGCATCAGTTTATTGAGGTTCCGTTCAAGAGCTACGAGGTCAGGTCAAAGGAAAAACATCCACGTGGTAAAGCGAGAAATTGAGTGAGTTGTGGCTCCGAATTGAAAGGGATGATTCATGGCGTGAGAGAAAAAGACATAAACACTTTCACGCCTCTTTTCGACTTTTGTATTCGAGGTTAGCCCTATTCAATATAGGTAAGTACAGAAAAGGCCCACACGTTATGGGTTCTCCTGCCAGGGAAAATAAAAGAAACAATCTTTCACCTCCTTTCTCCTCTCACTTTTGACGTAAAAAACCCTGGGCGAAAACCTGTCTCAGACCGGAATTGAAGTTCCGGAATCTCATCAATGGAAGGAGGGAGTCTCTCGTCATCTTTCGCCTTCACCAGAGATCACCCGCCCGTTTTTGAATTTTAAAACCTGGATCTTCGTATAAGAATTCTTCATGTATGGAATGGAGGGTATATGTATACATAAGTAATGTTCAAGGTATGAGGAGAAAAGTTTGAGAGACTCTCGGCCTCGCCGTGATTGTGTCTTTTATGGGAGATGGCCTCTCTCTTCCGTCGTTCCGGCCGAAGCTTCCTCCTCGTCAACGACTTTTCTATCTATTGAATAGACTCGAGTGAGAATGGGCGTGTGAGAGAGGGGAAGAATCGCCTCCTTTTATTACTCCCTTTTATTACCACGAGACCATGGGAAGAAAGAGTTGAAGGGAAAAATGGAACATCTCCCTTAAACACTTCTCGAGATGAGTGAAGACGTGAAGGGAGAAAATGTGGGCCGATTACATTCAACTCCCTTAGATTAGAGATTGACTTGACTCTATTGATTACAACACACGCCCAGGTCTCCCATGTGGAGAAGGACATCAAAAGGTGAACTTTTCCATTCGAGTCCTCTTTATAAATAAATACATTTTCTCTCTCGAACCCACTGTGCCTTTATCTCTTCTATTTACTATCTTTCCATACATATACCCTGTGTATTTATACGGTGGAATTGCCAAATATCTTCCTGCCAGCTATGTTGGCAATATTAGTAAATAGAGCTAAATAGAGGAATACTTCGTTTTAAACAGTAGTGACAGAAGAGAAATAACTCAAATAAGGCTTTAATAGCATGAACTTTCTGCAAACATATTCCATCTAATACATCTTGTATGTGAATTATCCCACATCCAGATATATGGAGTAAATAGTAGGAGAGGAGATTCTTTCTCGTGGAGCCGTGAAGTTCCGAGTGCGACGATCCCACGGCGCACTTCCATCCCCAAAGAGAGACTTGTAGGTGTAGAAGTAGAGAAGTTGGAACTTGGGGCCTCTCAGTTCACCGTATCTCTCCGTCGTCTCAACTACACACAATGGACCTCGTTCGGCTCTCGAGCTTCAGGTGAATATTATAATATAAGAGGGAAAATGTGTTAAAGTTACATTTAAATGTAATCAATATATTATTATATAAGCATGAAGCATTTCTTTAATAAATTATACTCATGGAGTTTTAAGTAACGTTAGAGTAATAAAGTGTTCATTATTTATGGATCGGACTAATTTAATATTCTTTTGTGTTTCCAATTTCCAGGGTTGAATTGAAAAGCGGAAAGATATGGTGAAATAAACGAGGATGTGAGGAGAAAAGTTCAATTATACGACTACCATCGGCCGAATTTCCATCAACATGGGCCAAGTTTATATTGTTTTCCTTCTCGCGGCCTTTGTAGCCCACACGGCCCAATCCGACATTTGCAATCAACTTGATTCGGAAACTGTCGAATGCGAGCTTCGCGTCTTGAATCCAAACATTGATCTTTTGAATTTGACTAGTCCGTTCTCCTTCTCCTCTCTGCGGCTCTTGTGCAATGAAGTGATTTTGTTTGAGACGAGCATTAGTTCTTCGAACACTTTTGAGGGGCTCCCTGCCCTCTCAGACCTCAACATCCAAGGGTGTAAATTGGGGCACATGGGGTCAGACACTTTTGCTGCGATTCCTCATCTCCGAACCCTCACCCTCAACACGGGTCATTGGAAACGGGTCGAGTTGATTGGGAGGGTGATTGGGAGGCTAAAAGGACTCCAACGGCTGAACCTCTCCCAGAATCATTTGAAAGAACTTCCGCCGCTCCCGCCGTCACTAAATTTTCTTAATTTGAGCCGCAACGTCCTTCCGCACCTGTCATTGACCGGAGTGGCCGACCTGAAAGCCCTTGACCTCTCTTTTAACCTCTTATCCGACCTCCAGATCGATGGGCCGAAATTAGAGATCCTCGATCTGAGTTGGAATTTTCTCGAGACTCTCGACTTCCTCTCATCCGCTCTTCCGCTCAAAGAACTCAACGGGAGTTGTAATCTCCTTACGGATGCGAGTAATCTCAAGGATCTTCCCCTCCTCCGAGTCTTAGACCTGAGAAACAACTCTCTGAGCCATTTGGTCCTCGAGGGACTCGGTCATTTGCAGACCCTTTCCCTTGGAGAAAACAAACTGGAAAAAGTGAGGCTCAAAGGTCTCCTCCGTCTCGTCATTCTTGACTTGAGGGAAAATCGGCTCAGTGGAGTCCCCGAAGGCCTCGCTGAATTGTTTCAACTCCAAGTTTTGGATCTCAGCGGGAACCAACTATTAAGTTTCGCCAATCTTCACCTCTCAAATCTCCATTCACTCAACTTGGGAAGGAACTTGGTCCAGAGTGTGGGAAATCTGAGCCTCGTCTCCCTTCACAAATTGAACCTCGACTATAATAATGTTTCAGCCATGTTCAATTTGTCAAATTGTACGAGTCTTCAGGACTTGGGCTTGGCGGGAAATAAACTCAAGAGTGTGCCCCCAGCCTTACGTGACCTTACCCTTTTGAAATCCCTTGACTTGGGGGAAAATGAGCTTGAGACTCTAAGTGGAAAGGACTTTGACGGCCTAGGACAATTATTCGGATTAAGACTAGTGGCTAATCAGCTCACGGCTCTCCCTACAGACCTCTGCAAATACATGCCAAAGATTCGAATCCTCAATGCGGGAGCCAACAAGTTGAGATCCGGCGGTGACTTGAGGACTTGCCTTGACCTTCGCGTCCTCCGCCTTGATTCGAACCAACTTCACTCGGTCCCTTCACTCAACCCTCATCTCCTCTGGCTCAACATCTCGGGGAACTTTTTAGAGGAATTAGACTTCAATCGCCTCGCTTCTCTCGAGTGGATTGACGTGAGTTGGAACAGAATTAAAGCCTTGTTCGGCGGAGAAAAACAACCGCACGAGTATAAACTCCGCGTCCTCGACGCCTCACACAACTCCCTCAGTTCAATTTCATCATGGGCCCCGCCGGAGTCTCTCGAAGTCCTCCGTCTGAGTAATAATCGACTCGAGAAGCTCGAAAGTGACATTTTCTCCAATTGCGGGCGTCTCCGTCGTGTGGATCTCGTGGGGAATGAGCTTGAGAGCCTTTCAATCCGCCTCCCGCTTTTGGTCCCTCAACCTGAGTTCCTCATCGGAGGAAATCCCTTCCTCTGTGACTGTGCCATGGAGTGGCTCTTGAGGAGCGCGAGTCTTCGGTTCTCCGTCTTAGACCTCGACTCGGTCCTCTGCAAGGTAACTCACTCGCCCCAGCGGATCCTCCTGCCTCAGATGAGACCGCAAGACTTTCTCTGCCCCTACGAGTCACATTGCTTTGCCCTTTGCCATTGCTGTGACTTTGCCGCCTGTGACTGCGAAATGACATGTCCTGACAACTGTTCCTGCTATCATGATGACACATGGACGACGAACCTCGTTCATTGCCAAGCCGCCTCTCACACGGCCATCCCGCACAATCTCCCCATGGACTCCACAGAAGTTCGGTTGGATGGGAATGTGATTAGGGTCTTGAAGCCGCATGGGTTCATTGGGAGGAAAAATCTTAAAGTCCTGTACCTCAATGGGAGCAAAGTGGAGGGAATTAGCAACAAGTCGTTCAATGGGCTCGTGTCTCTCAATTCCCTCCATTTGAATGACAACCGACTGGTGAGGCTCCTTGGCTACGAGTTCGTCGGGCTCACCCGGCTCGTCTCCCTGTTCCTCCAAGACAACCGTCTCGTGTCCATCAGCAACGTCACTTTCCTCCCGCTGAAGGCCTTGGAAGTTCTTCGGCTTGATGGGAATTTCATCGTCGTGTACAACGTTTGGCAACTCAGCCTTAACCCATACTTGGTCGAAATCGGCCTGGGGAGAAATCCATGGCTCTGCGACTGCACTCTGCTTCAGAACCTCTATGGATGGTTGTCGGAGAATTCGAAAAAAGTCCTGGACTTCTCAGCTGTCCATTGCGTCTACAATGAGAGCGGGGCTCTGACCAAAGGGCCTCATCTCATCGACTACAACATGACGTGCGTGGAGTCGGATCAGTTTTTGTTTCACATTCCTCGTCCGATTTGGCTTGGACTGGCTGGTGCGGTGGTTCTCATCTTTTTCGCCTTTCTCTCCCTCCTCTTCTATTATATCCTCGTTAAGCGAAGATTCACCCCGTTCTACGACGCCTACTTCGTCTATGCAGAGGGCGACGAGGATCTTGTGGTGAAAGGAGTGGCGGAGAACTTGAGGGAAACTTACAGACTTTGCCTTCATCACACAGACATTGACTTGTCGCGGGATCCTGTGAAGGCAGTTTGGGAAACCCTGGATAATTCAAAATCCTTAGTCATCTTTCTCTCTCATTCCTTCCTCTCGGACCCGCTCCTCCGGTCGCTCTTTAAGAGCGGGAAAGGACGACGGCGAATCATCGTCCTACTTGAAGACACCCTAGACGTTCCTAAACGTCGCGACGAAAGATGGATTTCCTTTGGACAAAAGGGCTTTTGGGCCCATTTGAAAGATGCCCTTCCTGATCCACATTACAACTCGAGCACGACAACGACGAACTCCTCCAAGAGCATTTCCCCTCTCCCTGATGAGCGAAGAGGAGGAAGACGGGAGGAAGAAGAGGAGGAACATGTTTACTCAACGATTCGTCTGAGCCCGACCAGCAGTCACCCGATCCTTTTCCCTCACAAAGGCAATTCTCACACTTACCTTGTATGAGACTCGCCACCTCGAGCCAAAGTAAAGTGAGATGAAGAGCTGTTCAAGACGTTCTGGTGGGGAACTGATGAAAAAAGGGCCCTCCTGCCTGGAGACTGATGATCATATTGAAGGAAATAATAAACGGCCCACGCGCGCTTCCTTACTTAACATTAGCTCCACCACCTTATGAAAAAACCTACTATACAATAATACTATACATCTAATCATGAAGATCTAATCATAATCTTAAATTATATTATTACCTATACTTATTAAGTGACTTATAAAATAGTCGCATCAAGTTGACTCGTTTTTTGAATAAATTTCCTATCCAATCACAGATTTCTTCTTTTCATATTTATTAGATGGCTATTTATTAGATGGCTATTTATTAGATGCCTATCTATTAAGGGGAACCTTGAGAGTGAAGGGGAGAATAATTTGAATTGAGCTGCTGACTTTCAGAACGAAAGAGAAGAGTGAAAATGTCAAGGCGTCAGTCAAGGAGCGAGAGAGACAGTTCCTTGGCATTTCCACTCAAGAGTCGACTATCTTTTCCTTGATTTATGTCCCGAACATAATCAATCTCATATTACAGTCGAACAAGGATGGTTCCTTTCATAGCTTTTGTCAAACAAGGGCGAGAGACGGTGGAAGCAGAAGGGCACGGCTAAGGAAGAGAAGGTGAGGAGAAGGAGAAGATTGATGGATTTTAATAAGAGCACCGAGAAATGTAAATGGGAGGGGGAAATACAGTAAGGTCCAATTAATCCAACCCATCAGTCGCTACCGAGAGAAAGACCAAGAGGGAAAATTGTTCTCTCTCAATCCGCGTGAATCCTCGTCGGTGATAGTTATAGTAAATACGAGGAGCATTCACCTAAGTGTCGAGCTCGTGGAGCAATAAAAGGAATGAAAATGTATGAAGGAGTTGCAAATATTTGGCAGGCTGAGGATCCAGAACCGATATTTTGTTCAGGACTGCGAATGGGAAAAGATGTGACCAAAATCCCGAGGCCGCCGCCACTCCCTCTTCTCCTTCCCCAAATAACATATAATAATGGAAAAGGGAAAATTTTCTTCCTACTTCTTCTTCCTCACCAGGATATGTGTGAGAGAATAAGACTCAACAACTGGTCCGAATTGACACTGGATCAGATCCAAAAAAATTAATGTCTTTTCCTCACCCTCACCCACAATATCAGTTTTTCTTCTTCGTCCCCTCCTCCATGTCAACCCAGGCGACGGTCGTGGACGCCGAGGAGGAAAAAGGTGAAGGCTGGCTGGTAGATTTTCTCCCTAGAACTCCCATGGAGAACTCGATTCTCATCTCGACCGGGATAATAATATCAACTCAAGCTGGGCCGGTGGGAAAAACAAATGTTATGATCATGGTCTTTAAAGTAGGACAGAGGGAAATTGTGGGTGGTGCATGATTAAATTCTTACGTGTTTCTCTATATTGCTCCTTGCCCTATCTTTTCCCTCCTTCAGGAGTAAATCAGATTGGGAATGTATAATTATTCATTTTTTTCAACCATACTAGATTATTCTTTATAAGTTCACTTAATCTCCTCATCTTTCCTTGTTCCAAACGGTCCAGGAATATCAAGAGCATAATAGTACAATGTAATCTGCTACTCATGCGAAACAGGAATATATTTATTCCCAAAGATCTTGTGAACAAATGTAGAGAAAAGTCCTTTTGTATTTTTAAGTTAAAGGAAAGAAATAAGCAGCCAGATGAACACATCGTAATAGCATTCATGGTTAAACTCGCTCCGACCATAACCATATTACATGCATCTGCACTTTTATATATCTGGAAGCATATATCGCTTCGTACATGTTTACGTTTTCAAGCTCCTTTAGCCTCGCGGAATACAATTGTTTCTCATTGTGAACACTCAAGAGAGCATTTTCGTGTTGAAGACGCTCCCATTTTTTTCGCTTAAATTTATTTGAATGGAGAGATTTTTCCCTTAGAGCAATAATGTGAATTGTTTTCTCGAGAGTCCGCTAAATATTATTGCAATTTCACCTCAAAGGAAATAAAATTTTCATTTGAAGGAAGATAGGAAATCGAGCTTCCTGTGCCAATGTAAACCACGTACATACGTCGAACTATTAAATGCGCTTCAGAAAGATTCCTATCTTATTTTGATATTAAGAGAGATAAATCGGAAAGAGGATGAGAGAGCGGTGGGAGCTTCTTCACACACGTCACACGTCATTTCCTCATGAGAATTTCTCCTCACCATTTTCTTGTTCAAATCCCATTCCTTCTACCTATGGCCTTTCAATCCTCCTCTCAATGCATGGGAGACCGGGGGAACGAAGGAATCCCGGACCGGATTTGGAAAATGTAATGAAGCATGTGGAGACGGGGTGGAAGCACGTGTTGGCCAACTCACATCTGCTCCCAATATCTCAACTCTGCCAATATGCAGATCTTAAGGAGTTTATTTGTCGAACAAATTACCCTTGACGAGGGATCGGTCCCCTCCTCTCCACTTACTCCATGCTAATGAGATTACCTTTTCCTTTCCCTTGAGAAGGAATGTAAAGAAGTCGTAGAAATTCCTGGGTCTTATCGCTCGTCTCATTACAGTCTCCCTACAAGACGAATGGGAGGAACTGGGAAAGAATATTCTCTTCTCATTCCACCAGGACGCTTGATTGTGTGTAATTGAAGACGTCTAGGTCTATCGTTATGTATTACCGAATTACTTACTCACAGTTTGTCCATTGCCTTCACTTCCACCTTTCTCTAGCCCTTAATTCTGCCTGTAGTGTAAATATCCTGAGATGGTATAATTTTTAGCTTGCTAGTGTGAGGTTAAAGAAGATGGTTTGAGAAGTAAACCTGAGTCTCGCTCCGGCCCCCAAAGAACCATAATACAAAGATATCCAGTTTCTCCGACTCCTCCCATTACATACTAGTGCGTGAAATAGGGGAGTCTGTGGGGAGCCCCGAATCACGAGTCTCACTTTGTATCCTGTTCATATCTCCCATCTTCTCATATCTCATCGGTATATTCCACACTTCCCATGTGTGTATGTAATATTATGTATGTATATACTCCTATGTTTGAACAACGGTTTCGCGTATAGTGAGCTTCTGTCCAAGTCGTATGTCATATTCCGTGAGTGTACGAAAGGAAGATACGAGGCGAGATAGAAGAGAGGGTGCATGTGGGAAAAGGAACTTAATTCCTTTTCCCGAAAACCCCAACTAACGTCTACTCCGACTACACATCGCCTACATGACATCGTGAGATCATTAGTGTAATGCAATAACGCTGTACGACAGCTCCGCACGCGAGGAGAGATGAGACGTTGACACAATTTCATAATCCTCCCCACTTATCAATTCTTAATAGACAGCTATTTATTAATTCATCATTCAGGTTCGGAGAGCTCGCTGGAGAGGAACGGCGGGGCGGAAGGAGCCAGCTGGAGAATATTGGACATATTTTTATTGATGAGTTTCGCACTCCATTGTCTGCGGACCGTTTTCTCCGGGATATAAAAGGACCCATAACAAGCGTTTGTATGTATTAAAAAGCCTTTTTTCTTTTACAAGCTCAAGGACTTTGAATGTCTTCGTTTTTGTAGCACTAGCCCTTCCTTTTTTGAGATCATACGTGTGGAATGAATGTAAACGTATTTATTCAAAACTGAGTGTGAGTGAAGTAATGTTGAAGAGGGGAGATGGGACGATTGAGAGCTTTTGGTCGCGAACCATGAAGTATCGCCACAAAAATCAGACGAGTGTCGCATTCCTTTGTCTTTCCCCCTGTGGAATTGAGGGGTTTCGTGAATGTTATCTAATAGAGAATCCTCCACTCAACTTCCTCTCGAGGAGACGTTCACGAACAAGGACACACACAAGCCCTGAGATAGGTTTCCCTAATGCCAACAAGCCTCAACAAGGTATACCAAATACCAACAAGGCAAAGGTTTAAGGAGCAGCGAGGAAAAACAAAAGGGAAAAGGCCCAGATTGTTTCAAGCTCCTCGCGGAACACCCGAGAGTGGCTCAATGAAACAATGAGACCGCGAAGAAGATAATTTATTCTCACAATCGAATCCATTCCGCTCTGGGCCTTTCCTTATTTTTATTTCTTCTTATCTATTATCCATGCTAGACCCCACAAATTCTCCGGGAACAACTCATCGCCCTTATCTCACTCCATTTGACTAGCTAGTGGGTGGGGATTCCGGACGACTTCTCCTGTTGAGATACCCGGGAGAGCAAGGAATGTCGTGGTGGAAAAATTCCTCCTTCCCCTCTCAGCTCCCGTCCAGACTCAATGGTCTCCAATGCGTGTGTGTGTGTATCTGGGTTGAGTTGTTGGGGGAGGTGAATTGAATGATCTCATTTGTTTTAATATTGTGAAACTGGTGAGTTCGCGTGTGCTTTCCTCAGTCTTGATAATTTAGCAGCACGTCGTCATCGTTCGGAAGTTGACAGGTTGTTGAGGAGGCCCACGCCCTTCCCCTCCAATTAATGATTCTATTACACTACCCAGGAGCTCGACTCAACACACGAGAGCCTCAAAATAAACGCTTAGAACATTCTTACTTATAATATAGCATATAAAGAACATTCTACATAATATAGTATAATGTAGATATCATCCAGTTGCAAATACCTGGCTTTTTCCCTTTACACACATGAAATGCATATTACTCGTTTATAATGCTCGGGTCCCGAGTTCCTGAGGACTTTACCAAAAACTTCAATTAAGAACCTACCGTCCGATCCCTCTCGATTGAAAGGCGAGCAAGAGTGTAAATAATAGAAGGGAGAGATTTAATTAAGATATCAAAGAGACTCCCCGGAGCTGTCCTTCTCCTCAAAGACCCTCATAATTAAATTAAATAGCTTTGTTTATTTCCTCCCGGATTCTCGAAATATCTTTGGAAGGGGGCCGGTATTTAGTCCTTATTAGAGCAAACCATCCGCCAAGGGGCTCTATGCTCTCATAATAGTTTCCAAGCTAAATCCTCCTTATATTACAGTTCTTGAACCCCAACATGAGGTTATGATATACGTACAAAAAAGTAAAATACGAGTATGTATATAATATGAGTACAAGTCATATATAACACGTACGTGTATTTCTTTTCAAACTCGATATGCGGGTTCATCTCCATGATGGCACGCTCTGAACAGACGGAGACGTTGAAACTCATCCAAGGTGTTTCAAAGCCTTTAGATGCCTTTGAGAGAGAAGGATTCCAAACGAGGTTGTTATTTTATTCTCTGGGATCACCATTATCCCTCCTCCTTTCCCCTACCAGCCTCTTTCATTACTCGAAGAGACAGAGGAGCTTATGCAAATCCCTAGTGCTCTCACAAATACAATTTAATCACTTGTCCCAAGGCTTCTCTTCCGCGACTCCCATGTGCTACAATGCTCCATATTTGTCAATAGAACCCGCTTGTATTTAGAGGAATCCCGATGAGTGGATCCTTTTAAAAATACAAACCGCGTTCCGGCAGGTCCCATCCTTCTTCTCCTTCCCAATCCGATCCTCCGCCTGGAGAATATGGGACTCGGAAGGGAGCAATAATTCACGACAGTTCTTCCTACTCATTGCATTTCTGCTTCGTAATAAATGATATTTGAGGAGGCGAAGGAGGAGCAATAAGGTTCGGCTCTGTGAATAAATGGCAAGGATTTGTCACCGTCAGCAATATCCGATGCCTTCCCTGACACTGCATATTTCCAGATCACAACTTATTTGCTGAGCTCCTTTGAACCAGGCTCTTCAATTAATTAAGAGGAATTGTAATTTGTTGAGTTCGAACTTTCCTTCTTCACCTCGCCTCTTGTAAACCACCTTTCACCTACCTATCTGGATATACCAACGTAAGTAAGTGGAAACCAGGAGTGGTCTGTACTACATTATATGAACCCGGCCCGGGAGGAAAGAAATAATGCTTTATTTATGTTGCACATGAGAAATCAAGGAGGGGAAAGGAGCTACTAAGCCGACGAAAGCCTTGGCTTTCTCTTCCTCGAAGGGGAAAATGAGAGAGGGAAAGTCTGTTCTGGGGAGAGGTATGTATGGAGTAATCCCATGAGAGAAAGATGCCTGACTCACTAATGCAGGGTGACCACCGCGGAGGGAAATAATCAAGGCCGAGGGGCCTTCCCCCTTTTTTCCCCATTCAAACAACCCAATAGGCTCTTAAGAGGAAGAAGATGAGGTCCATTGGTCCGTGATCTCGGTTAAGCCGACAGCATCCGCCCTCGGGTTCTCGGAGCTGGTAAGTATATTCTAGAATCAATTGGATCACCCCAGACTCATTTGCCATGGGATGAAAGGAGGCTTAAAGAGGGAAGATCCGAATTAAACTTTACCCCTCCTAATTAATTACACACAAACGTACATTATTATGAAGACCCCTGTATCTTCCTGTTCGTTTAATGGCCTTATGAGATATTTTTATGGACTCCAAATTCAGAATTCATCCTTCCAATAGACGACTCAACGACAAAGTCCACATGGCTCTTCCCGCCCTTAATAACGACCCATTATGACCTCTTAATGGCTCACGTGCAGGAGCTGGTTCGTATTAACAGCCATGCCAGCAGCCTCCACTTTATGGACTCTCATCACTCCCCCTCCTGAGTCCCATTCCTCATACCAACGACATACTTTACACCCTACACTCTCGACATTTGGTTTTTTAATGTAAATTTACACTTTCACTCTCCTTTACTCCTTACAAACAGTCTATAATACTTATGGACATAATAAATTATAATACATATACCTCCCTTTCTATAATATATGATGATGGAAGAATGATGATCAAGTCTGCATGGTATTATTGAAGTCGTGTGCCACCTCATTGACTTTCTCTTTCACTCTTTCGACTATTTATGTAGGTAAATGCATCGTGGAGAGAAAGACCGATTCGTTGGTCCCAAATGAGACCGGAAAAAGAGAAAGGTAGTTAATTGTAATTGTTAGCGTAGTGAATTAACCTTCCCAGTGGGGAAAATGACTGTAGGAAATTAGCTGTCATTTCCGATCAATTTATGAGTTTTTTAAGGTCATTTAAGAGTAACAAGATTAAGAGCTGCCATCTTCCTTCACTCCTAGGTCGGTTAATGGGAAAATGTCGTGGTCTATTAGTCCCCCTGACTTATTCATTCCATTCGTATCTCGCCCCGCTCTCGGAGCCCACAATGCCAATGCCAAATTGGGAATTTAGAGAGACTTGGGGAACCTGGCGGTGGTGGAGGAGTAATCGACCGGATCTTGGGCCACGGCCACAATTAATTCTCCGCCCCAAACTCCACGAGGATCTTGGGGAAACAAAGGGAATGGATTTATAATAAGGAGCTTATTGTTCCCGTAGAAGGATCGAATTTATTGAGAAGTCACACAAAGGATTATGGGAATAATCGGATGTAAATAAATATCCATTTAATCCGATTCGGATTCTTTGTCGACTCCCTCAGCTACTTAGATATATTCCGAGTATCAAGAGGCCGAATCATTTATTCATGTTTATAGAATCATGTATTTCAATTCTGAGGCGAAGAGGGAATTGGGAAATAAGGCGATTAAGGTTTCCTATTCAAGTGGTGATATCAACTGGAAACCAGGTTCGCTACAACAAATTTCAACAAGGTTTCTCTCCTCATCAATTTCAGTGTCTCATTGTGAAGGGAAGCTGAATGGTGGCTCGTGGTATCCTCTGATCTCCTTAGGAGTCGAAGAAGAAAAAGATCTTCAAAGTCTCACAGAGATGAAAAAGAAAAGGATGATTCAAGCGAGACAGAGAATGAATTTCATTCAACCACTCAACGGATTCCCAATTGACGATTTCCAAAGAGTCCCAGCCTTAATTCAGTCAAGGAAGAATATTGGGTGACATTTTGACTTTTATTTTCTCTCACGTCGATCTTCAAGAGTGAAAGACGTATTTGTGTCTCTCCTCCTAGCGGATCCACTTGGTCTAAAACGCATCAGCCCTATCTACTCCGCTCGGATAGGGAGATTCTTAAGGTGTGTCGTAAGGGTTTTTTATATTTGTTTTCATTCCAGTACATTTCCCGTTAATGGGCTCGCCATTGGGCTGAGGGAGCTAAGGCCAATAAAACGAAGGATAAAATAAAGTGGCGGGGCGAAGTAAAAGTTTTAGGAGTGGGGAAGTGAGGTTCATTTATTTAACCTTTATGCTCCTTTTATTAGATTCCCTCTCGTCTCTCACCCCTCTTAATTCTCTTGTGGGTGGGAGTGTTGGGCGAAATAAATCAAAAACTCAATTTGGGCGCATCATAAGTGTAACGAGGTAATCGATCCCAGGAAATCAATATATAAGAGAGAGAGAGAGAGAGAGAGACTGGGGCCAGAAGCCAACATCTCCTCCTCTCGAAGAAAGGACGCGACAAAGGACGGGCGAGACAAGGAGTGAAAGAAGATCTTGAAGCCGGTGCTGAGGATACAGCTCGTGTGAACTGAGCCGAACTTCCAATCAATCATCCTAGAAAAGAAACTTCAGGATCCGTCTTTCTCCTTCTCTTCTCCTCGTCCTCTCAGTCGGAACGAGAGGAGAGATGTGGAGACTCTCAATGCATCCACTCAACTGTCCAAAATCCTAAATAACAAGTGTCTTTTTGAGGAACGGAGTCGTAAATTATTCAGGATTGGATCCTCATCGCCGCCGTATCCTCGACCACGCTTAATTCACTAATTGACTCAAGAGCCACAAGTTTGTTTCGCAAATGGGATTGGAAGGATCTTGGGAGGAAACTTGGCTTAGATACAAGAGTGTTAATGTATAAAGGGATCCTTATTCTCCTCAAGTTCGACTTGGACACTAGGGCGATCGTGAGGAGAGTGATGAAAATCCAATGTTGAAAATTGAGATGTTTTCCCCCACCCTTTCCTATCTCCTTCATCCTCTCGGCGGCGTGGGGAAAGGCCATTAATATTGGCCAGCCGTATGTCGGACATTGTCCATTTATGACTTTAGATATTTCATCAGGCGGAGAGAGGAGGAAATGAATGAGAGGATGTGGATGTGTCTGTGTGTGCAGTCGATTCTTTATTAAGAGCGAAAGTGGAAAAGAGAAATGAACTTTCCCTTCACATCCTCCTCGATATACTTTATTGTATGGTTCTGTGTATGTGCTGGGCTGGTGTTTTGAGAAGTACTTGCGGAGGAATGGGCGAATTTCCAAGTTGCGGAAGGAGAATGGGCAAAGGAAGCTGGTTGGGCGGGGAGGCGACGGCGGTAGTGAGATCATTCATATTCATAAGATGGGGATTTCATACTAGTGGCAGAGATCGATATAGAGTCTTCTCCTCCATATGCACTTCTCCTCACTCACTCACTCCGCCGCTCCAGTTGCATAAGTGAGGAGCCATAATTTGAAACAATCTAGGAGAGAATCAGAGGAGTTGGCGGGAATTATTCTCATTTTTACACACTCATTTCATTCCATCCCTCCGTTGGCCGCACTGGGGAGCTCCAGTTGGCTAAATTAGACTTTCAAATTCCCATCACCCCAGACGGGAGAAAGTTATCAAGGCTCTTCCTCTGCGGTCTATTTCTAATAATAAGTCATAAAGGAAATCCCTCAAGTGCCCTCTTGAAAGGTCGGGGTCTGAATAACTCCCTCTACCACGCGGGCTTATACAAGAAGCTACAAAGGGAGATATCCGTGCAGGGTAATTCAGAAATTCAAATCGACTCCATCAACCCAAATCGCCCCTCATCATTCCCCTCTAAATTACAAATTAGGAACAAATGGGTCCAAAGGCGCGGAAGGAAACCCCTTTTATCCCAAAGACCTTTTTTTCGATGAATATCCTCAACATCTTCTTTTACCTTTCACGTCAGGGTTAAGTGGAGTAGAATATCAAGGGGGAGCTGTTGGATCAACTCGAGGTAGTCTGTCTCGGGCTCTCTAATTCTTTAATTGACCTTTAGGATTGTTTCTCCCAGTTGTGTTTCCCCCTTCCACCTCTCGGTTCATTCCTTTTAGTCTCCAGTAATGGATATTTGTTTCTCCCTGAGGCTCTCCCTTTCATTCCTTCCCCGTCGTATTTCCCGAAACCCTCCTTCAAAGGCGGGAGCATTTCTGGAAAATTGTTTTGGCAGGGAAATGCGGGCTCTTTGGATTCCTCGGGAGATGAGAGGAAGGAGGAATGTTGAGGAATTCAAATCGGAACATTTATATATTTATAAAATGTGCCCTCCTCGACTGTTTGTTTCTCTCTTGAATACATTTTGGATGAGCCTGAGTGGAGTCCTTTTCACTCATGGAGTTTCTGCCTCAGAGACAAGACTGACGAACCCGCAAGAGACCTCGGCTCACAATGGGGAGCCAGGACAATAAATAATGCAAGGGACCGTCGGCGAGTCTTTTCCGAAGACGCGGAGAGCTAATTGAAGACGGAGGTTCTTTAGGATATGTACACGACGCTCGTGATCCGCTCCCATTTGAATATGGTTCGTAAATTAGAGGAAGGAGGCGAGCCGAATGAGATTTATTAGCCGTGATTTCCCTCAGGAACTCTCTTACAATGAACCCAAATTGCGTTACGGCCCGCCCCGAGGAACAACCCTGGCTCAATTGCTAGTCAACGTTACGCGCCCCGAACCGCCGACCTTACTAGGACCGGAATGAGTGATCGGTCATGTTTTAATTGCATCACTTCTTTTCTTTCCCCGTGCAAAGGCACTCGAGAATCGATCATCCGCGAACGCCTCTCCCCTCATACACATACATTCTTGGAGGAAACTTTTCTGCTAGGTCGGGCGCGAGGAAGAGCAATTAGTCTTTTGTCTCTTCTACTACTATTTTTCCCCTCTTTCGAGCGGAAGAGCATCCCCTTCGCACCGCGCCTCCGTCTCCTAGCTCTCCTAAATTGAGTCAAATGAGAAGGAGAGGATGTGATTGGAATAGTTTACCACTTCTCGTAATTTATTCTAATTAAATCAATGTGATCTGTCAGGTTCCTTCGAACTTGAAGAACCTCAAATAAACCGCGCGTCCTTCTCAGCCCGTTGCGTTCCCAAACGTTCTCCTTTCGCACAAAGTGTATTTATACACAAAGGGTACACAACGCACATGGGCCGAGGAGCACAATTCGGAAAAAGGGAATTGAGAAGATTCTCGAGCTTTAAATCGAATAGTATGGGGGAAATGGATGGTTAATCCTCGAGGAGCAGTTGAGGATCGAAGAGTGGGTCATGAGGAGAATTGGACATTCCTCACAATATTTGGCGTAGAAAATGGGACTCGGATATTTTGTCCGTCCCCACACGCGGGAGGAATTCTTAATAGGATCACTACAGAAACGCCCGACAGCCCAGAGGGATCTCTTTTGCGGGAGAGATAAAAAAAGAGGCTGTTGAAGTTCTCCACTCAAAATACTTTTATTTGTTTCACATTTGACTCAAAAGGACACGAGACACATATGAGGGTATGGAGAATCAAGAAGCTTTACTTATGCCATGCAGAGAGAAAAGACGTCTTGAGAAAGGAATGCCTCAGCAAAGATCAAATTCAATCTACTCTAACTTCTTCTCTGTATATACATACACCTACATGGATTTCTTTTGACGTCAGTCGCCCTTTAATCAGAGATGAGAGTCACTCAAGAAAATTAATTTCAAATCTCATTCCTTCCCTTAAATCCAACATGATGAAAGTGGGCAAGAAAGTGATATTTTTTATTTATTCTTTTTTCTAGTTTATCCTTAAGCCGAAGATGTATATAGAGGACTGGCTTAGAGTCAGAAAGAATAAATAAAGGTCGTCGGTGTGCTTCATGTAGGAGGTATGTAGTTTAATAATGATGTACGTTACTTCATGTTTCTCAACTCTTATACTTTATTTAACCTTCTCATTTGAGCGAGTAAAGTGTGTGAGTCACTCAAGAGAAAGAGTGAGAAGAAAGAAACGTCGGGTTGAAAGGAGTTAAAATATGAAGAAGAACAGGGAATTTGAGCCCCAAGGAGGAGCTTATATAAGCTTGGAAAAACTCAATGTAACCAAGTGTGGGATATGGGATTAAAAAAGAGGGAAGTGCGAGAGAGCCAGTTGGTGGCAATATTTCAGGTCCTCAAGTTGTAAACTCATTATTTCCTGTGCAAATTATCCCCAAGGACTCATGTCTCCTTTTGTTAATGAGGTCTACGTGTAAATCTCTCTTTTTCTCTCTTGTTGTGAAAGGTGATGTGGAAGAGAAAAGTCCTTAGTTCGATCTGCATTATAACCACCTGGACTCCGTTTATCATAAGTCAGGAAAGAGGCTTATACACATAATAGCTCTTGGAATAATGCATCCCCCTAGACCTATAGCATATTGCTTTATAATAGAGCAGCATATTTAGCATTAAGTATAGTTAGCAGTTGCATTTACAAATAAGCAGATAAGTGGAAGCGAGGAAGAATGAATAGGAAACTTTTCATGTTCTTGGCTCTAGATTGCCTAATACATATTGTCGAATTTGTTCCTCGTTCTATCTTTTAATACTTTCGTCATTCATATTAAGCATAAGGCATAGATTCTGAAGCCTGGTAATGTTTGTAATATAGGTGATATACGAGTGCATTGAAAGTTATGGTTGAGTTTGAGCACATCCTCGCTGCGCTTCATACTCATAACTCACTCTGGAGTGAAATCAACACTCCGAGACAATAAATAGTAATTGAATAGACCCGTAACACTTTCCTCGACATTCAATTTCCATTCCAAGAACTATCTATTGTGTTCCAACAACGAACAAAGTAGAGCCCTTTCCGTGAGCATTCAATTCTAAGAGAGTAATAGGTATAATATTTGGGAGGAGGATGGAAACAGCGGGACTCATTATTTCATCATTTCCACTCCTCCATTTTTCTTTTGGAAATCTTTTAATTAATTCGCTCTAGCTCTCTCTCTCTCTCTCTCTTAAATCGATCAAACCAATTTCCAATTCAAATGTGAAATCGTAGGAATAAATTAAACCGAGGGTTTTATGTTTAACAGCTCTTCCGTTCTCTTATTAAAACTATAATATTATTAATTAAGAGGAAATAAAACTCAAACTTTAACCCTTTCCCTTCAAAATCCCAATTAGGTGAGAGAGGCTCTGTGTGTGATTAAACAGAATGCATATATTCAAAAGCTACATAAATATACTTCTAATAAAACTCACACATTTTAATATATGCAAGCCCATTTTTCCTATATGTAACCAACTGAGTAAAGCTATATAGTTAAATAGGGGTCCTTGTCGGCATGATCTTGGGGAGCGGCGGGGGGACGGTGAAAGCGGCACGCCCTTTTGAGCCCAAACACAGAGCTCTACTTTCACATCTCTCCTAATCAATTTGCCCCGTCGAGGCCTTTGAGAGAGACCCTGTGGAATGAGAACCTCATCAAGGGAGAGTTGAACATTAAGAGAGCCGAGACGAGATGAGTTTCACTAGCGTTAAAAGAGAAAATCTCGTAGGCGGGTCGTAGAGATGAAAGTGAAATTATGTTATGCCCCGGACTCAACTCCCAACTAAAGGTAAGCACACAAGTTTTTCCCAAATTCTCGTCCATCGTCGACAAGAGAGCGAGAGTCAAATGGTTATATATACAAGTTAAATAGAAAGTCGAACTTCAGGAGATGATGATGAGACGAGGGAGAAGGCAATCTTGTTAAGTTTCCTTAGAATACTTTTTTAATTATTTAACGGCAATGGACATTTTCCATTCCTTCCGAGCTCAATAATGTCCAAAGGGAGGTTGTGAATATTATGTGAGGAGGTTTATTTGGTTCAATTGAGTTGATGGTCCTCGGCCCACATAGGACTCTTGTTGGCAATGGGAATGATGGGATGCGTGGTGGGCGGAAGGGGAATCCACAGAGGAACTGCTTCGCGTCTGCTTTTGCTATTGTCTAGGGAGAAAGAAGAGTCAGTTGGGATGAATTAAAGATAAGGGCCGGAAATGGAACCTGGACTCAAATTATAGGCTTAATGCTCATTAGGTCCCTTTTTGTATTTTAATCGCGTCCCCTCGAAGTACCATTTGGGTTTTGAGTCTTTCCCAAGACCCCAATTCCTTTGCCTTTCTCTCATTAGCCGCCCAAGTCCTTTCTCCGTCGTCTTGGGCTCTCCTCTCCCTTTTAATTTCTAATGAGGAGATTTAGATGGTAATGAGTGTCCGGAAGAGAATGGGCTGTGGAATAAGGCAGGTTAGTGAGAAGAAGGAGAATTGGAATTAAAGATTCCGCCTCAAACTGTGGCCAAGGGACTTTTTCCACAAATTGAAGTTTTGAACGATGAAGTCATGGATTGTTCTGGTTGGCGAGAGTCAATTAGGACCTAAAACCCCGTCGCCCCCCCATCAGTTCCGATCCAAGGAGAGAGAATAAAAGAGGAAATCTGCATTTGGAATGAGCCGTTTCCCCCCATTACCTCCGCCGTCCTCCTCATCTCAATCTCAACAAAAGAATTTTTAATGGAATTCCCTTGCTCCCTTCAGTTCACACAGGAGCCCCTCATTTACGAGAATTAGTTTCCCCTCTTCCCTTCCAAATTTGAGGATTATGGAGTTTTGAATCGATGCTCGGGAATGTCTCTAGTTGAGCATAGCAGGAAAATCTCAGTGTGGAAACTTCGACCAAATAATAAATAACCAATATAATCTACTCCAATGTGATTATATAGGATGATGATGTTGGGAGTACACGTAAGAATAAAAAGAACGAAAGAGGAATTCAATAAAGAACTCTGTTATTAAGTTCCCTTTCCTTCTCAGCCCTTTCTTTTAGAAAGGAGAATATGAGGATATAGAAGGAGAAAGGATGGACAGAGGGCATGAAATATGTGATTTAATAAGTCGGAGGAAACAGATCAGAA
Organism: Neelides sp. FZ-2019; assembly: GCA_009869795.1. Taxonomy (NCBI): domain Eukaryota; kingdom Metazoa; phylum Arthropoda; class Collembola; order Neelipleona; family Neelidae; genus Neelides; species Neelides sp. FZ-2019. The sequence continues at coordinate 24,586 of VJMY01000042.1, read as the reverse complement.
GATTTAATCAGAATTGCTCCCCGGGAGCTCCTTTCATTTCCTCTCGTGCCTCTTCCTTCTCCTCCCCTTTATGAAAGAACACGACGAGGACGACGGTCCTTTATCATTGATACACTTCTTGAAGAGACACCCAATGAGTCCTTCACAATTCCGATTATTCACTCAACAACTGCGATCGGGGTGACGTGTTTAAAGGGCTGACACACACGTGTGTTGGTTCGCCCTCCGCCTCCCAGAATTTCCGAATTTGTGTTCCTGGCACTTACGGATTTCACTTCGTCTTTTCCCATATCCTCATACTTATAACAAATACATTACATCAGAGCGTACATATAGCTTTAGCCATATATTTACATTACACATTATCCTGTACAGCTTGTAAGTTTATTGTATATATGATAGGAGAAATTCGTATGGTCTTTGCCTATAAATGTATAGTATGCTAAGGTTTAATGCTCCTAGTTTACAAAAGGGGTAGAAATAGTTTATAATAGGGAGGGAGTGAAAGAGAGAACGAGGCGTAATCCTTCACTTCCAACTCTCACACACCCAGCAGAGTCGTACAGGGTAATGGTATAGAAGAGCAGTGAGTTTCCCAGTTCCCATTATTGTTTTGAGCCGATAAGGTGGTGCTCAATTGAGAGGACGAAGCAGGGGATTAGAGACTGATTTATCAGAGCCGTCGAGATGAAGCAGGTTCTCTATTTTATGAATACAAGGGCTTGGAATGGAGAGAGACGTTGTACATACAATATTTGTGTGGTGTGGGTTCTCTCTCAATTTCCAGCTCATTAATTCCTCATCTCCAGTCATTTCATTGGGAGGGATTATCGTTCCATATCTCTCATCCTCCAGCCGCAAATGAAGCCCTTCACCCCCCAGACCAACTTTCGGGTTAATTGAGGCGGTTGAGACGAGGAGTAATTAATTAATGGGGCTAGTGAAATATTGAGAGCGGCAGAGGCAGAAGGCGGCGAGGTTTGGCCTCGAGGCTCTCCGGAATTCAATTTGGATTCATGAGCTTCCTCCCGGTGTCAAGTTGTAGTCAAACACTTTCGTCTCCCCATTCTCCTTCCTGGCATTTGGAAGTGAAATTGGGGCGGGGGATGAGAAAATAAGGGGATCTTCTCCAAATCATCTCATTCTCTTTTTATGGACTCCCTATTTGTTCCTTCCAGCCCATTCTCCTTCATGGCTAGGTTTCTCCCGTTCATGAGGGCCATGATGGGCGGCGGAGGGTTTATTTAATTCAGAACGCGGGCCGTATGGCCCAGGAGAAGACCAAGAGGGCAGACAAACAAGGAGGAGGGAGATGATTGATTCGAATATCAATTGGGCTCCAACTGTCGTCGCCGTATTTCTCTTGCCTGCGTCTTCGACCAGGAACCCTCCGTGCTTCTGATTGATTCCAGAGCTTAGTCTCCAAGACAGAGACAGAAGAGAAGAGGAAAAATTCTCCATAACAGCCCCGCATTTCCCCAGCTGACATCGTCGCCCTTATTGGGGAAGAAATTCAATTTTCCTCGAATTTCCTCTCCCTTTCCGAAATGAGAAATCTGAGACTTGTTGTTTCCGCCCCTCTTTCGCTCCCTCCCTCACACCCGTGAGTAAAAGTCAGGTTTAATTGCTCGACTCTCTTTGCTTAATGGAGAAGTGCCAGTGGAGTTTAGAAGCTCAATTTCTCAGCTAGCCCTTCTCCCATCCCCTGAGGATACTGCCCATACTGCCCAATTCCTCTCGCCCATCTCCGCCATTCAACAGCACATAGAAGGGACATAGACGGCCATACAGGAAAAAAGGGGGAAAGAGGAAGCTTCGTTTTCGACATTTTCGACTCGGGTAATTGGAATCCCGCTCCAGGCCACATTCGTGATCGACCGGAGATCGTCCCCATTAAGGAGGATTTAATTTCGAGAAGACCAATTTTACGACATCATAATTTCGAGAAATGAAGGAAATAATGTGACATTTGAATATCCACCATCCCCCTCGCTCTTTTTTTTTATTAAATGTGAAGATGAGAATTTATGCGGAGCAGGGTGGGACAAAGAGTGGTTCAATCTGCATTAAATCACGATCTTCTTACGACCCCGACTCTCGTCTGGCTAATAATAAAAGAGGCGAAGTGTCGGCTATCACATCCCTCCTCATTAATCCGCCTCTCAACTCAATTAAGAATGAATTGGGGATCGCAAAGTGGAGGTATTTTACAATTCCAAGGGTCCGACCGGCGGGGTCGGGAAATTTATTCGCTATTAGAATCTAAAGGGGGCGTTTCAAATTAAATACTATCTAATTGTAGTCTCCGGACTAATGGGGCTTTTCTCAAGAAAGAGAATAATTAAGATAATGAGTTTGTAAAAGTGTCGTATAATCATAAGTCTTGGGAGAGAGAAAATGAAATTTCTTTTCCTCCCAGAGAAATGACAATGGCTTATGACTCCTAATTACTCTCTTCTCTGGAAGGCTGGAGCTCTCCCGCAGGAATCTCCAGCCGGGCCGTTCTCTTCAAATACCTAACTGCTCAGGCATGGGCCATCGTCGCTGTCCGTGTTGTGTGTACACAACAGAAGGGATAATACTCCAACACTCCGCACTTGAGATGCAAGGGACGGCGGAGGAAGTGTATGAATGTCAATTTCTCACCTTGATTCGATTTGGGAAATAAACCCATGGTAGGAAATTGGAAGTCAGGGAGAGGGACGTGATCGGGGTCTATTGTTCAGGACACATCAACCACCGATCTCTCCCCATGATTATCTCCACCGCCTTCACTTGTAAATCCCACCGGGGACTCCAAATCCCTAACTAGAATGAAAAGAAGTTAACTTATATACTTTCACTCGCCTGAGTCGAATGTCGATCTTCTTCCATCATTTCACACTCCGCGACTTTGCCCGTCCTCTATAAAACTCAATTCCCACCTCTGCTCTTTATTATGACACGGAAATACTTCAAATTGAAGGGATTTACCCTCACAAAGTTTAAATTAAAAAAAATCTGAAAGATGAACCCTCAACTTTATCTCCCAAGACGAATATTTCCTTTCAACTATTTTATCTATTTCAAAAAAGCTCACAAGAACTTGCTAGTTTCAACTTTTTTTTACTAACTAACTTAACATGATTTAAAATTTTATCAAAGAAATCTCTTAATAAAAATAATGTAATAAGCAAATGTGCTTAAAATATAGTTTGCTTTGCTTTGAGTATAAACTGGTTTCGACGAAAGAGTAAATTAACTAAAGAGTTAAGAGTAGTAAAACTCAAGAGTATTATCCTGTTCAATAAAATGTTCGAAATTTATTTTTTTAAATTTATTAATCTATGAATTAAGCATAATTTTCATAATCTTTTATAGAAATTCATAACTATTGGATTGGAATTTTTTTTTCTTTTAATATTATAACAATCAATTAAAATAATATTTAGGGCGGGTTAAAACATGAAAGATTTTGAAAAGATTAAATTTAAAGGAGAAAGAGCCTTAATAGCAAAACGCCGAACGTTTTTCATTTAATTTGTTAAGGGCGGAGTGAGAAATTGGGCTTCAAGATTTTTAAGCAGAGAGCGAAGTTAGCGAACTCTAGCATCCATCACTGTTGGTCTTTCTTCAGATGAATATACGAAGATACAAGCTCGGTCATTTTTGTAATCTCTTAAAAGTCAAAACCCTTTCGTCATAGAGTAATAGCTGTCATAAAAATGGTGAGCTAAAATGTTAAATTTACTTTAACTATTCAATAATACGCATTCTTAATTGATCCTTTTCAAAATATGATGAACGAATTGTATTTAATCAATAGGACGTCTTTCTAATGGTACGCCGGAGGAAGACGACTATTTTTATTGACGCGAAAGAAGACACAACAGTGCTTGAACTTAAAAGGATGATTATGGGTAAAGAACGCTTTACATTATTTAAGCAATCAATTGTTAATAACAATTTACTGTTAATTATAATAACAATTAAAATTTCATTTTATATTTAGTTATCCTTAAGTACCTTTAATCAATATCAATTAATTTATCAATTATTTAATGCATAACATCATAGAATTATCTCTGATTATTCATGCATTTAAAGCTATATGACGTAGATTTAGATTTATCAAATAAAGTTATTTATATCTATTAGTTTAAATCTCGTACATCGTTTTAAGATTCGTTTAAAAGCCATCAACATTTTGAGGATTTATCGATTAAAAGGACTTTTCTTAATTGACGATGTATTTTGAATTTAGGAATAACGAAAGTTTCACCCGAGGATCAAATGCTTTTTAAAGAGAAGGAAGAAATGGTGGATGATAAAACTTTAATACATTATTTATTAAGCGCGAGTAATGCAAAGCCACAACTTCCTGCAACCATTGGATTAGTATTCAGGTGAGTTTAACATATTTATAATAAATTACCCAATTATAGCTCTATCATGACATAGGTGCAAATAAGCAATCGAAATAACTGTTTGTTTATTTATTAAAGGGATAAGGGTGGAGACTGGGAAGAATTAGAAATGGTCCCACTTTCCCAGCCTCCTGAACTTCCCGAAGTAATGCGCCCACAAGAAACATCTCAAGAACAACCTGCTTAAACGTTATTTATTTTATTTAAGCATTCGCTTATTTACTTTGTCACCTCTGTAAATAAAACAAATTTGGGAATTTTTAATTAATCATGTAATTTAAACCCTCCAACTCCCTAATATAATATTGTAACACAATTTTCAACTTGTTTTTTGATTTCCATTTTACTTTTAAAATTGTATTGAATAAAGCAATATCGTATAATAATCTACTTTGCCTTTGCTAGAATCAAATGCCAACAACTCATGTAGCTTACAAAAAATGGAACAATAATATAATTATTTGGAATCTCCTTTATTTATGGTTGTGTTTAATAAATGATATGATATTGTACCATTAGATCCATAATCTATGGATAAGATTGCCTTACTATTAGCTACCTAGTCTTGAAATCTTATGAAAGTTAAACTAGCAAATTCCATATTGAAATTCCAAAGTATAACAAAATAATTATAATACTTAATTAGAATTAGATACTATTGATAAAAAGGACAGTTGAGGCTTGAGGGTGAGTTAGATACATTTAAAATTTTGTGTTATTCAAAAATCATTTCGGTAAGTAGCATATTAATAAAAAAAATTGCCTTTTTAAAACGATGATATGAAAATGCATTCCTGGGTAAAATTTAAAAAAATCATTTTAATTAAATGAACGGAATCTGATCTAAAGGAAATTATATAACATAATTGGCATACTAGTGTTTTGAACTATTTTGTTATTGAATTGAATAAATAAATGTCTTAAAAAATCAGGTCAAAAGAAAAGAATTTATTAAGTATTTGATATTTTATATATTTTTACAAAGAGTCTTACGCATCATTTAAAAAACAACTCGTACAAACGTGAATATAAAAAACATTTAATTAAATTTGAGGAATCAACGGGCATCAAACACGATTACTAGAAATACAGATAAAACAAATTAAAATCCGCTCCACTTTAAATCAAATCATTAAATAATTTAAAAATAATTGATTAAATGATTACATCTCTTCGTTCGTTTTTTGTACATGATACGGTAACCGCACTCTCGACATCTAATTGGATCCCTAGCTTTGATCTCATTCTCACTGTGACATTCTGCAAAATCCAAAATAATTAACAATTATTCATCTATTCAATTTCATCTTTAAACGCTACAATCATTAACTTTAATCACGCTTTCCATGTTTACTATGTATGGCGAATTGGCCGTTTACAATAAATATTTAATAATACAACCATGTGCGTTAAATTACCTCCGCAAACGTAGACCATGGCGATCTTGGCATTTGAAGCTTGTTCCTTAGCACCTAACGAAGTAGACGGAGCCGTCTGGCTCGCGTTGGGATTCGGACTATCCATTTTAATTTTCTTGAATTAGTCGCGAATAAATTAAGATTAAAAAGTCGCCCTCGCCGACTTGTTTTTCTTATGTAACTTGAATCGTGTTTTGTGTTGGTGTTCTGTGGAAACCAGGTGGTAAGGCTGAGCTGGGCCAAGTGATTCTCTATTGGTCAGCTCGGTCCCTATTCGTGTGGAGGAGCGAATTGGGTGCTTGGGAGGGCGAAGGAGAAACGGAAAAGCCGCGCTTGAAAACTCTTCTTCACCCCAACCAACGTCCTCACCAAAGGAGGATTCAACTGTCAACTAGTCTTCCCTTGGTGTTGGGTCTTCTAGGTAGGCTGGTGGCTGTGCTCCAGCAGTCTACCCTTTATTAATATATATTAACCCTTTTTGTATTTTTAACAATCTATGGGGGTTTTCACTTCTTAGATCCCTCAGTTTGATAAAACGGCCCTTCGTTTGTCTTTCCTTTTCCTATCGGGCTCATTGACGACCCGACCTTCATATCATGTCGAGGATCAAAACACTGAGCCGCCTCATTGAACAGGTAAATACGAATTTTGCCCGTTAAATTCCTAATTTTTATTTTGTCTTTAAGTGTGTTGTGTTTGGGCGATGAAAGTCGGTTTTCAAAATTTGAAAACGAATCAACAAGTTCTTTGATTTTCAAGTTAGCCGTTAAAGAGAATGAAATTAATCTTTAATCCGAATTATTTGGATTTTAATAGAGATATATAGAGAATCTTCGAGATTTTCTTCTAATTCAAAAAGTCATCCGTTGAAGGATCAATATTTGTCTATTTACTTACTCCACCGCCACGTTATTTGCTTATCTTATCTTGTTTTTTTCTTTTCCTTATTTTTTGACTAAATAAGTGCATTTGATAAACAACTAACGGCCAAAGAATTATCCTTACCTATATATTTTATTCTTTTGGGTTACAGGGAGATCTGAAACCAGAGGCGCCGTCGAAAGAGTTGATAGATGAAAACACTCCGGTTCTCGAGGAGAAGGAGCGGAAGAGCCGACCTCAATCAGAGGGAATTCTGGTGGATTCTACGAATATTCGCAATGCCTCATCACAAGAATCATTAAGAAGACAGCCCAAGAATAACTCAACCCCGACGTCAAGATATGAAATATTTTCAGAGGTATTGAATTTATCAAAATATTTGAGTTTTCCTTTTTACCATTATTCACGTTAGCTTAGTTATCATTTTTGTCACTTTCAATTCAATGAGTTATCATTATCATTTATTTTTCATCATGAAAATAAATGTTCCAAAAACTAAAACATTAAAATTTTTACTTTCAGGCCGGAAAACGTTTAACGAAGTTGCAATTCTTGAGCAAATGCCCCAGATGCACAGGTCCGGTCGCATCGCCGTTACCAAGTCCATCTATATCGTCTCAAGAATCTCTCAACGACATTCCAAGTGATGCAGACAATGAGAAGAAATGCATGGGCACGAAGGGAGAAATTCTTCCTAAAGGGGAAAATAACCTACTCTGTTTTAAAATGGAAGGGCTCAACATAATATCTAATCCCAAGAAAAGGTACGAGCGTCGGAAGAAGAAGAAAGAGTCCATCCTTCCTCTTCCTAACCTATCGCTTGAATCTGACAAGAAATATTTTCATACTCCTTCTCCTTCATACAAGTTTCGAGGACCCGAGCAAACACCACAAACTGACCCTTCAAACACCACCATGCTCACTCCTCCACCTTCAAGCGCAGAGAACTCACAAGAGATTTCTGAATCGGAGGCAAAAGACACCAACAAGGAGAATTCATCAGCTTTATTTACCCCGGACTCAGGCATTAACAATCACTCCTACCTCGACTCCTCTTCAATCTTAATGAGCATCCTGGAGAGTCCAGAATCAAGCCAGATAAGAAGTCCGCTCTCTCCTCGAACTCCGCCTGATCAACTCATATTGAACAAAAGCCAAAAGGACTCGTCACTCCGTAGGAGAGTCTTGTGTCACAATGCTCTCTGCAAGTCATATAGGGGCGATGGAGAAAATGATTCGCCTCTCAATGAGTCACTTCACTTTTGCAATCCTCGCTCCTCGAATTCGGAGAAGAGTCAAAAGAAGGAAAGGGAAAATTTAAAGATTGAGAATGAGAACAATTCGTCATATTTAATTGAACCAAGTGAGGAACAAATTGTGGAGAGTCAATCATTCTCCGTAAAAGAGTCAGAAACGAAAAGCGAAGAAACGAGCGTCTCACGGTCTCAAAATGAGAGTGAAGAGTCCAGCTGCTTGAGTGTCCTCCGAGGAGATCTGACAAGGTCATTAATCCATTATCTCCATTCTCCTCGAGACGTCAAGTCAAGTCCCTCAGAGTGGAACACACCGGGGCCGATCATTCAAGAAGCCTTCGAAATTCCTTACGAAGAAGACGAAAAGAAAGGGAAGGATGAAGAAGACAAGAGCTTATTGGTCAACAAGACTGATTCATTGGATACTTCGAGCTTTGCTACGACGCCGATCACGGATGAAGAGTTTGTGGTTGAATGTCCCAAATGTCATTTTCGATTCTGTTCCAAATGTCAAAATTCGAGTGAAGACAGTACCAAGCCGCATCATTGTAGATTTATTGACAGTTGGCTCAGCTCTACGGACGACTCATTGCTTTCATTCAAATCCAACGCTTCAAGCTGCACGTCCTCGGCCACCTCATCTACCAAAAGTAAGAAGAAGGGAAAGAACAAGTATTTACAACGCTTAAAATAATCTTAATAATATTACGGCTTAATTAGTTATTTTTATATAATATTATGGGTTATGCATTCAATATTTAAACTTTAAACCAATTTTTTTCCATTCCATAGAGGGTATTTTTAAATTGATATTAACTTTTATTATATGGTGTATTCTAAATTATTGAACATTAGTAATCACCTAATTGACAAAATGAAGTTTATTACATTTTTAACTATATTTTTAACTTTTTGAATGGCCATTTAAATTTCATTATTATGCAAAAACCACTTCAATTTCATTCATTATTCCATATTCTACGCAAAAAGTGTAGTATTTATATAATAATATTTTATTAATATTTTATGAAGCATTTAATACATTTTTACACGATGTACAAAACAGTTCCCGTTCCTACTTCACACAAAACTTTTGAATTTTAACAAACGTTGGATGTTTTCCTATTCTGCATTTTAATTCACAACCGAATAGCAATAGTCATGTCACATGTCAAGATAAAATAATGTTAGAAGATTTAATCTTGATTTTATTTCATTTTTAGGAACTAACCTACCTAAATACCTTAATACCTAAAATACACAATACACGCTTATAAATTATAAGTTATAATGGCTAGTAAAACCACCATTTTAACAATTAATTTACACCACATATTCCAGTTCATTTTTCGTATGCATGCATGCATACAGATCAGAGCATTCTGAAAGCATGATTATATTCTATTTATACGTTTATTTTTCACTATATTTTCAATTGTTGATTAACAATTTGTATTAAATATATTCGATTAACAAATTAAAACTTAAATTCAATTGATATTAACATATTATATATAATATTAACTAATTTTTTATTTTTTACTAAATTCGATTGATAAATGAATCTTTTTTATTGTTGTTGGTTTTTCAATTATAAATAGATGTACTATTTAAAATGTTTTGAATAAGATAATAATTATAAAAGCACGATACTCTTATACGATCAAACAAGTACCCTTAAATAAACATGTTCAAATAGCATTCGAAACTTCCTTGTCCGAATGTTCCGTAAATCAATGTGTTCTTATAAAACTACTTTAATTTAATTACATTTGCAGTTTGTGTTCTAAATGTTTTATAAATTATCTAGAAGATACAACCTACAACTCCAATACGCTTACAATATAATGATTGAAAACTTCATTGTTTTCAACACGAATAATTATCCAAATATTTTATAGATTTTTATAAGCTCAAAGGTAAATCTTCAAAAGGCATCTGTCTGTAGCATTTACATTTATACCCATAGAATATAAAGATTTTTTTAATTAAAATACATACTTAATGTAAGTTGGGTAATAGTGTAACCTCGAGCATGACATATCTCTAATTGATATTAATTTTCAACTTATTTAAGATAAGTAAACACTGAAAACGAATTAAGAAGTGGATAACGCTTATAAAAATTTCCACAAAATACCGATTTAAAAAATGTTTCTATAAAAGTATTTTTAATATTAGCCAGTGCATATTTGAGTATTTTTAAATAAAAATTCTGTTTAACTTGAATTAAAAATATTGTCAGCAATATAATTTTGTGTTGTATTAGGGAAAAAGCAATTAATTTGGAGATTATTACAAAAAATTGTGATACTAAATTAATACCATATATTTTTAAAATTTTTGAATGATAAGTTTTTAATATTTAAAATAAGGTTCTGACTTCTAACACTGGTTAAACATCCATTTCTTTGTATAAAATTAATAATTAAGATTTTTTCATTGTTAGTTAAGGAATAATTTAATATGAAATGTTTTTAATCTTACCTTCTCTTTGTGCCTCCTGTAGTATTTTCTGTGCCAGTTTTTGATGTTTTGTACTAACTTTTATTATTTTAAATGTATTTTGATTTTGCCTTAAGAAGCATTATTGTATGATTTTCTTATATTGTAATTTTATTTTTCTTAATTTTAATTTAACTAAGCTGACAGAACAAAGTATAGGAATTATTTATAAAAAAGTATTATTCACGAAGACTATTGCCGTATTCTTGCCATTTTGATGACGACGTTGGTGTTCAGTGATTCAAACAATTACATCTTCATATATACTCAACATGATCAAATATTATTTTATGTAGAAGTACTCTTTATAAGATTATAATACCTTTTATTTTACTATTTACTCAACTCATCAACTCATATTCTTGGACGTCTGTGAAAGAGAATTGAAATGTGGTGATAAGCAAATAAAAATTCAAAACATATATTTCTTTCGTTTATTTAGCAATTTTTGCACGTTGACAAACTAACATTAAGTATGATGAAGTTTCATATTTCGAACATGTTTCTTCCTTTTGTCATAATATAGAATTACTTAAATAGCCTCAGTTTACAAATAGGTAATCATAAGAAAATGTTACAATTAACTGGATAAAGAGAATGTCGGAGAGTCGGAGTAGTTGGAAGTATTATCTATTTATAAAGTATATTATAGTTTCTTTTCTAAAAATGTTAGAATGGAGAGATCCATTATTTTACTCCAATCGAATCATTTATTTCCTTTTGGTATATGTAAATCACTCTATGATTAACTATTATTTTATTTGCAATTGTAAAGTAATTGAACACCGTGCATAAAAGAAAGTAGTTTTAGTAAATTAACAGATAAATAACATTCAAATGATTTATTAACAAAAATACATTGTACGCCATTTCACGAAGCAAGTGAATCGAGTTTATACATGTTGTTATGAACGTTGCTATGTTCTCAACTGACTTGCTTCGTAAAATGACGTATACATTAAGAATCATTGCCTAATTCATAATCAACACATCATACATCTTCATTGTAGAAGTTTAAAAGAACGAAATATAGATCTAAAAGAATGAACTTTACATAAACTGCTATCTGCAAATTTTTTATAATCGAAGACTTAAACCTTCCAAACTTATGGATTGTAAAAGCGTCATGATGTCAAAAGTTTAAACTTGAATATTCGACCATGTCCATGCTTTCTAAATTTTACTACTGATCTTGGTTGTGGTGTGCTTCTAATATAATTCATTTGACATTTCATCCCTGAAAAGTTAAAAAAGAATTCGAATTCCAGTAATGAAGTAGATATTTGTAATTTTCCATTATAGCTAGCTTGCTCCAATGTTCAACATTTATTTAAAACGATTCAACTTTTCATGCATGCCTAATACATTAATATATTTCACAAATTCGAAAGTACATAGAATGCAAAGTTATGGCTTAAGAAATTCAAAATGACTTTCCAAGAAGAACACATTAACGCTAGCACAAAAATATATTTGAATTCACTAATAGAGGTAATTACAATAAAACATACTGCTTATTATACTTAAATACGAAAGTACATTATAGCAAACTTGCATTTATACGACCTCAACAAGACAGACATTATGGCAAACACAAAATCTCTTCAGCGCCCAATTTCATTACATGCAGTTTAACAACCTTTTTACCCCAAAAGGTCTCATGCGCATCACATTAATAAACATAACTCGTATTTAACGAAAAACCCAAGAGCTTGTCAAGATAAACAATTGTAGACAAAAGTTTTATCATAGTATTAATTTATATGCTTTCCCTAAAAAAAGGGTTCATTCATTGAACTGATTAGATTGGAAACCAAGAAGGATAAAATAATAAAAATAATCAACTTGACTCTCTAGCATCATGCAGAGAGATAATTAGCCAAAGCCGAAGGGGAATGTGATAAACCCAAAGAAAGCTGAGATTCTAGATAAATCAAGAAAAAATGTAAATTAGACATAAAATATAAATCAACAAACAAGGATCAACAATGCCGTAGAGTCGACAATAATTTTTTTTAAATCTCCCTTTTATTCAGCATTATGATTAAATTTAAATAATGAAACGAGTGGACAATAAACAAATATTTGCATACGAACGAGTATAATGAAGAATTGAGATGAATAAATACTTACGCAGAAGAAATTGAACCAAAGAGCTGAGCCATTTTGCTTTGTGGCTTTGCCGTCGAGAATCCGTCTCTTGAGGATCGGAATCCAATTGGCCTTGCTTTACAAGTCTCTTCTCTCGCATGGCTCTTCCCAGAACGGGCATCACAGAGAAGTCGGGTCATGCACTCACTATCACACGGCCCCGCAACAGGAGAGTTCTTATTGTAAAACCTTTAAAATAAAAATATATTTTAAAATGGAATAATTCAAAAAAATTAAATTAAAAATCACCCCTTTTAAAATAAAAAGCCACTTACTTATAATATAAGTTGAACAACGCTTTGTTTTTGTACATTGACATGATGAGGTCATCCCAATTGGTTGGGCTGAGAGATGAAAGCTTATAGGCTTCCTTCGCAGAGTACAACTTGTACCAATCGAGTTTCGGTGCTCTGACTCTATTTGCTTCCCCGAGGTCAGTTACCCAAGTCTCATGGTCTATCACAGTCTGAAATGAATGCAAATGTTTGTTTTCATCACCAAGCTTTTCATACATACAAGGCTCTTCAACTCATTGAGATTGTGAAGAATGTATAAGTATACGTCTTGAATAACTCTTGAGGATTAATACTCTCAAAACTACAGTGTAACTTTTGAGAACATGAGAACAAATATACTTTTGCGGACTCTTTGACTTCCAATAATATGCGCATATATTGACCATACAAGGCTGTTTAATAGTTTAATGGCATATTACTAATTTATCTCGACATCATCGGTACTAAAGAAGGTGAGGCAGAAAAGAGAAAGTGAATGACAACTCACTCGGCTGCTCGACGGGTAGTCGCCGTCAACATAGTAAATTCGATACCCAGGGTTCAAATTGTAGTACGGCGTCACAGAAGGCCCGATGTAAGCAATGCTCGAGGCTCGAAAAGGGTCTTCTTTGGGATAAAACAGCTCCAGCTCGTCAAAATGCGTATGACCTTTCACAGGAATTCCAAAATTAAATCTTGGCTTTTAAACGGAAAGATTATCGTTTTAAAAAGAAAAATTTCAAATTTCTTTCCTCAACGTTCAATTTGCCTTTTTTGTCCTTATTTGCCAAGGAAGGGAGGTATTAAAGGATTTGAGAGTTTAACGGATGAATTTACGTACCAAAAAATTGAGCTGTGATTGTACTCTCGAACCTAAAGGTCCAAACCAGGTAAAAATTATTCAATTAACGTTCGAGAAAATGAGATAATTAGAAAGGTAAATTAAGAAGCATGAGTCAGCGAAGAGTTTGTACCTGGAGATAATCTTGTAGTAATTCCTGGACCAAGTCGCCATACAATCAGGATGACCAGGAGGAATGTGCCCAATGATATGAACTTTTTCATGGGCCAACTCCGATGATTGCAACTCGAAAATGAGCCACTTCAATTCGTCAACGGGATCTGTGCTGTTGATGAGAAGCCACCTATACATGTCAGATAAAAGCACAAAAACATTTAATCATCATCTTAATGGCCATTAAAGTATTATGTAATTAATAGCTAGTATAATTTGATTTTGTCAGGTAGAGACTGCGGTGTGTGATTGAATCAATTTAATTGTAAAAAAAATTTTAAAAAAATTTCTTCAAGCTTGACAATTAGTTCGCTCCATTAGTTCACACATTGTGAATTCTCTTCTCGTTCTGTCTTCTCAATCCTCATTATTATGGTTAAGAGCTGGCAAGAGAAAAGGGAAAAGTAACTCCACCACTTCCTTACATGACTCCACATTGCCAAACACATGCAAATAATAACAACAGAGAGACGCGCGTGAGGGTTCTACGTCGTCCACTTGAGTATACGAAGATATCGCCAATAAATTTGACGAGACAAATATGCATCATAAAGGTTTCCTGTGTCGCTCATAAGAAAATAAATCTCTTCATGCATATGTCCTATAGACTTTGATCGTTATAATAAATACATTCCAAGAAGTTCTAGTTCCTATTCAGAGAGTTCTTTGCTCAAAACTTGTTAGCAGTTTCTCTGACATGATAGTTCTTATGCTCATCCATTACAATGATCTCCATTGTGCTCATATGCTGGCAGTATATTGGTGCTAATTAAACTTTCTAAATGGACAACTGAAGACGCCACGAATGTAAGCATATAAGATGTTATGGTCGAATAAGAAACAAGTGGGCTTTAAGTCTCACCAATTCTTATTGTTGCAGTAGTTCATGTTGAGGGAGATGAGCTTGAAACCGGGCTTGATGATTGTGGAGTAATAAGCTCCTTCTCTCACGGTATTATGACTTGTCATTGGAAGCCATCGAGACCATTCCTTCTGTACTTCCGTGTAAAGCCAATCGACACTGAATCTCGGATTCTTCACCCATGGTGGCGCAAAACTATATGGGGAATAAATGTTTAATTAATATATTAATTTAAATAATCATTAATGATCTTATTTCTTATAATCTACAATAATTTATGTTTAATTATTTTAACCTATTGACTGGAGCTCCTTCGTGATTTCCAAGAGCAGGGAAGATTGGAGTATGAGGAAAATATTGAAGCATGAGGTCAACGGTATCTTTAATAATGTCCAAGTTTGATTCATGAGTTTGATTCCAAACATCGTGAGCAGGAATGTCACCGGTCCATATGATGTAATCAATGTCCTAGAATAAGAAATATTTTGATCAATTTGTTAATTTTTAATATATAGTTTTGTTAAGTTTTATGTGACTTACAGAATGGACTCTTGCAATGTGATCCAACATTGACTCCATAGTGTTTCTTGGCGTGTCACATTTTCTATAATCTCCCCAGAGTCCAGCTCCTAAATGCGGCCGTGGCGGTATTGGACCACTGCTGAGACGACAGCAAAGCGGTTCTTTACAATCGGCATTTGCACCTGCCTCGTAATGAGGATCCCAATGAGTATCCGAGATTTGGAGTACTTTTAGCTTTGGAGCATTTGCCTATAAATATACATATTGAAAAGCAAAGACTATTATTTTTCAAACTATTTGGTGAATAATATACCTTAGCATTATTATTAATTTAAATAGTATAACTTATGTTAATTGATTATTTCATTGTATAAATTAAAATAATATTTTTTATAAGAACTTGCTTCACTAGATATTATGTTATTACTTGTGTGTATTATTAAATTAAATTCTATTATTATTAACATATAGTCAATTCAGAATTCTAATTTTAATTTATCATTGAAAGAATTTAGTTAGCTATAAATGCAAGTACCTACTATACAGTAGTTTAACCTTAATTGTTACAAGAAATAAGATTGCTAGATCGAACAAAAAATTGAGCATATATACACGCCCAGTAAAATAGAAATAATATTGTTGTTTTTTTCAACGGTGACGACCTTCTTGATTCTTATGTGTGTACCAAAATCGTATTCTATGAAATGTCCCATGTTTACCAAATTGGTTAAATTGACTAACTCTGTTGATAAAAATAATCACGAATTCACAATCGGACCACGCATGTAACTGTTAAAGTTTTTGTCTTTAACCATTAATGTAACCTCGTAAAGTATTAAGATTAAGGAATGATTAAAGCGGAATGACAGTTAAGTACAGCTAGCTACTGTATGTAAATTGCTAGCTAATCGTACGTATACCAAAGAAGCTTGGTCATTTATCTCTCACCTTTGGTTCAGGAAATGCCTGAACTGGCGGTTTTGGAATTGGAGGAAAAGCAACGTTCCATTGAAGACTTGGAGAATTCTGATGTCCGCAGGTTTCACCGACAACGAGAGCGCAAATGTCATTCGAATCAAGAACAACTCCTTTGAGAACTTCGATCACTTCGTCCTGCAATTCAAAAAATACAAATTGTTCTTTATTTTCAATGCAATGCACTCTCCGTGAGTGCTTGTACTTCTCTAATTCCGTTCCTTTAATTCTCTTTCAATTCCTTCTCTGAAACGGAAACGTTAGGAATTACTCCTTCTTTAAATGATTCTATTCACACATTTCATATCCCAATGTCTTGAGAAATCACAAACACATGCACAATAAGTGCATGTGCTCAAAAGAACAAAATTGAATTTATTTATTTATGAAATAATCGTTGCAGAATGTCCGTATGCAATGCCAAATTGGATAACGAGGTGAAGGAGTGAGATTCAAAAGACAAAGAAAAGTGAACTTACAATGTAGATGTCGATGATTCCTGAGCAGACCCGAGGCGTCTGCATCTTGAGATTCACACAGAGCTTCGTAGCAGCATGAGCTATTTCTTTGTTCGTCTTTCCGCTATGGACGTAATGAAACAGGAGACCCACGCCTGTAAAAGAGTCCAAAGAGTAACCATTTATGAACAAGTGTTAATTTTGAATGTCTTCGTCCAACTACGTGTTCAAAATCTTTGATATTTTACATATTATATTGTATGACCGGGAGTTATGTTTATGTCTGCTTGATTGTTTGGTTCATTTGCAGAGAAAGTTCTTTTTAGTTCAAGTGGAGTTACAATGAAGTTTTATGTAAGAGATTCAATTTAAGATGCATTAAATAAATTATGTTCGTACGTCTAGATGAAAATGAGCTTCTATTTTTATTTACTATTACGAACGTCGTCGTAAAATTATGCTTCCTTGTATTATAATTTTATAATGCAACATGCTACTTTTGCATTTTGGAACTCATCCGTGTAATATTTGGATTGAGGGTAATATGGACTATGAACTATTGATTAACGATGAAGTAACACAATTGTGGTTGATGACTTCGAGATACATTCCAATTACTTTTTCCAATAAACATGACTAATCAAAATAACTTTCTTTTCTTTCAGCAAATCAAACAAGACGCTAATATTAATGTGTTGAATGGTATTGTCCTTATCAGAAAGGTAAGCATTTAGTACACGCAATAAACAAACTTAAATCATTAAATTTGGACGCGAGCACCTTAATCTTTTAATATTAACAATAGATTTAATAAAAATGCAAGTGGTGAGCTATCAGGAAAATGAAAGAACTTGAAAGAACACCAAATTTCAATAATACATAAGAACGAAGGAAATGGTTTAGCAATATTAAGTAATTCATAGAATTCCTTAAGAAACAAGGGAACCTTTAGTCCATTCCATTTAAAGATTTGGTAACATTTGATTTGTTTATTTATATAATAGTTGATAACTATGTACAAATGGTTCTCAGAAAATTCTTACAATTAGCTATAATGCACCACCTAATCTAATATGCCAATTACCATCGTTTGGTTATGGAAATGGGCAAATTAAGCTTTTCTGTTAATAATTTAATTTATAATGAATTCAAATAGAAATGAGAAACCATTAAAAAAATCAACAGCTCAAAAGTTTTATATAAGAATAGGTACACAACACACAGTAAGTGCAATAAGAAAAATGGTCTGTACAATTGGGAAATAAATATTCAACAGCTACTCACATTTAACGAGTGAAATATCCTTTGCCCTTAAAACTTTGAACGAGCATTGTTGTAAGAAAACAACAATACCTACCTATTTTACTAAAAGGATTACAATAATAAATGAGGGAAGTGTACCGGCACGACAAGCAGTGCAGGAAACGGAAGTCATCACCGAAGTCTCAAGTTCCTTTACAACTCGTCCAAGATCTAGCACCTTTGAAAATCGACTGAAAATATTTGTAATTCCATCCATGCTTCTCCCGGACTCAACATCAGATCTGGCCGTAATCATGGTTGTGTCAAGAGTCGCTTCTGCCAAAATGTTGGTGAGATTCGTCACTTCGCGTTCCATTTTTTCCTCTTCTCTTTTCTGGGCCTCTGTGGAGGAAGCTTCGGGTGCGACCGAAGTAGCCACAGAGAGCATGTATCCTTTATCTGATGGGGCATTGGAGGCGATGAAGGACACTCTTTCAGTTCGTATCGTACTTGAACCAACATTGTCAACCACCGTTCCATTCAATTCTGAAACTAAAAAATACCATAATTATCAAAAATGAGCATTTCAATGAAAAGAGAAATTATTGAATGGTTATTATTTTAATATTCCATTTTTTAAATTTAATAAACGCTAAAAATCCTTTCATTGGCAATTCTCATTGAATTTCTCTATATGATTTATTGTCAAAGGATTTTTTAGTATAGAGATTAAAAGTAAAGTGATACAAAAAAACCAGTGACATCCTTTATATAGATTTAAATATATGTCTGCATTCAACGAAACTTTCATACAGTTAATGATTATACTGAATAACATTTTGCATAACATTTATTAAGCTAAATCTTTAAATTGGTCTATTGCATTCGTGCATTGAAAGCCTTACTTATAGTGAATGATAAAATTATATAAATATTTATTATAATATATAAGTAAGAGTTAATTTGAATATCTTTAACTTATACTAAATCAAAAGAACGTTAAGCACTTCATTGCACTCCAAAAAATGACTTGTCATTGTCTTTTCTTTGTTTAAAATTTTCAAAAAGTTAAAGTCCAACTTTATATATTTTTAGATAATAAAATTCCTTATGTGAGCTATTCCTTATTCAAATAAAACGCAATTAATTTAATCATTACTAAATTATTAATTATAAATAATGTATTTATTTCATTGGATACTCTCTAATCTCAATGATAGTGAGAGTTTAATAGGTAGAATAAAAAGAGGAGTTGCTCAATGTTGACTTAAAGAATGAATAAATAGTGAATTTGACTCTTGGCACTTACCATGTAGGAAGCAGAGGAGCGAAGAGAGGAGGATCAAAGAATTTTTCATCATCATGAGGATGACCAATGGTGTTAAGTGTCGCAGTTAGCCAATCGACGATAATTTAATTCCCAGCATTAACACTACTACTTTTTCCTCACCATCGAGTTGGTTGGGTCGGGAGAGGTCGGATGAATGGAAGGAAAATGACGCCTGAGCTTCACCGTTTGCCTTGTGTAGTATTTTTAAGAAGGTTAAAAACCGACCATTTGCCTTCTGTCCAAATTATTAATACGACGATCGTGATAAAAAACAAAAGAAGGAGATTATCTACTTATTTATTTACATATGACTTAAGGGCAATGTGTAATCCTTGTTTGCTATTAATGCGTCAGATCTATAGTTAGGGGATTAAATATTAATAATCCTCTATATATTTATATAATATTTCCTTAATGGAGGGAGGGGTGAGAGGGAACGTTTGGTCCAAGGAGGAAGGGAAGATGATGATGTTGGGACTGAGGTTTCACGACGACTGCCAACTTATTTTTTGGTTGGGTGAATTTCAGCGGGAGGAAAGGGAGCTTGAAGACCTCGTGAGGCGGTGTGGTGTGGTTGAGGAACTGCCGCCCAACTTATGCTTTCCACACGATCAAGGCATGGTTGATTGTGATTTTGTGATGGCATTTAAAACATAGATCGAATGTGTGCTTTGTTGTTAAAAGATCACTGCGTATGAAGATAATGCACCATGATACAAATGCATGTATCTTTAATGTATTTAAACAGACAGTTGATGAATAACATAATGATATCAGGCCATCTATGACTCTCCGTGTTTTAACAGTGATCGTGGGGGTTTTATCATAAAAATAAAACAAATTGTTAACGTTAAATGAACATTGCCAAAGGCATTACATTTACAAACTCTATGATTATCGTTCATTGTCTTACAATGAAACTAAAAATAAAATAATATATATCTTGATATGAAACAAGTAGACATTTTACTTTAAAAAATTCAAAATAAGCATGACATAAATGCTAAAAATTATTTAAAAAAATATTCGATAATACTATATTATCAATATAAACATTACATTATTTTTGTTTTATTTATTAAAATTAAAACTTAATATTTAATAAGGATTGTTAACATGATGTTATTATGTGGTTCATACATATAAATAAAATTGTTCACTAACGCAAAATAAAATCTGATAATAATAGTAAAAGGAATCATCAAATAAAAATATCAGTTAATAGTTATAAAACAATGAATATTCCTTCAAAATTTCAAAAAACTAATAATATAATTCAATAGTTTCTGAATTTAAGTTTAGCAATTTTGAAAATATAATATGGTGTTAAAATTAATAAATTATTGAGCTCAAGGGTATATTAACAATCTGCATTATTATGTACTAATAATTTAACAATCTCAACCAAATAATACGGCATTATCAACAAATTTCTATAAGATAATAATGAGGACAAATAAAAATAAATGAAAATGAACTCGCACGTTCAGATTGTACTTTTGGCTCGCTCCACCTACGTTCAATCACTTTGTAAATCCAGTAGCCCTTACAACAAAAATGACGGAGTTTTAAAACATGAGTTTTTACTCTCGCCACCAAGCACCAGGTTTAAAGAGAAGTTCAATCCCCAGACAAGCTAAAGAAAATGAGTTGATGAAGGGGAGAAATGTCGAAGGCCTAATTTCGAGCCGGTAGACATTAAAATTCTTGTTTTAGCAGCGACGAATTGTTTCTCGTGCCAATGTGGGAAAGAAAGAGACATTAGTGTGTCGAAGAATGCAAGTGGTTTGAATAGACTTGAACTCAAGTTGAAGAACCCTAATGAACAGAAGTTAAAGTGAGTTGAAAGAGAACCATTATGCGTCTGAATGATAATGTTGGATGTGAGATGATGATGAGAAAGAAGGTTGTGTTGCTGTGAGCCACTTTAGGTCAGTGGGTATCTGGGTTGCATATTGCAAGTCATAGGGGCCCAGTTACGTATCACAAACAGTGAGTCTAATAAGTAAGTTGAAGATTTCATCTTCCCAGCAGCCCTGATGCTCTCAAACTCACGTAGTGTGGCAGCCTAACTATGATACTTACACTCCTGGTGTAAGTATCATATTTAGGCGGCGCATATTGCCGTCCCGTGGTGGTGGGGTGAGTAATAGGGCAAATTATTACAGCCCTTCTTATCACCCTTCATAGTAATGAGGGTTCAATGAGAACCTCCTACCTTTCTTTGTCTTTTTAACCCTTGTTTAATTTGATGAGAGTGGAGTTTGCACTCGAGATGTATAAGAAGCACTTTGGAAGATAATATACTTAACATTAGCTTACTCTGATAAAGATATGAGAAATGTTTAAAAGGCTCAGAGGCGTCACATTATGTAAACCTGCTGTGGCTTCCTTGCTTCTCCTTTGAGCCTGGATAATTTTATATGAATTACTCACTCATTGGCTTTCTAGTTTATCACCGTCGTGGAACAATTAATAAGCAGACCTCGCATTTATTCCTCATTTTCACTTTAATTCTTTTTCGACCCAACTTTACATTTCTTCTCTATGAAAGACTTTGATCCTTATATGAAGGTATGAAGAGTTTGAGGTGGAAGGAAGGCTGCAAGTGGCAGTTGGTCCAAGAACAACAGGTACATTTCCGATAGGCAGAGGACTTATTAAAAATTCTAGGAAATCCCAATTTATTCATTTTTCATTCCATTTGCCTATTTGCCTCTTCAAACGAAAATTTGAGAAAACTTTCCCATTCTAATTTCTAATGACCATTATTGATCATAATTTCAACGTGTGTGTGCTGAGGGGACTTAATTGTCTTCATGAATAAAATAAGAAAGTGCATTTCAATTTGAGAGCTAAATTATTACTTCTAATAATTTCAACGTGTTTAAATAAATTAAATAACTGACTCAATTACAATGTTCTATTTAATTAAAAAAGCATAAATTGAATGAAAATTGACATCTCACTTAATCCGCGAGACCACAAAGTCATAAACGTACACATAAATTATATTATATTACTCATTTGGCAATTTCCCATTCTAAAGAGCTCAATCTTATGATAAAAAACAAACAATAGAGAGTTCAATGAGGAAACTGCTTAATCGCTCTGGTACATATAAAATACTTCCGTTCATTAAGAAAGACAGCAAAAGTCTTCTATTGAGACGACGAAGGGTCGTAAATTGAAAAAAATAGTCCAATTTCATGAGAACCATTTCGTTTTATTTTGTCGACATAAAATCCTCATTTGTTCATTCGTCTCGTCTCGATTTCGAGGGAAGTATCCTAGATTGATCATCAGTTGGGTGTGATTTTGTGATCATCATCATGTTTGGACCCACAAATTAGACCAAACAAATCCATGTCAAACTACTCCCTATAGGCATTATGCTGCATAATACAAAGCAAATCACTCTGTGGTCTTCAGAATCTTTCTGTTATGTCGAAGACTCCTTATGTCTTATAACATGGAAATCTCAATTCCAAAATGCGTTTTTGCCTCTCAGAGTTTCAAATGAATGACGAGCGTTGTTATTTGTTATCATTCCAAGCTTCTTCGAAGGTTCTTCTCATCTTAACCCTCAACGACTGCGACTCAAATCACAGCTGAACTTCCTTCAATGAAAGAAATCAGCATATACAATATAGCCTTAGAAAAAAGGATTAAGTTTGAAAACAAAATCTTTAAAATACATTTAGCGTTCGTTGGGGGTCTCCAATCTTCTTTAAAAGAAGAAGCGAGACAACAAAGGGAAGTGAAGCGATTTTTTTGTTATCTTACTCTATAGAATGGATTTCATAAGTAGGAATATGGCATACATTACAATAGCTATTACATTTAATATTATTGTTATTATTTTATATAAATGTTATACCTCTCTTTTAAACTCATAATCACAAAGCTTTTTCCTGTCTTTTTGCTGCATAAGTTTATATTATGTGTATTATTATACTGAAAGCTCCTCATGTTGTAAAAAGTAAAATATGAGCTGAAGTTAAACTAGAACTTTTCATTTGAGTGAAAAGAAGTACCGTTTTAAATGAAATTACTTTACACGCAGATTGTAAACGAGATCTTTGGTCTAGTTGCAAACGCTTATTGGCATCCCTCCTGTACAATTAGGAAAGTCGTAAGAAGTGAGTTCATTACAATTTACAATAGCTAACGATCACTACTCGCAAATGCGTACTTATTTACGCAATTTGAAAGTCGCAGAAGCCGGTATAGCTAACAAAGTGCCATAAAGTTATAAACAATTTAACGAGTCAACAGATTCAACGTCTCTGACATTTTATAAAGGAAATGAGATTATTAGACACTAAATAATTACGTACAATAAGTTCTTGTTGAATGGATCCTCTTTTTATTGTTTCTTTTAATCTTGATTAATTTATTAGACTCGTTTTACTCACTCATCGCCAGTCTCATCGTCCTTTTTTCAAGTTCGTTTAAGAATCAGCAAATGGTGTAGCAGGTGTAATGTAAATGAATAATTTTATGCTTTTGTTTTTAGATTATATACTTTGGTTTAGTGTGATTTATAAAATATCTATTCATGGTATAGATTTAAAAGCTAATTCATTACAAATACGCCAAGGCCTAAAAAGTGATGATAACTTGAATTAGATTTAGGTCACTGGTTAACCATTTTTAAGGTGGCAATACTGATGATTAAAAAACAAAATCTTACTTTCATTAAATCCTTTGTTCTACATAAATTACGTAAGTTCGTATACTAATAAAAACATTTACTAATTAAGTTAATCGATCATTAGAACAATCAAAAAAGTTATACTTATTAAAAGTGATTTATTTGACGAAATGTAAGTGTTAATAAAAGTAAAATTAGGATTTACAAAGAATTTTTTTAAATGCTCTCATTATGATTCGTTATCTGTTATATGAGTATATTGAATGTTAATTTGATAATTTGAGTACACGAACATTGTAAATGTTTGTAAAAAGTATAATTGATTACTTGAAGACAAATTTTGAAATAAGTAATACAAAGCAGATCATTGAATCTTGGCAGGAATGATGACGCAAATGAGGTCTTTTCCAGCGTCGTCAACCAGTTCCCATTGTACTTTTAGGTTAATTTTCGGATAGTTTTTAAGCACAGGGATTTGAGTCACGTAATTAACAGTAGTGCCTTTTTCAACTGGACATGTTACTCCTGAATTTTTGCATCCATCACCCTAAACAGTTAAAATTATAAGAGTCATTATTATTTATTATTACAAACTATGTTCAGTTTCCTATTTTAGTAAAAATACAATTTGTTCC